>SJYA01002183.1:815757-1124461 GCA_006410615.1 Neotragus moschatus
GAGACAGCAAAAGAGACACAGATGTATAGAATGGACTTTTGGACTTTGAGGGAGAGGGAGAGTGTGGGAAGATTTGGGAGAAGGGCACTGAAACATGTATACTATTATGTAAGAAATGAATCGTCAGTCTATGTTTGATACAGGATACATGATACTTGGGACTGGTGCATGGGGATGATCCAGATTGTCGATATGGGGTGGGAGGTGGAGGGGGGGGGGTTCAAGATTGGGAACTCATGTACACCTGAGATGGAAAATTTTAATTAATAAAATAAAATAAAATAAGGGAGAAAAAATAAAGATACCCCCCAGAAAATAAATAAATGAGAAATTAATATGAAAATAAAAGATTAATATCAAAGATACTTTAAAAACCCATGTACTTGGAAATTAAATGTCCACTTTTAAATGATGGGTAATACTTACCATTTTAATGTGTGTGGGTCAGTGATTTTTAGTATTCAGACTTTTGTGCAATCATTATTATTATTTAATTCCAGACATTTCCATCACCCCAGAAAGAAACTCATTAACTGTTTACAATCATTCCTAATGTCCCCTTCCTCCCATCAACTGACAACCAATAGTATACTTTCTGACCCTTTAGATTTGCCTATTTTGGACATTTCGTTGGAATGAAATCATATAATATGTGGTCTTTTCTGTCTGGCTCTTTTACTTTAATATTTTCAAAGTTCAGCCATACCATAGCAAGTATAAGTACTTCATTCACTTTTTTGGATATTGTGAATAATGCTGCAATGAACACTTGTGTACAAGTTTGTGTATGTGTATAGGTATATGTCCTACTAGAATGGTTGACTTAAATCCAAAATACTGACAACACCAAATGCTGACAAATGTATAGAGTAACAGGTCCTCTCATTCACTGGTAACAGAAATACAAATTAATATAGACTTTTTGGAAAACAGATTATCAGTTTTTTATAAAACTAAACATGCTTTTATCATATGAACTAGAAATTGTACTCAAGTATTTACTCAACTGATTTGAAAATATGCTCACCCAAAATATGGCATGTGAATATTTATAGCTGATTTATTTATAATCACCAAAAATCTGAAGCAACCAAGATGTATTTTAACAGGTAAATGGATAAACCGTGGCAGTCCTATAATGGGACAGTTTTCAGTGATATAAAAATGAAATTTCAATGGTGAAAAGACATTAAGGAACATTAAATGCATATTGCAAAATGAAAGAAAGCAGTCTAAAAGGTTACATACTGTGTGAATCCACTTATACTCTGGGAAAGAAAAACCATAGAAATAGTAAAAGTATCAATGGTTGCTAAGGTTTGGAGGAAGGAGGGAAGGTTGAATTGGAGAAATAAAAATATGCATTTAGGATGGTACAGTTCTGTACGACACTGTTAGTACAATGGTCAAAATAAGAATCAACCCCGTGTCAAAACCATACAACATAACAGGCACAAATAATGAACTTCAATGTATGAAAATTTAAGAAAACAATTTCTGATGTATTTGGAAAGTAGAAGACATTCAGATTGTGAACCTAATCAACATGTGGATGGAACAAGCCTATTGGAAGGATGAGGAGGATATTGGTAATCCAAATAACTTGGAAATGAGTCGATTCTGTAAGACTAAAGGCAAAAAGAACTGCACATAAGCACACAGAATATATAAGGACTCTAGTTCATGAAGTTATCTCCAATGGGGGCATAGGTTAAAAATTCTGATACTATTGTAGTGTGTGATTAGCTGCTCAGTTGTGTCCGACTCTTTGCGAGCCTTTGGACTGTAGCCTGCCAGGCTCCTCTGTCCATGGGATTTTTCAGGCAAGAACACTGGAGAACCATTTCCTTCTCCAAGGGATATTCCTGACCCAAGGATCAAACCCACATCTTTTGTGTCTCCTGCATTGCAGGGGAATTCTTTACCTGCTGATCCATCAGCAAATCCCAACCAGAATTTAAAAGTCCACTGTTTGGTATATAGTGAGAGCAAGATTTCTCACTGGTGGAGCAGGACATTACAGATAAGCAAAGGGAGGAGGCGAGAATGAACCATGGGATGTTCAGTAAGAATTACAGATTTCAGTGTGAACTCATGATTAGTTTAACACAGATATAGATAGTTACATATATGAATATTTATATATGTGTATATGTAAGCAAGCTAATATACAAACATATATTTCTTTGCTCTGTTAGCTGCAAGAGTCTAAAATCAACTATTCCTCAGTCACAAAGACCAGACCTCATATCCAGCACTTGGTTTCTATTACTATTCTCACAATGAAAGGAATCAAGGAACCTAGGAGAAGTGATTGACTCTGCAATTGAAACAGGAAATATACAAGCTGAGCTGGAGCATCTCCTGATGCCATAAAATAAGAAAGTGATAAAAAAGAGATATGGGTTATATACATGTGGATTGTATGGGTTATAACCCAAAACATGACTATCCATGAACACATACTTATATAAATAAATAATTTGGTAAATTAATAATAAGAGGAGAAATGACAAATCTCTTGTGCAGAATCCCAAGTAGTTTATGTAGATATTCACCACTTTTATTCATTATAACCATAGTCCATAGGTATTATGGCATATGGACTTAGAGTGTTCACAACAATAAAAATAAAATAAGACATGATAAATTAGGTTTCATCAACATTTTAAAATTTCTGCCCATCAGAAATCTTGTTAAGAAAATAAATAGGTCATTTGGGGAAGAAATTATATATCAAAGAACTATATCAATATGTGTGCCATCATTCAGTCCTATCCTATTATTTGCAACCCCATGGACTACCCCACCTGGCTCCTCTGTCCATGGAATTTCTCAGGCAAGGACACTAGAGTGGGTTGCCAAGTCCTCCTCTAGGGGATCTTCCCAACCCAGGAATCAAACTTGTGTCTCTTGTGTCTCCTGCAGTGGCAGGCAGATTTTTAACTACTAGCACCACATATCAAATACATATGTATTTAAAATATCTAGCACTTAATAATAAATAAGTGAAAATGAGTAAAAAAATTAGACCACACTTCATAAAAGAATATGTATGAATAACCAACAAACATATAGGCGCTTAACATAATTAGTCATTAAGTAAACGAAAGCTAAAACCACAAGATACCATTGCACGACAACCAGAATAGCTAAAATTTAAGACTGACTGTACCAAATGTTGACGCTGTTTTGGAGTTCTGGAACTCTCACACAGTTGGTAGGAATATAAGATGAGACAACCATATTAGAGAAATCTAGCAGTTTCTCATAAAACTGACATTACTTCTTCCTAAACCACTGCAATTTTACTTCTAGATATTTACTCAAGAAAAATAAAAACTTATTTTTCACAGAAAGGTTTGTACAAATTCACTTTTAGCAGCTCTAGTCAAAATAGCCCCANCAAATGTTGACGCTGTTTTGGAGTTCTGGAACTCTCACACAGTTGGTAGGAATATAAGATGAGACAACCATATTAGAGAAATCTAGCAGTTTCTCATAAAACTGACATTACTTCTTCCTAAACCACTGCAATTTTACTTCTAGATATTTACTCAAGAAAAATAAAAACTTATTTTTCACAGAAAGGTTTGTACAAATTCACTTTTAGCAGCTCTAGTCAAAATAGCCCCAAACTGAAAACAACCAGTGTCCATAGTCATCCAGTGCAATGGCACTCAGCAGCTGATAGACAAAGCAAACAAAAAGAAGTCTCCAAACCACACTGAATGAAATCAATAGTACACAAAAGAGCACATGCCATCTGTCTCCGTATGAAATTCTGACAAGGCATAACCAATTTATGATGGATAAGTCAGAAGAGTAATTTTCTCTGGGATAAATTAGGGATTGACTGGGAAAGAGAGGGAGGTTATCTGTCATTATTATAATATTCTACATGTTGATGGGGGTAGGATCACCCATGTGCATTTGTCAAAACTTAGCGAATTTCCCTTAATATTTGTGAATTTTGTATGTAGATTTTATATCATTCTAGACAGATACTGAACTCTAGCTAATGGCAGGAATACTAAAGTCTTTAGGGGAAAGTGTACTCATATCCCATCTCTTTCAGAATTTTCCACAGTTTATTGTGGCCCACACAGTCAAAGGCTTTGGCATAGTCAATAAAGCAGAAGTAGATATTTTTCTGGAACTCTCTTGCTTTTTCCATGATGCAACAGATGGCAATTTGATCGCTGGTTCCTCTGCCTTTTCTAAAACCAGCTTGAACATCTGGAAGTTCACGGTTCATGTACTGCTGAAGCCTGGGTGGAGAATTTTGAGCATTACTTTACTAGTGTGTGAGATGTGTGAAATTGTGCAGTAGTTTGAGTATTCTTTGGCATTGCCTTTCTTTGGGATTGGAATGAAAACTGACCTTTTCCAGTCCTGTGGCCACNGCTGAAGCCTGGCTTGGAGAATTTTGAGCATTACTTTACTAGCATGTGAGATGAGTGCAGTTGTGAGGTCGTTTGAGCATTCTTTGGCATTGCCTTTCTTTGGGATTGGGATGAAAACACCTTTTCCAGTCCTGTGGCCACTGCTGAATTTTCCACATTTGCTGGCATATTGAGTGCATATAAATGATATTATATGATATTTGTCTTTCTCTCACTTAAGTTATGCACTTAGTATGATAATTTCCAGGTTCATTCATGTTGCTGAAAATGGCATTATTTCACTCATTTTGATGACTGAGTAATACTCCATCGTGTGTGTATGTCTGTGTGTGTGTGTGTGTGTGTGTGTGTGTGTGTGTGTGTGTGTATACACACGTTCTTTATCCATTCATCTGTCAATAGCCAGTTTGGTTGCTTCCACATCTTGGCTATTATAAAAAATGCTACAGTGAATGTTGGGGTTCATGTATGCTTTTGAACCATGTTTTCCTCTGGATTACTGGCTTATATGGTATCTCTATTTTACTATTTTAAGGAACCTACATACTGTTCTCCACAGTATCTGTACCAATTTACATTCCCACCAACAGGGTAAGAGGGTTCCCTTTTCTCCACACCCTCTCTAGTATTAGTTATTTGTAGACTTTTTAATGTTCATTGTTATGGCCCTTGTGAGGTGATACCTCATTGTAATTTTGTTTTGCATTTCTCTGATAATTAGCAATATTGGATCTTTTCACATGCTTATTGGCCATCTGTATGTCTTCTTTGGAAAAATGTCTCTTGGGTCCTCTGTCCAGGACCCAAGCTTAGTTTTTACACTGAGCTTCGCAAATTGTAAATGTTGGAAATTAATCCCTTGTTCATCTCATTGACTGCAGATATTTTCTCACATCCTATGGGTTCTCTTTTTGTTTATGGTTTCCTTTGCTGTGCAAAAGCTTAATATTTTCATTTTTATTTCCTTTACTCTAGGAGAGGGATCAAAGAAGATCTTGATGCAATTTATGTCACAAAACGCTCGGCCTATATTTTCCTCTTAAGAGTTTTATAGTATGCAGTCTCACATTTAAGTCTTTAATGCATTTTGAATTTATTTTTGTGTATGGTATTAAAAATATCCTAATTTCATTCTTTTACTGTCCAGCTTCCCCGGCACCATCTATTGAAGAAACTGTCTTTTCTCAATTGTGTAGTGTTCCCTTCTTTGTCATAGATTAATTGACCATAGGTACATGGATTTATTTCTGGGATTTCTGCCCTGTTTCATTGATCGCTATTTCTGTTTTTGTGCCAGTATCACACTATTTCAATGAATGAAGTTTTGTAGTATAGACTGAAGTAAGGGAGCCTGATTCCTCCAGGTCCATTTTTCTTAAGGTTGGTTTGGCTATTTGTGGTCTTCCATGTCTCCATATTAATTTGAAGATTTTTTAGTCTAGTTCTGTGAAAAATGTGACTGGTAATTTGATAGAGATTGCATTGAATCTGTAGATTGCCTTGGGTAGTATAGCCATCTTGATAATATTGATTCTTTCCATCCAAGAACGTGGTTTATGTTTCCATTTGTTTGTGTCATCTTCAGTTTGTTTTGTCAGTGTCTTACAGTTTTCTGGTAGAAGTCTTTTGCCTCCTTTGATAGGTTTATGCCTAGATATTTTATTCTTCTTGATGTGATGTTAAATGAGATTATTTCTTTAATTCTCTGATTTTTTCTTATTGGGGTATATTAAGTTGATGTAAATGTAATTATGATTTTTGACTGTGAATTTTAAATCATTATTACTAGACTCAAACACATCTTTATTAGTCAAAATAGAAACCATTACAATCATCACATTTTTGGCAATGAGAAATAAGTTTGGTTATTGCTGTAGCATAAAAATCTGTGCTTCAAGATACAATGAACTCTTGGAAAGCATTTTCGGCATCCTGCTGGCTGTGGGAGCATTTTCCCCGCAAAAAGTTGCTGAACTGTTTGAACAATGGTTGAGTGAATGTGGCAGGTGAAGCAAAACTTCATAGCCCAACTCTTTCATCGTTTGAAGTGTTGATTGTGTGACCTGCAGTCAGATGTTTCTGTGCAGAACAATTGGTTCCTTTCTGTTGACTTGTACAGGCTACAGGCGTTGCAGTTTTTGGTGCATCTCATCAATTTGCTGAGCGTACTTTTCAGATGTTATGGTTTCACTGGGATTCAGAAAGCTATAGGGGATCAGATGGGCAGCAGACCACCAAACAGTGACCATAACCTTTCTTTTGGTGCAAGGTTGACTTTACAAAGTGCTTTGGAGCTTCTTCTCAGTTCAGCCACTGAGCTGGTCATAACTTGTCATTGTGTGTAACAATCCAATCAAGAAATGATTCGTTGTTGCATAAATAAGAGAAGACAACATTTCTAAACAACAGGTTTTTTTTTTTTTTTTTTTTTTTATTGACAGCCAGCTCATGAGGCACCCACTTATCAAGCTTTTTCACATTTCTAATTTGCTTCAGATTCCAAACCACTATAAAGCATTGGACGTTGAGTGCTTTGGAAACTTCTTGTATACTTGTAAGAAGTTTGGCTTTGATGATGGCTCTCAGTCATCAACTTCCGATGGCTGGGCACTATGCTCCTCATCTTCAAGGCTCTTGTACAGAACTTCCTGAACCACCACTGCACTGTATGTTTGTTAGCAGTTCCTGGACCAAATACATTGTTGATGTTGTGAGTTGTTTCCTCTGCTTTATGACTTATTTTGAATAAACATAAGAAAACTGCTTGAAATTGCTTTTTGTCTAACATAATTTCTATAATCTAAAATAAGTATCAACAGCAAATAGTGTCATTAGCAAAAAGCAAAGCGAGAGTTGCAGATTAAAATGTTGTATAGCATAACCTTATTTATTTAGAATGTATTCCAATATCAAATGGCAAATTTCAACACTGTAAGATTTGCACCAACCTGATAGAAATGCAACAGATTTCTGTGTGTTTCTTTTGTATCTTGCAAATTTACCAAATTCATTGATGACCTCTGACTGTTTTCTGACAGCATCTTTAGGATTTTCTATACAAAGCATCATGTCATCTTCAAACAGTGGCAATTTTGCTTCTTTTCCAATTTGAATTTATTTATTTATTTATTTCCTTTTCTTCCCTGGTTGCTGTGGCTATGACTTCCAAAGCTATGTTAAAAGTGGCAAAAGTGGGCGTCCTTATCTTATCCCAATCTCAAAGAAAATGCTTTCAGCTTTTCATCATTAAGTATGATGTTAGCTGTAGGTTTATCATATATGGCCTTTATTATTGACGAATGTTCTCTGTGTCTACTTTCCAGAGAGTTTTTATAAATGGATGTTAAATTTTGTCAAAAGCTTTCCCTGCATCTATTAAGATGATCATATGGTTTTTATTCTTAAATTTGTTGATGTGGTATATATACTGATTGATGGGTGAATACTGAAAAATCTTTTCATCTCCAGGGTAAATTCCACTTGATCATGGTGTATGGTTCTGTTAATGTATTACTGGATGTTAGTATTTAGATGAGAATGTTTGCATTTATGTTCATCAGTGATATTGGCCTATAATTTTCTTTTTTGTGGTATCTTTTTCTAATTTTGGTAAAAGGCAATGGTGGCCTTTTAGAATGAGTTTGGTAGTGTTCCTTCCTCTGTGATTTTTGGGGATAGTTTCAGAAGAATAGGTGTTGGCTCTTCTCTAAATGTTTGATGGAATTTGCCTGTTAAGCCCTCTTGTCCTTGACTTTTGTCTGTTGGGAGTTTTTAAATCAGTTTCTATTCCCGTACTTGGGGAATAGAATCTGTTCATTTTTTTCTATTTCTTCCTGTTTCACTCTTATGAAATTGTACCTTTCTAAGAATTTTCCATTTCTTCCAATTCATTCATTTTATTGGCATATAGTAAGGAGGCTTCCCAGGTGGTGGGTAAAGAATCCACCTGCCAGTGTGGAGATGCAAGAGATTTCGATTGAGTCCCTGGGTCAGGAAGATCCCCTGGAGTAAGAAATGGCAACCAACTCCAGAATTCCTTTCTTGGGAAACTCTTTTGACAGAGGAGCCTAGTGGCTACAGTCCCTGGGGCTGCAAAGAGGATGGAATGACTGAGTGACTGAGCATGTACACGTGTACGGGTTACTTGTAGTAGTCTCCTATGATCCTTTGCATTTCTGGGACATCAGTTGTAACTTCTCATTTCTGATTTTATTGATCTGAGTGAGCATTTTCCTTCTTTTTCTTGATAAGTCTGGCTAAAGGTTTCTTAATTTTATCTTTTCAAAGAACCAGCCTTCAGTAGTTTCCCTGATCTTTTCTATTGTTTTTGTCATCACATTAATTTATTTCTGTTCTCCTCTTTTTTATTTCTTTCCTTCTATTAACTTTGGGTTTTGTTTGTTCTTTGCTAGTGGTTTTAATTGTAAGGTTAGGTTGTTTATTTGACATTTTCCTCTTTCCTGAGATAATATTATATTGCTATAAACTTCCCTCTTAGAACTGCTTTAGCTGCATCCCACAGGTGTTGGATCACCGTGCTTTCATTTTCATTTGTCTCTAGGTAATTTTTTAAAATTTCCTCTTTGTTTTCTTCAGTGATCTATTGGTTGTTAAGTAGCATATTGTTTAGCCTCCATGGTTTGCCTGTTTTATAATTGTTTTTCTTGTGTTTGATTTCTAACCTCATAGCATAACATTATGTTCAGAAAAGATGCTTGATATGATTTCAGTTTTATTATATTAACCAAGGCTTGCTTTGTGGCCAGCATGTGATCAGTCCTGGAGAATGTTCCACATGCAATTGAGAAGGATGTGTATTCTGCTGCTTTTGGATCAAATACAATATCGATTAAGTCTATCTGGTCTAATGTGTCATTGAAGGCCTATGTTTCCTTATCAATTTTCTCTCTGGATGATCTGTTTATTGATGAAAGTTAGCTGTTTCGGGCACCACTGTCACACGAAACCTCAAGGAACTTTTTTGCCAACCCAATATTTGCCTCATCTATTGAGGTACTCCTATGTTCAGTTCAGTTCAGTTCAGTCGCTCAGTCATGTTCGACTCTTTGCGACCCCATGAATCACAGCACACCAGGCCTCCCTGTCCATCACCAACTCCCGGAGTTCACTCAGACTCATGTCCATCGAGTCAATGATGCCATCTAGCCATCTCATCCTCTGTCGTCCCCTTCTCCTCCTGCCCCCAATCCCTCCCAGCATCAGAGTCTTTTCCAATGAGTCAACCCTTCGCATGAGGTGGCCAAAGTACTGGAGCTTCAGCTTTAGCATCATTCCCTCCAAAGAAATCTCAGGGCTGATCTCCTTCAGAATGGACTGGTTGGATCTCCTTGAAGTCCAAGGGACTCTCAAGAATCTTCTCCAACACCACAGTTCAAAAGCATCAATTCTTCAGTGCTCAACTTTCTTCACATTCCAACTCTCACATCCATACATGACCACAGGAAAAACCATAGCCTTGACTAGACAGACCTTAGTCGGCAAAGTAATGTCTCTGCTTTTGAATATGCTATCTAGGTTGGTCATAACTTTTCTTCCAAGGAGTAAGTGTCTTTTAATTTCATGGCTGCAATCACCATCTGCAGTGATTTTGGAACCCCCAAAAATAAAGTCTGACACTGTTTTCACTGTTTCCCCATCTATTTCCATGAAGTGATGGGANACTAGACAGACCTTAGTCGGCAAAGTAATGTCTCTGCTTTTGAATATGCTATCTAGGTTGGTCATAACTTTTCTTCCAAGGAGTAAGTGTCTTTTAATTTCATGGCTGCAATCACCATCTGCAGTGATTTTGGAACCCCCAAAAATAAAGTCTGACACTGTTTTCACTGTTTCCCCATCTATTTCCATGAAGTGATGGGACCGGATGCCATGATCTTCGTTTTCTGAATGTTGAGCTTTAAGTCAACTTTTTCACTCTCCTGTTTCACTTTCGTCAAAATGAATACAGTATTGTAAAGCAAAACAAACTAAAAAAATAAAAATTTAAACTTAAAAAAACATTTAAAAAAAGAGAGGCTTTTTGGATGCATATACCTTTACAGTTGTGTTCCTCTTGGATTTATCCTTTCATTACTATATAGTGACCTTCTTTCTCTCTTTCTTTTTATCTGCTAGTCTTTATCTTAAGTCTATTTGTATGATATGAGTATGCTATTACAGCTTTTGATTTATATTTGCATAGAATACCTCTTTTCATCCCATCACTTTCAGTCTTTATGTGTCCCTAAATCTGAAGTAGGTCTTTTGTAGGCAGCATATACATGGGTCTTACTTTTGTATCATTTCAGCCAGTCTATGTCTTTTGATTGGAGCATTTAATCCATTTATGTTTGATATAATTATTGATACGCATGTTCTCATTCCCATTCCATTAATTGTTTCGGATTTGTTTTTGTAGTTTTCTTTTTTTTTGCTTTCTTATTATTCTGTTCTTTTGTGATTTGATAACCAATTTTAAAGTTGTGCTTGGATTCCTTTTCCTTTATATGTATTTATTGTATTTATTGTAGAGTTTTGGTTGGCAATTACCATGAAGGTTTGATATACTAGTCTATATGTTAATAAGATTGTTTTAAGTTTCTGGTCTTTTAATTTGAAATGCATTTCCAATATCTTGCATTTGTGCTCTTTTTTTGTCTTGCCTTTTTTTTCTTTTTAATGTGGATCATTTTAAAAGTTTTTTATTGAATTTGTTACAGTATTGCTTCTGCTGTTATGTTTTGGGTTTTTGGCCATTTGGCTTGTGGGATCCCAACCAGAAACTGAACCCACACCTTTTGTGTTGGAAGGTGAAGTTTTAACCACTGGACTGCCTGGGAAGTCCCACACTGCAAGTTTTGATGTCCTATTTGTGTGCAGATGATTCCCTCCCTTTACTGTATGCCTGTCTTTACCAGTGAGCTTTTCCATGAATACTTTTCTTGTTTCTAGCTGTGGCCTTTTGTTTTTTATCTAGAGAAGTTCCTCTATCATTTGTTGCAAAGCTGGTCTGCTGGTGTTGAATTCTCTTCTCTTTTGCTTATCTGTGAAGCTTTTGATTGCTCTATTAAATCTGAATGAGAGCCTTGCTGGCTAGGGTATTCTTGGTTGTAGTTTCTTCCCTTTTATTACTTTAATTACATTGTGCCACCCACTTCTGGCCTGCACATTTTCTGTTGGAAAATTAGCTAAAATCTTATGGGAGTTCTTTTCTATGTTATTTGTTGCTTTTAATATTTTTTCTTTATCTTTAATTTTTGTCAGTTTGATTACTATGTTCCTCCTTGGGTTTATCCTGCCTGGCATTCTCTGCACTTCCTGAAATTGGGTGACTGTTTCCTTTCCCATATTAGGGAAATTTTCAGCAATTAATATTATTTCTTCAAATATTTTCTCAGGCTCTTTATCTGTTTCTTCTTCTTCTAGGACCCCTATGATGCAGGTATTGGTGCATTTAATATTGTCCCAAAGGTCTCTGAGACAATCTTCATTTCCTTTTATTCTGTTCTGTGGCAGTGAGTTCCACTATTCTTTTTTCCAGCTCATTTATCCATTTTTCTGCCTCAGTTACTCTATTGATTACTTCTAGCATATTTTTCAGTTCAATTATTGTATTGTTCATCTGTTTGTTCTTTAGTTCTTCTAGGTCACTGTTAAATATTTCTTGTATCTTCTTCATCTATGCCTCTGTTCTTTTTCCAAAATCTTGGATCATCTTTATTTTAATATAAATTTATTCATTTTAATTGGAGGCTAATTACTTTTTTTACTCCATAAATTTTTTAATATAAATTTATTTATTTTAATTGGAGGTTAATTACTTTACAATATTGTATTGGTTTTGCCATACATCAACATGAATCTGCCACGGGTGTACATCATTACTCTGAATCTTTTTTCAGGTAGATTGCTTATCTCTACTTCACTTACTTGCTCTTTTGAAGTTGTCTCTTGTTCCTTTGACTAGACGGACCTTAGTCAGCAAAGTAATGTCTCTGGTTTTGAATATGCTATCTGGGTAGGTCATAACGTTTCTTCCAAGGAGTAAGCATCTTTTAATTTCATGGATGCAGTCACCATCTGCAATGATTTTGGAGCCTAGAAAAATAAAGTCTGACACTGTTTCCATTGTTTCCCCGTCTATTTTCCATGAAGTGATGGGACCAGATGCCATGATCTTCATTTTCTGAATGTTGAGCTTTAAGTCAACTTTTTCACTCTCCTCTTTCACTTTCATCAAGAGGCTCTTTAGTCCTTCTTCACTTTCTGTCATAAGGGTGATGTCCTCTGTATATCTGNTGGAAAAGACTCTGATGCTGGGAAGGATTGGGGGCAGGAGGAGAAGGGGACGACCGAGGATGAGATGACTGGATGGCATCACTGACTCGATGGACGTGAATCTGAGTGAACTACGGGAGTTGGTGATAGACAGGGAGGCCTGGCGTGCTGTGATTCATGGGGTCGCAAAGAGTTGGACACGACTGAGTGACTGAACTGAACTGAACTGAACAGGAAAATAACATGATACACACATTTTTTAAAAAGTAACACTGAAAGATGCTCAGTCTAATAGCAATAAAGGATGTAAAACAAGTAGGGAATGCAATTTTAATGTTAATGAAATGCTTATGCACACTTCTAGATTGGAAAAAGTAATTGAGCTTCTGTCATTATTAAGTGTTAATAAGAATGTGGGGCTTCCAGGTGTTGCTAGTAGTAAAGAATCCACCTGTCAATGTAGAAAACTCAAGAGACATGGGTTTGATCCTTGGGTTGAGAAGATCCCCTAGAGAAGGGAATGGCTACCCAGTCTAGTATTCTTGTCTGGAAAATTCCATGGACAGCAAAGCCTGGCAGGTTACAGTCCATGGGGTCGCAGAGTCGGACAGGACTGAGTAACTAACACTTTCACTTTCAAGGTATATATACACCCTGAAACTCCCACCCTGTCTCTTAGTTTGGAAGAAAACTGTCTGGTGGTTTTACTGATTTAAACAGCTGCCTCTGTCCTGGAATGGGCCAGGCCTTCTTCCCAGATCCTTGCCCATGATTTGTGTATTCAGGCCCCTCAGACTTTGTTTATTTGCTCTCTTTGGAGCTCCCAGCAAGTCTTATGGTAGTAGCCACATGGTTCATGAAATTGATCATTTACCAGCTCTCCTGGGCAATTCCTTCATGATCCACTCTTTCTGACTACCATCAAATAAACTTTTAATTTTACCATAAAAGGCTGAATAATTCCATCTTCAATTTCCAGAAAATATACAAATTTGCTTCAATAAATATTTCTCTGTAGATATGTTTCTTGCATTTCACATATTTTTATTCTCTCTTCTCTTTGATACATCCATTTTCAATATTTTTCCTTTTTTAAAAGGCAGATTGTATGTATGTGTGTCTGTTTTAGCCAACTATAGGAATTATAATTGCATGATGGTAGATACAATACCTTCTATTGTATCTTATTGCCTATTGTGGTAATAAGCAAACACAATTAAATTTGAAAAGAGGTAGGTAAAAAGAAGTAGATTCGCTAAAGTGGAACTCATATGCATATACATTTATCTTTAACAGTGCCCTGCACAAAATAGGTGCACTAAAATTGTTGTTATTTTAAGATAAGACTCTTTTTAGAATAATGTCTTTGAATATAGAGCTTCCTGAAGTAATCTGATTTCCTAATCGTCACTATAGCTACATCCCTTTAGCTGCTAACATTTTAATTGCGAGTTGCCCAAGGTTAAAGTTAGGTTTATAGTACTGAACCAGGAACTTTCCCAGCAAAGCTCCAGGCAGAATGAAGCATATTAACAATGTGCAACCTTCTTTTTTCTCTGTAATGGCTACCTCTGGGAAGGCCTTCCTGATGAAAACATGGAACTAATCAAGTTCTTTTGAAGCTGCTGGCCTCAACTGAAATGCGGGGCAGGCGTAGGGTGAGGTGGAGAGGGGGTGGAGATTTAAGAGAAGAATCAGAAAACATCTACAAGAGAGATGATTTGTAGAAAGAATGTCAAAATAAGAATTAAGGAAGAAAGAGAAAATGATGGCAGTTGAAATAAAAACAAATACTGTGGACAATAAACATACTTATTTGATACCTAAACTGACAAAAATCTTAGTGCATAAATGCAAATAATACTGAAAGCTTTTTTCTTTTTAAATTAACTTTTATTGGAATATAGTTGCTTTACAATGTTGTGCTTCTACGGTACAGTAAAATGAATCAATCATACATATGTGTGTGTGTGTGTGTGTGTGTGTGTGTTAGTCGCTTAGTTGTGTCCAACTCTGGGACCCCATGGACTGTAGCCCACCAGGCTCCTCTCTCCATGGAATTCTCCAATCAAGAAACTGGAGAGGGTTAAACCCTAACCCTTCCTTCTGAACTTTCTTCCCGTTCAGGTCACCACAGAGCTTTCAGTAGAATTCCCTGTGCCATGCAGTATGTTCTAATTAGTTATCTATTTTATACACAGAAGATGTGGTAACACATATACAATGGAAAATTACTGGGAACTTTGATCTAGTTTGTCAGGAACTGTCCCTATGGCAAGGACACAGTTCCAAAAGTTTTCTCATGCTTCGTACCTACTTCAGCCCCATTTGGTAAATTAGGCAAATTGTCGGAAGCAAATGATGAAAGAAGGTTCAGAAAGGAAAAGGATGAAAAATTGCTTCCATTAATTCAGTTAATATTTATCGAGTCTCTTTTCTGTGCCGCAGACTTTGCCAGGCAATGGGGATAGATCACTGAACCAAACAGACCAAAATCCATGGCCTTTGGGAACATTTTGTGGTGGGAAAACACACACAATAGCACATGTTGCACACCATTTTTAACGTGTAGCTAAACGAGCCCATAGTGAGAGTAAAGAACACAAACATTGCCGTGTTTACACAGTATGACAAGTTCATCTTATTGTTTTGAGTATTTATTTGGCTGAGTCAGATCTTAGTTGCAGTACACAGGCTTAGCTGCCCCACAGCACGTGGAATCTTAGTTCCTTGACCAGGAGTCAAGCCTGCATCCCCTGCTTTGGCAAACAGATTCTTAACCACTGGGCCACCAGGGAAATCCAGAAAAGATCACCTTATTGCTATTTAAATATTTTTATTGCATTAAGGGTTCTTCTATGCCAGAAACTGGCAGGGGCACCTTTTGTCCAGGTGGCCTCTGGCTCCTCTCAGCATCCGTTGTCCCTAGAGCAGTCAGAAGGCTTAGAAATAAGGAGACAGACAAAAAGAAATAAAAGGAGGAAGGGGATGAAGGAGAAGAAAGGGAAGGAGAGGGAGAGGGGAAAAGGAAGGAAATGGTGGAAGGGGGTAGAAAGAGAGGAGGTCATGGAGGAAGAGATGCCGGAGAAAGAAAGGGAAATTAAGAACACAAATCTTATTACATTATTGCCCTGCTTAGAAGCTTAGGAATACTTCAGTTCACTCTTAGAAGAAAATGCAAACTCCCTATCTTGATTTATACAACCCTTTATAATCTGGTTCCTGCTACCTTCATCTTTCATACTATTTCACCTTCCTCCTTCTCTAAGAGTTTATTTGTGTCATTCAGGGTCAAAAGCCACCTCCTTGACCACTTACAAGTCACTCTTTATCATGCCACCCAATTTGCATTCTCTGTGAAGCACTTCTCAACGTCTGTCATATTTCTTACTTACAACTTTACTGGTCTACTTCATTGCAAATCTCCTACCAGACTCTAAGCTCCATGAAAACATAAATGTTGCTCACTTACCAAAAGATAAGTGGGCATCATTATTCCTTTGCAGATTTTAGTAGAGTAGGAGATATACACCTAAAGGAGATTACTGATAGGAGAAAATACAATCTGAGAGGGGGCAAATAGAGTGCTCTGGGGCATATAAAATGACTGGAAAACAATCTACACCAGAACTCTCAGAAAAGACTTCCTGAAATAAATAGTATTATGATAATATTTAAAAGAGTAGTAGAATTTGAATATAAGGAGTTAGATGGGACAAACTGTGTTCTGGGTTGAGAGACCAGTGGGAAAATTCCAGGGCTGGGCATAGCCCAGAAGACGCTTCATATCGAGGAAAACAAGCCCCCAGGAAGTCATTGTGAGCGGCACAGGTTGGGCAAAATCCCCTTGACTGTGCTGAGAATGTCCCTCACAAGCATGAAACACATTCTCTTACACAGACATGGAAGGAAATGGTATGGTCCCAGCTCCTGTCAGAAGCTTCTCTAGAAGAAGAGTGAGTGTTTCTCATGACCCAGAAAATTAACTATGCTGCTGAGGCATCTAGATAGTTTCATCCCATAAGTGAGGTGGCTATATACTGCTCCCTGTTTACACTGACAGTGTAGGGTGAAGAGGTATACTAATGAAAATACCAATACACATTGTCAGTGGAAGGAAGTAGGGAACCCAAGAGTTTGAGGTACTAAGTGGAAAATCTATGTTTTTATTATTGTAAGAAATAACTATAAGCACCTACTACGTACCAGGAGGAAATCTACAGCAATTGACAGAGTAGATAAAGCTTTTGCCAGCAATGCTTACATTTTAGAGTATGGAGAAAGGAAATAAGCATACAAACAAATAAAAACATAGTATGTCTTACAGCGATAAGAGACTTCCTACATAGCACTAGTGGTAAAGAATCTGCATGAGACGTAAGAGTTGTGGGTTTGATCCCTGAGTCAGGAAGATCCCTTTGAGAAGGAAATGGCAACCCACCCCAGTATCCTTGCCCTGGAATCCCATAGACAGAGGAGCCTGGCGGGTTACAGTCCGTAGTGCAGGAGGCTTGGGTTTGACTCATGGGTTTGACTCGTAAGAACATAAAACTTCCCAATTTTCTCATATTCCTGCTATTTCTACTTAGTTTTAATTTTCAGTTGCTTCCAATATTGGTGAATATATACTTTCCAGGATTCTTCATGCTGAGAAATATGATAATATGCAAGTTCTCTGCGTATGCCCATGTTCATTATGAGAGAGTCTGGAAAGAATAGACTATCTTAAGCAAGAAGACAGCATATTTATCTTTCTCTGAAATCTTCCTTTGACTTTTTTGATCCTTTAAATGTTTTTTTCTTTCTTTCTTTCCCCTAAAAGGATTTAAACTGTAATTAAGAATGCTACGAATTCTAAAATTTGATGAAGCTGGTCGTAAAATCATTGTACCTTCTAGAAACCTATTGACTGTAGTTCACTATAGAGAACACGCACACAACAGTTCAGTTTTTCCCCTGAATATTAATAGTCCCATGGAAAAGGATTTGGAATAAAAATAGAAATAATTAAGTGGAAACAATGACTGGGGAATAAAGATTTCAGAGAAAAGCATACCTTTTAAAAGGGCAGTGGAGATGGCAAGCATTTAGTCAATGGACATGACCTAATATCTTTTTCTGTCTTTTTAAAGGCCAAGTCAAGTCAATAGCTTTCATATCACTGCTGGGAACTATACTAATTTGGAAATCACAAGCCAATATTTGGAGGTGACTTTCTAGCTCTAGAGTTGCCAGACCTCATAATTAGCACTCCTACAGAAAAGAGCTAAAGAAAGCCACATGCACTCATTTTTATTCTGCAAAGGATTGTTCTCCAAGGGCAGGCACAGCTGTTGTAGAGCAAAGCAGTTATGCAAATTTCAAAGTCTTCAGGAGATTATACATGTAAAGCCAGTGTACTTCATTTATGACCATCACCTCATTCTGCTACATGGGCACAAATGATTAAAAAAAAGAAAAGGGGGAAGGAGAGAGAAAGAAAGAGAGTGACAGAGAGACACACAGAGAGAGGGGATGAGAAACACATCAAATTCACTGATCCATGTGGGTGAGCTTCATGACCTTCATGCACATGTTTTACAGGAGGTCATAGAAGAGTGAACAAAACTTCACAAGGCTCTGAGAAGAGTGTAATTTTAGATTTGCTCTGCCTTTATGGCCATGGCAACAATAAATGTATTTTCTCAAGTATGTAATCTTGAAGAGTTCTGGTAAAGCAGAGAGGACAAGGAACTTCCCAGGTGGCACCAGGGGTAAAGATCCAATCCGCCAATGCTGGAAATGTAAAAGACACAGGTTCAGTCCTGGGTGGGGAAGATCTTCTGGGGAAGGATGTGGCAATCCACTCCAGTATTCTTGCCTGGAGAATCCCATGGACAGAGGAGCCTGGCAGGCTACTTGTCCATAGAGTCATGAAGAGTCAGACATAACTGAAGTGACTTATCACACATGCACAAAGAGGACAAGAAACTTGTAGTCAGAAGACCCATTTTAAACTCTACCTTGGCCATTGTTGTTGTTTAGTTGCTAAGTTGTGTCTGACTATTTTGCAACCCATGGGCTTTGTCTGCCAGGCTCCTCTGTCCATGGGATTTTCCAGGCAAGAATATTGGAGTGGGTTGCCACTTCCTTCTCTGGGGAGCTTCTAACCCAAGGATGGAAGCCTCATCTCCTGCACTGGCAGGCGCATTCTTGCCACTGAGCCACCAAGGAAGCCCTACCTTGGCCATTACATGCCACTTTCTCCCTTGTTTTCTCACCTGTAAAATGAAGATAATAAAAATGCATGGGATTACATCTTGTTCATACATTTTTCTCATCTGGTTCAGAAAAAGCCTCCTATCTGGACCCTCTACATCTACTTTTAGAACATTCTCCACTATCTATCTAATGCAGAAATATGAGTATAACACATCTTCTGGTCTTCACTCACATCCAAAGTTAAAATACTATTAATTTTCATATAAATTTTAGTTATGCTGTGATAGGGAGAAAACTTTTTAAAAGTTGGAACTATATGAAAATATGCATATATGAATTGGCAATATATATTAATATACAAATAAAAGTAAGAATGAACAGAATTTTCTTGCTTTGGAAAAATGCTTCATTGCATTAAGATAGTGGCCCTCATACTTTCTCATCTCTTAACTCTTCATACACTAAATAAATAGTGAGGATCCCCAAGGGCAATTGTTTCTCTGTGTTGTATCTATTCACCTTTGCCACATTCAAAATTAAACCGGAAAAAATTTAAATCAAGACTGTATAAGCAAACATTCTAATAGCCATCAGAAGATGCTGTTATCCCATGTCAGATAGACTGTATCCTCATGGGACATTGAGAAATAAAAGACAAAAATAATTTCTTAGTAATTGCCATGAAAATAGTTTTGACCTCATAGAACCCTGGATGACCACACTTGCAGAATCACTGCTCTCAGAGCAAAAGAATCCCAGGAATTTGTAGGAATCCTGGAGGGTTCAAGTCTTCCACAGGCCATGGATTAACAGTCTTCTAAGTACAAATACCAAGATCTTAAAAGGCAGGGAAGCCCTGACATGACGTATGAGTCATGTTTATGTATAATAATACCACATTGGCAGCAACACAACTCCCAATAATTGGATAATGAAATCATTTTATACTGAAGTCAAACCAAAATGCTGAAAGCTAAGGTTTCAACAAATAATGGAGTGTAAAATAGCTGACTCAGAAAAGACTCTGATGAAGGCAGAGATTGAAGGCAAAAGAAGGGGGTGGCAGAGGATGAGATTGTTAGATAGCATCGCTGACTCAGTGGACATGAATCTGAGCAGACTCTAGGAGGTAGTGGAGGACAGAGGAACCTGGTGTGCTGCAGTCCATGGGGTTACAAAGAGTTGGACGTGAATTAGCACTGGACAACAACAACAAAAATATATACTAACAAATAAGAGAATACAACAAATCTTAAAGCAATTTAAATCATATAATAAATGTAATATATACCACACACAATACAATAAAAAAGTACATTGGAAGGAAATATATTTAAAAATTAATTTTCTCTGAATGCAGAATAAGGAGCAATTTTTCTCTCTTTACTGTTTTCTATGTTTTTTTCAACATTTCTATAATAAATAGTTCATAAATTTGAAAATTTATGAAATCAGAAAATTTAAATATCTTTGTTAATTTTCTTTTGTTTTCAGAATATAATCCAAACAGCTTAGCACTGCTAACCAGGCTGATGTGGTTGCCCACCTCTGCTGCACAGACTTATTCTAGTTTATGACGCACTCATCTTTAGAAATACCCATCTCCTCAAAATTCACACCACAATTCATGCTTCTATGTCTTTGCACACATTTACATGGAATATCCTTCACTCTTCTCCTATGTGGTTAAATCCTACTGTTCATCTCTTGGCTTCTGGCTTCTTTTCTCTAAGAATTTCCTCCTCCACATTCCTGCAGCAATCTTTGCATTCATGTGTGCATTTGTAGTGTAATTGTGTGTCCAGCTTTCTCTCTCTCCTTCTTCACGGGGAAAGAATTCTTTGTTGTCAGGGACTTTAACTTGTTTTGGTTTGGTTTTGATTTTGTTTAGTTTAGTTTGGTTTGGTTCTTTGGCTGTTGGCTCCTCTACCCAGACACTGAGAAGCAGATTCTCAGAGAGGAGCATGGGAGAAGATAGGGGAACGAATTTTTCTGAAATGCACCCTTCCAAGTGCTACCTTTTCAATGACGTTGGAGTAATACGTTGTCGTGACTGTTGTTCAAACTGATTGAAAAAAAATAGATGAAGCAATATGAAATCCAGAAGTTGAGATATGTAAAGGAGTTAGGTGTTGAGACTTTATTTATATGTGTTTCCTATAAGACAATCTAGTGGTCTTCTCCCCTACCCCCAACCAAGGCTCAGTTTCTCTGATGTTTAAACCTGGTTATGTTTGATCAAGAATATACAGGTCCTCATTAAGATCTCTCTCTCTCTTTTTTTTTTAAATGGCTGGCTGATGAATGAATAAGGGAAATTTAAACTGGGATACATTATACCTTGTTGAAGCAAACCCACTGCAATTATATTCTGTTGACATAGCCATTTATGAATAATGGAGCCAGGAGACATTCAGGTGGTTGCTGTGTTGGGAAAATAAAGTGGGTCATCAAATGGAAGGAAAATGGGAAGTCAGAGAGAAGAAACAGAATTTAAAGAAACACAGTTTACATCTGCCAAAAAACTGCAGCTGCAGACCAGCAATCCCATACAGACAAGACAAGTTTGCATAGTCCAGGAGATAACATGTCAGACCAGGAAATAATCTCAGATTATTCAAATCAATAACTACTGCCAGAAACCAGAGGCCTTTCTTCACCATCTTACCATAGTGAAGAACACAATTCTGAACAGCAGAGGGATCATGATCAGACCCAGTGTGTCAATCTCAGAATCAAAGAGCAATGTGAAACGAAGACATATATTAGTCTATTGGCAATTCAAACTTCTAGCACCATGCCTAGTTTTTGCAATGATGATAACTTATTCCTTCAGTAAAATATTAGATAACACAAGGTTAAAATATTAACCATAGCTTACATTCCTTACTGGAAATAAATTTCCAACCTACTGATTTCAAAGTCCATTATGAACAATTTTAATATATATGTAAATCACTTATTGCACATAATAATACAACTGTGGTTCTTTATTTAACCTTGTATCTGGGCCACTTAGCCACTTTGGATCTCAATTTTCTCATCTGTGAGTTGAGGGGCTTGAGATGAGCTCTAAGGTAATACTCAAATCTAAATTTTCTCTACTATTCACCAATGGATTTAATCCTTCTTAATTCCATTTCACTCTGACATTTTAAAGTGATATTTTTTTAAGAAAAAAAAAAGAAGATAATTTTCAAACAACATGGAATCTGACCTGAAGTCACTGACTCCAGAGGATTTATACATGTACACACACACATACATGCACACACACACACACACACACACACACACATATATAAAATCACTATATCACTATCTTTATTCAATTGTTCTTTTATATTTATTGATTGTTGTTTCAGTCTGTAATCCTGATGGGGTTAATTAAGGACCTCAAATGTAATTTGAAAATGTTTACACACAGCACACAGCACATTTTAGGTTGCCAATCCCATCTGTGGACACTGCTATATTAATGACCCAATATTTGTTTTAGAGGTCATAGTGCTATCTGCCAGGTTAAACATTTGTAATCTGGACCCAACTTTAATATACCCTTTCAAAGAAAGCCACAGCCTGCTATACACTCCATCAACAGCACTCTTTAATCGAATGGTTTGTCAGGATTACAGAGGCAGCTAAGCCAACAATAATAAGCACCTTCCATGTGGATGTTAATTAGAATGTTGACATAGTAAAACTCCTTACTAGGGATAAGTTGGCAGTTCAGTACTTGCAACCCAACATCATGTGAAGGCAAAGCTGTTAATAGAATTTGTCCCCAGAGTGACCAAAGGCAGAGCACAAAGAGCTTCAGCCTCGTTTGTACCTTGTGGGGTGGTAGGCATGTGGGTGTCAGCTCCTGGCTGCACAGTGTCTTTTTATGACCACACAGTGGTTAATTTGTACTTCTGCTCTCAAATATCACTTTTAAAGGTCACTCTTCTGTTTACTAAACTACACATAGGTAAGCAACAGCAGAATAGAGTTTTAAGTGTGCCTTTGAGGTTGCTATTATCACAGTTTTTCTTTTTTTAATTGAAGTATAGTTGATTTATAATTTTATGTTAGTTTCAGACATACAACATAGTGATCCAGTATTTTTACAGATTATATTCCACTGGAAGTTATCACAAGATAATGGCTATAATTCCATGTGTTGTATAATATATCCTTCTTATTTATCTGTTTTATACCCAGTAGTTCGTATCTCTTAATCCCACACCTTAACATCACACTTTTAAAAGTATTTCAAGTATATATTACTTTTATTGTACTTTTGATGGTATTCTAGGATATCTTGAACTGTGAAATTGGAGAATATTCTTGAGAATATACAAAAAAATATATTACTTTTATTGTACTTTTGATGGTATTCTAGGATATCTTGAACTGTGAAATTGGAGAATATTCTTGAGAGTCCTTTGGACTGCAAGGAAATCAAACCAGTCAATCCTAAAGGAAATCATTCCTGAATATTCATTGGAAGGACTGATGCTGAAGCCGAAACTCCAATACTTTGGCCACTTGATGCGAAGAGCTGACTCACTGGAAAAGACCCTGATACTGGGAAAGATTGAAGGCAGGAGGAGAAGGGGATGACAGAGGATAAGATGGTTGGACAGCATCACTGACTCGATGGACATCAGTTTGAGCAAGCTCTGGGAATTGGTGATGGACAGGGAAGCCTGGCATACTGCAGTCCGTGCGGTCGCGAAGAGTTGGACACGACTGAGTGACTGAACTGAACTGAGTACATCTTTGAGTTTATGTAGTGTCTCACAATTTTTCAGTTTAATGTAGCTTCACATGTATTATCTCATACTCTTTTTTAACATTTTTGTGGGATATGAAAGGAATTTTAAAAAAAGGTTAACAGTGTTGTAGACTAAGAACATAAGACATTAAAAGATAACTTGTCAAAGTTGTAGGGTGAGTTTTAACAGAATACAATAGCAATAGCAAAAACAAAAAATATTGAAACAGAATATAAAAGGAGGTAAATGGCTTTTATCAGCCCCATGCTGACAACCTCTAAAATCTCAGAATTACAACAAATAAAGGTAACCAAACAAAGAATCAACAATTATTGGATGCCTACGATGTGTCCAATTGTATTTTCTAACTGTACAGTAAGTACATTATTATTTTCCTTATATTGAGATATTAACCTTAATTGGGTAAGGCCAGAGGTAGTTAGAGGGTAAAATGTCTTTCCTCTTATGTAATTGTCTGGAAGTGAATTCTATCTTTCATTTTACCTATATGGTAACCAGATGCCAAGATGGTCCCAAATTATCCCAGTATCTAATCCCTTCCCTGGCAAATACACTATAACAAAGGTGGCAGAAAGTCATTTCTGTGCTTAGATGACATAAGATAGTAACTTTCATCTTGCTAGAAGACCCTCTCTTGCTGGCTTTGATGAAGGAAGCTTCCATTCTGAGAAGCCATATGAAACTCAGGATGGCCTCCAGCCAACATCCAGCAAGGAACTGAAGTCAACAGGTCAACTCTCAAGGGACTGAAACCTGCCAATAACCACATAGGCCCATAAGCACATCTTTCCCTGATAGAGCTTTCACACGATACCATAGCCTAAGTGATAACTTGCTTGCAGCCTGTGAGAAACCCTGAAGCAGAGGACACACAAAAATTATAAGACAACAACCATGCGTGACTTTAAGTTACTAAGTTTGTAGTGATTTGTCATTTATCAGTAGATCTAATGATGTCTCTGACTTAAAGAGAATGCATTTCAGGTTTGAAATTTATCATTTATGTCAAAGGATGCTTTAGCTTAATTGCTGACATAGGATAACCCATAACAATTTGATACCGTAAAGATACTCTAGTAAATAACAAAGTACTAGAAATCACTTCTGATTTTCATGTCTGAGTTACCTTCAGAACTATTACCTCCTGTTACCACTACCAGGTGTTAGATAAAGCGCATTAAAAATGTCTTTATTTGTTACCTACTCACAGAAGTTTTTTTATATATTGAAATATCTAGTAAAGTAGAATATTTAACTAGCAAAATGATGTTTCTCATTTATTCATAACATAAAAATATATGAAATTGCAGATCAAATCATAAATTCATTCTGGGTATATGTTTTAGAAGACTCAAATTGCATGCCATGATGTTAAATCTTAATCAAAACTGCTTCAAAGGCTTATAAACTTGAAATTTCATATCATTGTCTGACATAATGAGGGTAGCAATGTCATTCATTCCTGTATAACGTAGTACTCCTTAAACTTGGATGTAAATAGAACTTCTCAAGCTTCATCTAAGTACTAATTTTAGTAACTAGTGGTCAAATTTAGAAAAGTTAATGCTGACACTATTCACTGGATTTCAAAATTTACAATCTTGGATTATGTTACCTGAACCTCTGTAACTTTTGCACTTTAATGGCTCCCATACACGAGGACCCTTCATCCACTTTATTATATTAACTACACTTCCCTAAAATGAGTCATTTCTTTATTCCAGATGTATATTCCAAAATCAGAGAAGGCACCCCACTCCAGTACTCTTGCCTGGAATATCCATGGACAGAGGAGCCTGGTGGGCTGTCGTCTCTGGGGTCACACAGAGTCGAACACGACTGAAGCGACTTAGCAGCAGCAGCAGCATATTCCAAAATATTCCAGATGTATGTATATTTCAGAATAATAAGATAGCATGTTTTCTTCCAGCATCTTAAGAAGGCTGTCTGACCAAGCAAAAACTTGGTCATTGCCTTGCTATATGGTGCAGCTGAATTCACATATGGCATAAAGAATAAGAACAGATATACTTAGAATGTACTGTGCAGCTTTGAGCAAGATACTTATCTAAGATTTATATTTCTTCTCTGTAAAGTAAAATAAATTTCCTGTTTTTAAAAGATAAAGTAAGAGTACAGGGAGAAAAATGACTTATAAAATTCAAATCTAAGAGTAAAAATGGCAACCCACTCCAGTACTCTTGCCTGGAGAATCCCATGGATGGAGGAGCCTGGTGGGCTACAGTCCATGGGGTCACAAAGAGTAAAAATGGAAGTGTATAATTTCTTTCCAGATAATTTTATCTGTAACTATAAATGCAAGAATATGACAAACTCAAGAGATAGTTTGCAGAGAGGACAACATACAGAAAGCTTAACTTCTCAGTACAAAGGAAATAAATGGAAATTTTGGTGTGAAAGAGAACAAGGAAGAAAGAAGCAAGACAAGAAGTAGAGCAAGACAAGGGGGACCAAGAACACACGTTTAGCTGAAGGGGTGAGTGATGATGGAAACCTGTGGAAAATGCCAGGAAGGGGCAATTTCAGTTGAAGAGTATTTCTAAGAGACTGCAGAGTGATGCAAGGTCATTGTATTGNTTGGTGATGGACAGGGAGGCCTGGCATTCTGTGATTCATGGGGTCGCAAAGAGTCGGACATGACTGAGCAGCTGAACTGAACTGAACCAGGAAGCCTGCACAATGTTACCTACATATATATTATATTTAAGAGCCTAGAAACGTAAGAAGTATTCAATAAATATTAACAGCCAACAGACACCACAACTGCTTTGGTTATTGAAGACAAGCCACTTAAAACTTTTCTTTCTTAATTCCAGGGTTTTCCCTAGTAGCTCAAATGGTAAAGAGCCTGTCTCCAATGCAGGAGACCTGGGTTCAATCCCTGGGTCAGGAAGACCCCCTGGAGAAAGGAATGGCAACCCACTCCAATATTCTTGCCTGGAGAATTCCATGAGCAGGCTATGTATAGTCCATGGGGTCACAAAGAGTCAGACACAACTGAGAGACTAACAGTTTTCTTAATTTCTACTGAAATTATAGAAATTAAACATCCAGACTAGTTACGGTGTATGGCTTGAAGCCCTAATCCAGTTTTATTCTAAATTCTCCACTTCCTTATCTCCACTGTATATTGACACTTTCCTGTGAGATTGCTCTACCGTCTGTCTGCAGAGGAGGAGGTGTAGGCCGTTGGAATCAGGCACTGTTCCTCTGCTGGGCCATCTCATGATTTACACTATTGCAACAGCTCCATTCCTGGTTTCTTCTAGTGTTCTTTCTGGGAGGAGGGGTGCCATCACAAAACTTCCTCCTCTCCAATTCTTGACATCACCAAAAGAAACATCAGTACCAGAAAGAAAGTAGAAATCTCATCTTGAGGTGGTAGCTTTTCCCTGAGATGGTTCTCAAGACTGACCTTTTATCATTCATACATTGAATCACCAAATATGTATTGAGGATGTAACAAATGGTTTGATCTATTTCAGAAACCACACTTCATGAAACACAGGTAAGTTATTGTATCATTCCCATTCAAAATGTGTGATCTAGTGAGTAGATGGCAAGTGGCAAGTGCTCCCTCAGTCATGTCTGATTCTTTGTGATCCCATGATGGTAGCCGTCCAGGCTTCTCTGTCCATGGGATTCTCTAGGCAAGAATACAGGAGTGGGTTGCCATGCCGTCCTCCAGGGGATGTTCCCGACCAAGGGATTGAACCCACGTCTCCTGCATCTCCTGCATTGGCAGGTGGGCTCTTTACCGCTGAGCCACCTGGGAAGATGATGGATCCATAAATCTTGATGTCATGGTGCAGACTACCTTTAAAGGTGGACTGAGGAGAACAAAACATAGTGCTGGAGAAGAGGACAGTGAAGGTGAGAGCTTTCTGAAAACTGAAGGGATCCAGAAAAGCCCTGGGAGATGTGAAACTTGAAACCTAAATCATGTCAAATCAGACAGATATTAAATGGATTAAGGAAGGAAGCAAGGACATTCTGAGCGTCCAGAAGAAGCAAGCTGAGAATAAGTCAGGGAGTTTACATGTGACAGTAATAAGACATAGCTGGAGAGAGTACAGTAAGAAAGTGTACATCAATGTTTTCTGAGGATGGTCTGCATATGGGAAATAGCGATCTAGCAATCTATATCTATATCTATCTATCTATCTATCTATCTATCTATATATATATAGGGCTTTCTCAAGGGCTCAAGCAGTGAAGAATTTGCCAGCCAAAGAGGAGACACAGGAAATGCAGATTTGATCTCTGAGTCGGGAAGATCCTCTGAAGGAGGCAATGGCAACCCTCTCCAGTATTCTTGCCTGCAGAATCTCATGGACAGATGAGCTTGGTGGGCTACAATCCATGGGGTCCAAAAGAACCAGACATGACTGAGTATACACACATTCATGCACACACACACACACACACACAAAACTTCCTAGTGAAAATGAATGTTCAAGCTCTTAATTTTGATGCTCTGAGAGTCTGCTCATTGACCTCAACTGTTCTGACATTTGTCACCCAGGGCACAGGGGTATTATGTGCAAACAAACTCCAAATGATCTACCTGACACACTGCAGTTCCCAGATTCAGCATATACTCCAAATACTGACTCCTCCTGCTTCCTTCTCTTAAACTTCAAATACAGAGAATTTGCAAAAATGATCCTTGGCCCTTTTACAACTTTGGTTTCCAAAACAGTTCTTAAACCCTATGAAAATGAATCGTTAACTATTTTGTGTAGTTTCTGAAAGTTTGCTGATTTGAATTAAATTTCTATGGCTCTCTTCTCACTAGGACACAATCAAGCCAGAAATTTTGCAATATATGCAATTAAATGCCGAGAGGGAGCAAATGAAAAAGGTGGCTAAGGTCAGTTGGATATTGCCAACATTTCTAGGAGAAAGAATCTACTTTTATTAATGAAGAAGTGACATAAATGAATTGATTAATGAAAATCAGTGACATGTATCACTTGGTTAATAAAAATGCTCTTTAAAATTTTAGTGAGATAAATCAAAGTTGAATAAATAATTGTTTTCTTAATTTAAACTTTTTATTTTGTATTGGAGTGTAGCCAGTTCACAATGTTGTGATAGTTTCAGATGGACAGCAAAGGGACTCAGTGGTACATATTCATGTATCTGTTCTCTCCTGAACTCCCCTCCCATCCTGGCTGCCATATAACATTGAGCCAAGCACCCTGTGCTATGGAGTACGACTTTGGTGATTAATCATTTTAAATATAGCAGAGTGTACATATTGATCCCAAACTCCCTAATTGTCTCTTTTCCCCATTCTTTCACCCTGGCAACCATAGGTATGTTCTCTAGAAGAAATTTTAACAAAGATTTTTCAAAGGTTTGTAAAAGTCCAAGAAGAATTGTATCATTAATCAAAAGAATGTGTTCTGTTAACTTTGCAAGTGCATTTGTACACGTTATTCCTTAGTCCTGGAATGCCCTTCTCTTCAACTGGTGAAGTTCTTATCATTTGCAACTCATTTTATTATCTACCTTTTCTTCTCTGATAGCATGCCCGTCTATAATTCAGTGCAATTCTATGTTCTCATAAAACACTGAGATTTCCTCTGTTAAGGATGTTTTAAATCAGAAACATAACAACTGAAATCTGACTTTCTCTTCACCTCTGTTCTTCATCACTGGTGGACAGTTTGTCTTGAAATCTGTATGTTTCTTAGCTACATGATAAGGGAGTCTTATTAGGGAGTCTCCAGTGTTTCCAGGCAGATATGGAAATTTTAGGATTGGAAATTATGACCGCCACCTCTAGACTGAGATATAGGTTGAGATGTAATATGGTCTTTAAGTAGAGATCACAAACTGATTATGAAAGCAATGAATCCAAGGGGAATAAATTAATTAACTTATACATGCATGCAATCAATCCTTCAGCCTTCATTTAGTTACCCATACATTGAGATGTGTCAATAAGCAGAATTAAAAGTTATTATAATCAAAATTATCTAAACATATAATTTAGGAGAGTAGAATTGCTTGCCATTAAAGAATTTGAGAATTTTGGTCAGAATTCTCATGGAAAATCTGAGATCACGGAACAGAGATGGGACATCTACAATGAAAACATAAAAATAATATTTTAATAATTTGCTCAAGATGAAAAAGAACATTGCTCTTTCAGGCTTCCAATAGTTTTTCTCACTGGCAGGATTTTTACTAAGAATCTTGCAAGTCAGGTTCAATAATTTCCCATAAAAAGAAAGAAACTGACATTGTATTTTTTAGTTTTCATTTATTCTCTTCTGAGATTTTTGGCTAAAGTTGAATCTTAGAGTATTTAGTTGTTCTTACTATCAATTTTTAAGTAAGATTGTTAGACTATGAAGTCTTACTGAGATTTAAATAGTTAGATCTAAGACATTGGGGAATTTACTCCATTGATTAAACCACTTGTTTAATATTATAATTCCTTTTCCTCCCTAATGATACTGACCATGTCAAATTGGTCTCTGACTAGTGGCTTTCTATCTGGTGTTGCTAGTGCAAATAGAATGAGACCTAGTTGAGTTAAGAAGCAAAAGAAAGCTTTACCCTTTAAAAAAAAAAAAGCAACTAATTTTTTTGAATATAGTTGCTTTACAATATTGTTAGTTTCTACTGCACAGTAAAGTGAATCAGCTATACGTATACATGTATCCCCTCTACTTTGTATTTTCTTCCCATTTAGGGTCACCACTGAGTGGAGTTGCCTGAGCTATACAGAAGATTTTCAATAGTTATCTGTTTTATGCATGTGTGCTAAGTCATTTCAGTCCTGTCTGTGTGACCCTATAGACCCTATAGACTATAGCCACTGGGCTCCTCTGTCCACGGGACTGGCCAGGCAAGAATGCTGGAGTGGGTTGCCATGTCCTCCTTCCAGGGATTTTCCCAGCCCAGGGATGGAATCTGCATCTTTTGTGGTTCCTGCACTGCAGGCGGATTCTTAACGCTGAGTCACCAAGAAAGCCCCGTCTACGTCATCCGTGCTATCAAACATGTATATGTGTTCATTCCAATCTTCCAACTCATTGAACCCTCCTTCTTTCTCCACTTGGTGTTTCTATGTTTGCTCTGTATATCTGTGTCTCTATTTCTGTTTTGCAAATAAGATCATCTATACTATACATGTGGAATCCAGAAAGCTTTCTTCTTGGATTAAAGATTGAAGAAGTGTCACCTTATGTTCTAGGGAGCAGGGACCAGTTTCATGAAAGACAATTGTTCCACAGACCAGGGTTGCGATGCGGATGGTTTGGGATGATTCGAGTGCGCTATGTCAATTGTGACTTTATTTCTATCGTTATTACACCAGGCTTCACTTGTGGCTCAGCTGGTAAAGAATCCACCTGCAATGTGGGAGACCTGGGCTCAATCCCCCCGTCTGGAAGATTCCCTGGAGAAGGCAGTGGCAACCCGATCCAGTACTTTTGCCTGGAGAATTCCATGGGCAGAGCAGCAGGACAGGCAGCAGTCCGTGGAATCGCAGAGTTGGACATACATGACTGTGCGACTAACTTTCACTTCCACAGCTCCACCTCAGACCATCAAGCATTAGATCTCAGAGGTTGGGGACCCCTGCTCTAGAGCACACGCTTCTCGCTCTCCCTGGCGAGGCTGCTTTATACCATTTTATCGTCCCGAGGGGGCGGAGTTCTCGCGAGGCTGGCACTGCTGTGCTGCTCAAGGCTCCAGATCTCAGTGCAGGGTACATTGTCTCTGCACGTGACCCGCCACTGCTATCTTGGCTTGAGTGCAGTGTGCAGCGCTTCTGCACACAGCCTGCAAAGCTGAGGTGTTGACACGGCCAGATTCTATCCTTGTAAAGTGCAGGGCGTGGGTGCTCCGTCATTTCAGTCGTGTCCCATTCTGTGAGACCTGATGTACTGTAGCCTGCCAGGCTCCACTGTTCATGGGATTCTCCAGGCAAGAATACTGGCGTGGGTTGCCGTTTCCTCCTCCTTTGGATCTTCCCAACCCAGGGATTGAACTTGCATCTTCTGCAGCTCCTGCATTGCAGGAGAATCCTTTACCGCTGAACCATCAAGCAAGTCCCTTATGCTTGCTGTGCGTGTATGCAAAATTGCTTCAGTCTTGTCCGACTCTTTGCGACCCCATGGACTGTAGCCCACAAGGTTCTTCTGTCCATGGGATTTTCCTGGCAAGAATACTGGAGTCGGTTGCCTTTTCCTTCTCCGTGGAATCTCCCCAATGACATGAATGTAGAAATGAGGTGCATTTCCGCACTTAGGGAAGAACTTGCATCGATTATAGTCTGGCACCATCAATCCCAATTTTTCCTGGGTCAGGAATAGAAGTTCATTTGACAGTGGATCATATTCTACATAGTGACTTAAGTCTACTGCAATGTGACATTGAATTTAAATTCAAGCTCAAATATAGCAAAATTAGAATTTGAAATTCAAAAAATCAACAAGATTATCAAATATTGAATCAGTATAGAGCTATTTGAGAAAAAGCCGATTAAACAGTGTTCTGAGGTTTTTCTGAATATCTACATTTCTCCAATTTCCCTCAAAGAAGCAAGTATAACATGGATGTTTCTTTTTGAAATTTCTGATGGTCTTGCAGCATTTTAATATTCATTCAATATATATCAATATCTATCTGTCTAAAACTTAGTTTCCATTCTCACTAAATTTGCTATCCTGGGGAGGAAATAGACCAAAAAAAAGTTAAGTAGCAAATTACTAAAATAGTAATAAATTGTGCTGTGAGGGGAAAAAATAAGAGCAAATATAGAAAGTAGGCAAAAACAACTTAGAAAACATGGCCAAGAAAGGTTTAATTGACAAGGTACTGTTTATGTGGAGTTTTTAACGATAAATGATAATTCATGCAAAAGTCTGGGAAAAGAGTTCCAAGTTCACCGGATATAAATACAAAGGGAGATATAAAGCCAGCATACCAATTAAAAGAGAAAGACACAGGAATATACAGAAATTGTGAATAAGACAGTTCACATTCTGGTACTTAGAAGTGCATCTATTTATTAGTGGTAGCTTGAGCCAAAAAGGGTACAGAATCAATATGAGAGTTCAATTTTGATTGTATGTATATGGTGTCACATATTTTTTCCAATTGATGATAGCTAAAGTCATAAAATGGCTAGAGCTCAGAGATGGGATGTTTTTCAGAGGGAGAATTAGAAGAACCCAGTCAAAGGGGACCTAAGAGCAAAGGGACAACCCATGAGAAAAGATGAGTTCAGATACAAGAGAACTGGAATACCAAGGTCCTAGACTAATCAGCAGTATTATGGCAGTTAACCTCATACATGGCATAAGTTTCTTTATTGCCTTCTTGTCTAGGTAGAAGACCTCAGACTTTAAGTATTAGCCTATGTGTTAACTGACCAAATCTGAGAATCATGCAGTTAAAGACTAAAGAGCAGCTGACAGTATAGGGTACCAATGCAGAGGTTAGTCAATGTGTAAACGTATTTTGAGACCCACCATGTGCCAGGCAATGGATTACTTCCTTTGTGGCTATCTCCTCAGATAAGCCAGTGGAGGGACAAAGGTACCCCTTAGACTCTTCTTGACTATTCCTCCCCAAACTGGGCTCTCATAAATGGGAAGATAAGTAGGCACAGAAAATACTTTACTTGCAAATAAACTACAACAGCATTGTACACACCCTGTGCTTTCTGTCCGTTAGATACTCCTGAATGGATCTTAGCCAAAATTTTGAGAGTATAGAACAGTGAAAGAACCAAGATGCATAAGAGCATTTGATATTGCCAGAGCAAGAGGTCATCACGATGTCTCATAAATCTTTCTCTTAACTCATCTCAACTCATATTCCAGAAATCTCCAGTCTATTCTGCTATCACTTTGTCCTGCTGTAGGGGTTAAATCTATGTGGAAAAAAGGACAATGCATTCAAGAAGACAGCTTTTCCCACTTAAAGAGAAAATAAGTGTGACTGACCCCTCTGGAAACACTGCCCTGATTCTTCTTTATCCACAACATCCAAAGAGTCTATGTTTTGTGCTGTTATAGGCTGAAATTGCACAAAGTGCCACAGAGATGTCCCTGAGATAGTCGTATGTGCAAAAAGACAGACGATGAGGACAGGGTATTATTTGCAGCGTATGGAAAATCTCATGACTGTACTCCTTAGGAACAATTTGCCAAGACTGACAATAACACCAAAGGAAAAGGGAGATTGGGATAATCAAAACAATACTCCACTCAGGGCCTGAGCTCCACTTCAGCATCACATTTAAGCTTAGAAACAGAGCAAATCATTTATGCACTGAAACCCTTTTCCAATCACTGTTTCAATAAATAAATGTTTCCCTAAAGAACATGAAGAGCTCATGAAATTTTAGAGTAAATGTTGTCCAGTTTTCCATTCACTGTGATACAGAAAGTGAGGAAAAGGGGGCTAATATATTAAAATCAGGTGAGCCCACAGACATAGTTGCCATGGGAGGCTGAGGGAAAGTCCCTTGCTCTTTATGTTCTCAAATAATTAATGGACTACCAATTTGAATGCAGACAAGCATTATATGCAGGGCAAAGAAAGTGCAAACTTTTCGCCTCTAAGCTAGAAGCTGGTTTTCTACCTTCTGTAAAATTACTGAGTATGAGCAGGCACTAAGACCTCTGCTCAGGAACCAGCCAAACTGCAGGCCGTGGTTAGTAGAAATGCTTACTTGTTCTGGGAAGCAAAACAAGTGGGAGGAAAAAGGGCAACTTTTGAACAAAATACCAAAAAGAAACAGATCTGAGGAATCTGGTAAAACTGAAACTTTAAGTCCAAAAAAGATAATAATGACTGAATGGAAAATAATCTTCATACTCTCATATTTTAATTTAAAACATTGGAAATTCTTTTATGGTCTAAAATTGCTGCCATTGTAGTGTATAATTGCGTTCCATAGACAGTTGTTTCTTGGAGTTTTTTCTTCTCTTAACCTCAGGTTAACTGATCGCAGCAAAAGACTTAGTTGAGGGAATTTACTTCAAAGATCATTGTTTCAAATGAGAGGCTGTCGACTCATAATGGTCTCCTTTTGGCTTCCAGTGGCAGCAGATGCTGTTATAAAGTAAGGAAGAAAACTAAGCATAGCATGAAGAGTCAGTTGCTCAATTGTGTCCGATTCTTTGCAGCCCCATGGACTGTAACCTGCCAGGCTCCTCTGTCCATGGAATTCTCCAGGCAAGAATATCAGAGTGGGTGTCATTCCCTTCTCCAGAGGATCTTCCTGGCCGAGGAACTGAACTCAGGTCTCCCTCATTGCAGACAGATTCTTAACTGTCTCTGCCACCAGGGAAGTCCAAGCATAGGCAGGGATACTTTCTAATATCGGTAGCTGAGCCCTGCTCATGAATGTCTATCCCAGCTATTGACGGGGTCTTACTAATGAACTCATTGACTACGTTTTAGGGGAAATATCAGTGTAAACATGTGTTCACTCATAATCTATGTCCAAAAGTACCATGTTCTCGTTTTGGAAAACCCAGGTGGGAAAAAGATATATACTATGAATTAAAACTAGAAAGATAGACTTTCTAGCTTGTTGCTCATACCCGATGGTGATTCCTTGGTTGGACGTTTCTAAAACACCATGATGTGGTTATATATGTTAAGCATGAATTTTAATTTTTACCTAAAGCTCTGTCAATCCTCTATAGAAACGTTGCAGACATTTTTTTTTTTGGTCAAAGTGAAAACCATAATTGAAAGCGTAATTAAAATTATATCCACATTTTAAAGTGAATTAATGTTTTATTACTTGAAGTAATGCCAATAAGGGCTTCCCTGGTGGCTCAGATGGTAAAGAATCTGCCTGCAACGTAGGAGACCCAGGTTCAATCTAAGGGTCTGGAAGATCTGCTGGAGAAGGGAATGGTTACCCACTCCAGTATTCTTGCTAATAGCAATAAAGGTATCTGTGTGATTTCCTTTCACTGTTTCACGAACTGTTTGCTTTATCAAAGTATTTATTTGAATTATTCATCAGTATAAAATGTAGTATCTCTAATGCTTGTGTGCCTGCGTGCCCAGTGTGCCTTACTCTTTGCGATCCTATGGACTGTAGCCCGCGAGGCTCCTCTGTTCATGGGATTTTCCAGGCAAGAATACTGGACAGAGTTGCTATTTCCTTCTCCGTGGATCTTTCCCGCCCAGGGAATGCACCAGAATCCCCTGCATTTCCTGATTGGCAGGTGGAGTGTCTCTAAGGCAAGTCTAAAATTCAACTCTTTCTTTAAGTAAGGGTGAGTCTGAGATAACCAGTCTTCTCTTCTTCTGCTGCTGTCGCTTCAGTCGTGTCCGACTCTGGGTGACCCCATAGACAGCAGCCCACCAGGCTTCCCCGTCCCTGGGATTCTCCAGGCAAGAACACTGGAGTGGGTTGCCATTTCCTTCTCCAGTGCATGAAAGTGAAGTCGCTTAGTCATATCTGACTCTTTGCGACCCCATGAACTGCAGCCTACCAGGATCCTCCGTCCATGGGATTTTCCAGGCAAGAGTACTGGAGTGGGGTGCCATAACCAGTAGAAAAATTATATTTCATCATGAAACAACAATAAAGTATTCTAGAAAGAATGTTAACCTATTTGGTGGAGCGGGAGTAATTATAATAGCTTTTTATTATAAAAATTTTACCTTACACATTTTTTGACTTTAATATTCCCCAACTCTGTCTACCCTTTGCTCAACAGCAGACATCCAATTAGTCTTTTGGAATATCAATATAGCACTTAGCAAAAAAAACCTAAAGCCACCTAAATTTTATGCTTTTGTATTTAAATTGCATATTATTTCCATTTCTATGTTCTTGTTGAAATCTGGTTAGTTTCAGCATTTACAGTTGTAGATTGGGCAACTGTTTCTACTCTTTCAAAATTTTAGAATCAAAAAATGTATTCAAAGCAACTGAAACCAAATTTTAGTTATGTGCTAAAGGTTTTTAAACTGACACAAATGCACTTTAATTATCATATTAAAGTATTGTGTATTGGGATTTTTTTTCTCTACCATCAGTCCATGAAAGCTCAAATTACTGGACCATATAGTACTCTTTTAACCAGTGGAGAATATCTCTCCTTGACAAGACTATTAAAAATTTGATGAGCTCTCTAAAAGGGAAAAGTGTGAACAGAATTACCTACCAATATTGAAATGGAGAATGTAGGCAAGTTATGGTAATTTCATAAATGTTTTACAAAATTCAAATTGCAAAAATGAAAGATTTACTTTGACTTAGGAGGAGGAAAGTCAAAATGTAAAAGACATTTTATTGTACAAATAATATGAGTATGTAAGAAGTTAAATTATACACAGTGCCTAGTTTCAGGAAGGATCAAAAACATAGCAGTGCGTAAGTATTCGATGATTTACTGTCAGATGGTGGATCCAAAAGCAAGACTGTTTCTCTTGATGCAATTTGGGGTGAACACATGCAAAATCCATCTAAGACATAGTTCTTCAAGTGCTTTCACATCTATAATCACTTGCATGTTTTTACTTATGATAATTACTGCTATTATTTATAACCAGCTATTTGATCTTTATTAGAAATAATGCCATTGTTCAATATTTATCAACTTTCCACTAATTCATTAGTAACCATGTCAAGAAATCTATATACAAAATTGAGTAGTAGTTGAGAACACAGTCTGGAGATAACTTGTCTGGGTTCAAATCCTGGGTTTGCCACTTACTGGCTGAAGATCCCCTTGCTCGTGTTGTGTAACTATTGGTTCAAATCCTATTCAGATTATGCCAAGTTACAACTCTGTTTCTAATAGTGTGGTAAAAGACATGCTTTGGAAACCCCTCATACTATTAAAATCCTGCATAGAAAATTTATTTGTCTTAATGCATTACTGAGCTGAGGAGAAGGCGATGGCACCCCACTCCAGTACTCTTGCTTGGAAAATCCCATGGACAGAAGAGCCTAGTAGGCTGCAGTCCATGGGGTCGCAAAGAGTTGGACACGACTTAGTGACTTCCCTTTCACTTTTTACTTTCATGCATTGGAAAAGGAAATGGCAACCCACTCCAGTGTTCTTGCCTGGAGAATCCCAGGGATGGGGGAGCCTGGTGGGCTGCTGTCTATGGGGTCACACAGAGTCGGACACGACTGAAATGACTTAGCAGCATTACTGAGCTGACACAAAAGGAAAAAATAATATGAGGAATGTTATAATAAAAGAGGAAGCAGCTTGTCTCATAGGGGACTTCGCATTAAGCTGGACCCCGCAGGTCGGTGTAAGAGAGAAGTGAGAAATGAACCCACCACGCAGAAGGGGACAGCTGAAAAACTTGCCTGACTTGCTCCTGGCGCTAGGTGATAAGAAAATAAAATCCTCCTTGAGAATTTGTAACCACAACCTAGGCCTTACCCGACAGATGTTTCTAGTCCAAATCCATTCTGTCTTTGTGGTCCGAAAAATCTGAATCAAGGAACTTCATTTAAAGTAGTTTCAGATTGGTAGTATCCCTGTGGGACTAACTGGAGTAAAGAAACTCATCTTAGTGGGACTGGGCTTCAGCCCAGGCGTCAATAATCTACAGATAACCTTCCTGGTTATGTGAGGTGTGGGGAAGGGAAAGAGAGCTTTGGCAACATCACCTCAAAAACAAACCAGTAAGAAATTCAGATATTCGAATTAGCAGATGCAGAGTCTAAGATAACTATATTTAATTTCTTTAAGAAATAAAAGCCTATAAATATATAAAGGGAATAAGATGTTATAAACAGTGACTAAGCAATTTTGAATAAAAACCAATTACATCTTGAAAAACAAAAATATGAAATATATCATCGTTTTTTAATATTATGTCTGTCTTTTTCTAATTGATTTATTCAGTAATTCTGGATATAAAAACTTTCAGAAGTGCATTATAGATTGTTTCTTCCAGTTCATGCTTTGCCTGTTCTTTTTTTAATAATTGAAGTTGATTTATAGTATTATATTAGTTTCAGGTATAAAACATAGTGTTTCAATATTTTAGATTATATTCCATTTAAAGTTTTTACAGTATAATAGCTGTATTTCCCTAGGCTATATATATATATCCCCCAATATATCCCCATAGGTTATATATTTGATACCTAGTAGTTTGTACCCTTAATCCCCAGTAGCTATTTTGCCCCTCCCTCATTTCTTGTCTCCACTGGTAATCACTGGTTGTTCTCCATAAGTCTCTTTCTGTTTTGTTATATGTGTGTGTGTGTTAGTCATTCAGTCATGTCTGACTCTTTGTGACCCCATGGACTGTAGCCCACCAGGCTCCACTGTCCATGGAGTTCTCCAGGCAAGAATATCGGAGTGGGTTGCCATTTCCTTCCTTATATTTTGCCAAAAATCATTAAATTTACTTAAGGGGACCAACTCTTACATTACAATCAGTTTTTAAATTTTTACTAAATAAAAATTACCTGTATCTGATTCAGCTTTAAAAATATTTCTTAGTAAACAGAAAGTATAGCAGGGGTCACATATGGTTGTAAGAGCTGAACCTTAAGAAGGCAGAATGACAGGGAATTGATGCCTTTGAACTGTGATGCTGGAGAATACTCCTGAGAGCCCCTCAGACAGCAAGGAGATCAAACCAGTCAATCCTAAGGGAAATCAACCATGAATACTCAGTGGAAGGACTGATGCTGTAGCTGAAGCTCCATCCAGTATTTTGGTCATCTGATGTGAACAGACGGCTCATTAGAAAAGTTCCTGATGCTGGGGAAGATTGAAGGCAGAAGAAGAAGAGGGCGTCAGAGGATGAGATGGCTGGATGGCATCACCGATGCAATGGACATGACCTTGGGCAAACTTCGGGAGATGGTGAGAGACAGGGAGGCCTTGTGTGCTGCAGTCCATGGGGTTGCAAAGAGTCGAACATGACTGGGTGACTTAACAACAACAACATAGCATTGATCCATTTTTAATATTCACAATTCTATGTCAATTATTCAAAGTCTTAATTAGTCAGTGTTTCTCTTCAATTCTATTTTGAAATATCTTTCAGAAAATTGCCACCCACTTGCCAGTACACCTGAAGAATGAATTGCATTAATTTCTCAAAAGTTGGGAAACCTAAAATCATTCACATAGTTTCTGTAACATGCCCTGACTGTCACTTCTGTATTTAAGTAATGCAAGAGAAATACTAGTTGTTTCTATGATATAAGCCTTCTAAGTTCCTGTAAGTTTTCTACAGAAGTGTGCTGCTACAGATAGTTACAAGAGTGGCCTCTGTTGGTCACTCATGTACCTGCGGATCTGTGACTACAGCAGAAATACTGAGGCAATTGACTTGACCACTGCTGCTGCTGCTGCTGCTAAGTCACTTCAGTCGTGTTGTGTGACCCCATAGACGGCAGCCCACCAGGCTCCCCCATCCCTGGGGTTCTCCAGGCAAGAACACTGGAGTGGGTTACCATTTCCTTTTCCAATGCATGAAACTGAAAAGGGAAAGTGAAGTTCTTCAGTTGTGTCCTACTCTCAGCGACCCCATGGACTGCAGCCTACCAGGCTCTTCCGTCCACAGGATTTGCCAGGCAAGAGTACTGGAGTGGGGTGCCATTCAAGTGCTATTGGTGCTCAAAAGAGACAGTACAAGGTTTCAGCTGTAGGAAACCAAAGATCTTCAAACGAGGTAACATTAAAGCCATATGAGAAGAGTTTGTGTTATGAAGGACACACATATAACACACATACATACACATCTAGACAGTGTAAACCACCTAAGACCAGAAAGAAGTGTTGGCAAGTGTAGGTTAGGGTATGAGTGATTCCGTTAGAAAAGGTGTGTAAAACATAGCAGGAAAAACCTGTAAATATAAACCTTCTCCTCTGCATAAGAGAAGTTAAATGAAGGAAATGTTTGCATTTATTCGATGATGGGTAAGATGCAAAGGAAAGTATTCTAACAGGGGAGTTACATGTCAAGGCTGGCCTTAGAAAGACTCATTTAGTAATAAATTATTTCTCAACTGAACCACTGAACATCCCATTCTGTACTCTCCTTGGCCATTCTGTACTTCTCTTCTGGCCTCAGAACCCAAAGAGAAGAGTTTTTAAAAATGGAATGAATTACTGTTTTGGATGCAGCAGAAAAGTTGAAGAAAGTAAGTGCTAGCTATTTTTCAATAACTGTATCACAGAAATCTTCCCCAGGCAGTTTCATCTGATGAAGAACAGACATCATTATTGTATTTCCTCACATTTCACCTCCTCAGTGAGGTCTTTCTTGACCATCATTATCTAAAAACATCTCCATCCTCTCCCTCCTTCCCCTGTTTATTTTTCTTCATAATAATTATCTCCACTGGGATTTTAATTATGTATTTATTGGTTCGTTTATTTTTCCCCTTGTCACTGCAATATAAGCTTCTGGTGCACGGGACTTAGTCTGACATTTATCTTTAATAGTACCTGACGTGTAAAATGTGCCTGATAAATATTTGTGGAATAAATGAGTTAAAAGACCTAAAGGATTAAGTCTAGGCTTTCCTGGTGACTCAGACAATAAAAGAATCTGCCTGCAATGCAGGAGACTTGGGTTCGATCCCTGGATTGGGAAGATCCCATGGAGAAGGGAATGACTACCCACTCCAGTATTCTTGCCTGAAGAATTCCATGGACAGAGGAGCCTAGTGGGCTACAGTCCATGGGGTTGCAAAGCGTTGGACACGATTGCCTGACCAACACTTTTCTTTCAAGGATTAAGTGGATAACCAGGATCTGAAGTCAGTGAATATAAATGGCATATTTATGATTCTGAGTAATGAGGGTCTAAAAAGTGATAAGACAGTGACTATTTGTTGTGTTATCCTGGGCTTGGAAGAAGAACGAAAATACAAGAGAAAGAAAGGATGAATGTTCTCTCTGTCTCTCTGACTCTATATGGGTTATTCAAACACAGTAGCCAGAGAGGTCCTTCTGATTGTGTCTGATTATGACACTGTCAATGACTTTCCATTTCAGTCAGAATAAAACTAAAGCCCTTGCAATGGTCTGGCCCCCTGAACCAGGGATTCCATGACCTCTTCGCCCTCCTCCCAACACTGCTTTCTTTCCTCACTCCCCTGAGTCTGTGGACACAGCAGGCCTCAGCGCTCCCTTCTTCCTCTGCCTGGAAACTTTTCCCGCGGAGGTCCACATAGTATGTGCCCAGGAATAGATTCCACATGGCTATCTCCCTCAAATGTACATCTTTGCTTAAATGTTACCATAGGGGCCTTTGCAGGCCCCATATGTGAAACTGAGTCCCCGCCCTTCCCACATTTTCCGTGCCTCATCTGCCTGCTCTTTTTTCCACAACATTTATTGACTCTGATAACATTCCATGTCTTGTGTATTTGCTCATTATTGATCCTCCTCTCCAGAATGTCAATTGCATAAGGCATGGGTTTTTATTTCATTTGTTCAGTGCATAGCTCCCAAAGAGTATGACGCACAGTTGAAAATAAAATAGACCATGAAGAAAATGTGTGAGTGTGCATAATTGCACCAACATACAGGAATGAGCAGCCTACATAGCAGTTCGATGCGTCAGTCAGACTTGTTTGGTTTTGATTTTTCACTCATGAATGTCTCTATTAATGATTCTTACTTAGGGGTATTACTCCACCCTTACACCTCCAGGAAGGTGCTTAAAAGAATGTATACAGGTGATTTGGTTGTCATATTTTGTGAAAACTGGAGAAGATTCTAAAAGGCATTTTGTGTTTTGAGGAAACAAAAGGAAGGGGGAAAAGTGGAAGCAGTGACAGATTTTATTTCCTTAGACTCTGAAATCTCTGTGGATGTTGACTGTGGCCATAAAATTAACACACTTGCTCCTTGGAAGGGAAGCTAGGACAAACCTAGACAGCATATTAAGAAGCAGAGACATCACTTTGCTGACAGAAGTCCAAACAGTCAAAGCTATGGTTTTCCCAGTAGTCATGTATGGATGTGAGTGTTGGACCATAAAGAAGGGTGAGTGCTGAAAAATTGATGCCTTCAAACTATGGTGCTGGAGAAGACTCCTGAGAGTCCCTTGGACTCCAAGGAGATCACACCAGTCAATCCTAAAGGAAATCAACCTGAATCATCATTGAAAGGACTGATACTAAAGCCTAAGCTCAAATAGTTTGACCACCTGATGAGAAGAGCCAACTCATTGGAGAAGACTCTGATGCCGGGAAAGATTGAGGGCAAGAGGAGAAGGGGATGGCAGAGGATGAGATGAGTAGAGAGCATCACTGACTCGATGAACCTGAGTTAGAGCAAACTCCAGGAGACAGTGAAGGGCAGGGAAGCCTGGCATGCTACAGTTCAGGTTGCAGACTTAGCAACTGAACTTCAGTGGTTAATGGGAGAGCCTGGGAGCTCTCCCGTCTCACCAGAGGGAAAATTTGCCTGCTGCAAGGCAGAACCATCTGTTAAACACCAGCCTTCTTGGTCCAACTAGTGACCAGACATGGTGCATCCCCCACAAGAATGCCTATGGTTTCTCTTCTTGCCCTCAGTATGAAGCATGGAAATATTTATGTTCAACTACTGCAGTTTTTCTCAGCCAGAACTTCTTAACATAGTGTTCTGCTCCTCTTTCTCCATGGAAATGTCTTTTGCATTGGGGTCTCAAAATATTTTGTGGAATTAAATAAAAAAAGAATGGAAGAAGAAAGGAAGGAGGCAGGGAAGGCAAGAAAGTTTTACTATTGCAAAACTATTGGAAATCAGGAAATAATTAAATTCATCATTATGCATTAAAATCCTAAACACAAAACAATTCATTATAATATTTATTGAAGGAAAAATAATATAGTGGGGCTCAAAAAGCTACAGTTGTTATGCTTTATAAAGTCAGAGGTTTACACAGGTTTAATGTATGTACACATTCATGACATCATATCACAACATCAAAGGCACCTTTTACTGCCACAGTATTAGGTAACGGATAAAAAATATCAAATTAATCTTTTAAAAAATCTAAAATGATACAATCTATTTTAGGATTATGTACACATTTGAAACATTCAGATATTTTTAAACATGTTCTATGAGCATCACAATTATCTCTAATTCTCAAAATATTATGGTACCAAAATTCTGTTTGTCAAATAACAAAGCACAAGATACTGTAATCTATAACCAAGCACCAGTTAAAATCNTGTATGTACACATTCATGACATCATATCACAACATCAAAGGCACCTTTTACTGCCACAGTATTAGGTAACGGATAAAAAATATCAAATTAATCTTTTAAAAAATCTAAAATGATACAATCTATTTTAGGATTATGTACACATTTGAAACATTCAGATATTTTTAAACATGTTCTATGAGCATCACAATTATCTCTAATTCTCAAAATATTATGGTACCAAAATTCTGTTTGTCAAATAACAAAGCACAAGATACTGTAATCCATAACCAAGCACCAGTTAAAATCAGTGTTAAATGCTCCATCAATTAGTTTGACTTCTAACACATGCAAAGTGAAGTGGGTACTTAAGAATTTAAGATAACCAAAACTTTTAGGGTCTCCATTTTTTTGTCTTTAATTAGTAGATTTCTTTGAGAAAATGGGGAGAACTGGATGACTTTGATCAATGTTTTCCTAGTGGTTTTATGGAATCCTAGGCCTCTTAGAAGAAACTTCCAAGGCACTGGAGAAGGTTTAGTCCATGTTATACATATTATATATTGGAGCTTTGTATAGGATTGAGATCATACAAAGGGTTTATTGCTTTAAAATAAATTTGAAAATACAAAGATGGGAAACTGCTTTAAAATATATTTCATTTGGTTATGCTAACATAGTTTAAGAAATATCTTTGTTGAAACAGATTATCACACTTAGTCAACTGTGCAACTCAAGTGAAAGGTTATCTAAAAATGTTGCTTTCATTAGTTACAGGGGATATAATCCTAAATTTGTATGTATATTTTTAACTCCAGAAGGAATTTGAATAGAACAATAAAATGTCATCATTAGCTCAATAGTATGACCAAAGAGCATTATCAAATTATAGATCAACAAGTAAAAATGGAGAATCTTTTGATATATGAAATTGTTTCAACATATAAAAATAAATGATCACTTCTGAAAGTGAAACACAGAGTTCTGTTCACTAGTTTTACCTCTTATCATATTTATGATGTAAACAAAATTAAAAATATATTTTATTAATACCTAGTTCAAAAAAAGAACACTGTTAAGCACCTCAGGACTAGAATGCCATAAAAAATTATTATTTAGGAAAATGGATGTCAAGATATATTATACGTATTATCCTCCTAAAAATTATGTAAATAGAATCAAGAGTCTTTAATGCCATCAGAGTTATAGAGTATCCAAGAATTTAATATTATCCAACTTAAATTTTTATTAAACTGAAGAAATGGTTTTATTGGCAGGCCAAGATGTCATCGGGAATTTGTTCTTACAACCACCAGAGGGCGCCAGTGCCTGAAGCACGGTTGGTGTAGGTGTAATCTAACCCTTAGTTGATAACTTGAATTTTACATCCCAAGTTTAAAAATGCTTTTAAAAAGATGGATAACTTCTAAGAAATATATTTACATTCTGTAACGCCCAAATATTGTTGGGTTATTATATAAAAATAGAGTGCACTGGCTTATTTTGGTTAAGATTCATTTAACAGGACGTTATTAATATTTCTAAATCAGGAATTGAAAGGACATCATTTGTAACTATGAATAAAAAGAGATTTCTTAACCTACTAACACTAATAATTCATTTAGCACCACATATATAGCACCAGATTAGATACTGATAGTTCACACTTATTAAAAACTTTAATTGCAAGAAACCAAAATTAAAGCAAGTATATGGTGGTTGTAATGAATTTTCAGCACCATTAACCAGTGAACTGTGTAACTTTCTAAGTTGTTGACTGACCTCTCATAAGTCAAAGTTAGAAGATGAAAGAATTTTAAAAAATCATTTTGCATGTGTTTAAATGTCTTCCCTCACACATATAAAATACAAAAAATGCAAATATAAAACAAAGATAATATTAGACATTGATAGAAATCTATTTTACTCTCCCTAAACACTTCCATAGGAAACATCTTCCTTCCATCCAAGATTGGTGTCCTATGCTACTGCAGAACACTGGGAATGTTATACAAGGGGGAGAAAACAGACCCAGTTTAAGCATGACTTTTCCTTCCTGAACACATTCAAATGATCTGTTTAACTTATGTATTCACTTAATAAGCAGGATATAAACACAGAACACTTGACCTAGCCTAAATATGTTTTTGGTTGCTTATGTAGACGTTATAAGTTGATCTAACACAAGCATATACTAATGAGAAATATATATATTGCTTCAATTCAAATATTCTGAGTAAATTATACTGATGGAATTTTCCCTACTGTTTGGTCAGCTCTGTGCTACAACTTCATGGAACTGTCAAATGAGTATTTCCACAAAAGTTTCAAATGAACTGCCAAGTGAACTTGGTAGGGAAGTCCTAACAGACCACGGAAGTGATGCTGTTTAGACTACTGGACAGGAAAAAACAAAGCATGTTAACAATGAAAATTGTTTCTGCCACGTTTTAAAAGCAAACTTACCTAACATAACCAGGAACATTAAGAGTGTGCCTACACAACTCAAATACAATTCTGTAAAGGAATCCATCGGTTCAATAGATCAACTTGTAATTTTTCCAGTCCTTTGATGACATGGAAGCCAAAAAATTGATGTTATGACAGAATTTTAAAAAATTTTTTCTACTGAATAAAGGATGTAATGAAAAATCCACACCAAAGATAAAATTCAATGCTGGAGAATATGTATGCCAATCACCATTTCAAATGAAACCTATTGAAATGAAAACCTCAATACTATTTAAAGCTGCTCTTATGAAATAGCTTATGCCCAGACCCTTTTCCCTCTGGGAGTTACAGTGAGAAATAGCTATCCTAGCACCACTGTTGCCTGCTGTGAAAAGTATGACACTCTGGGTTGATTCCAGCAAATGTTCATTTGGTTTAGCCTAGAAAATAAAACATTTCACATGGCCACTTTATATTACTAACTTTAAGAAACACAGATAGAATAACAAATATACCCGTTACACTTTCAGCTCAGTTGTTAAGTTATAAATAAACTTATATTTGGGAAGGACTGTTGTGTACAAGTTTATGAGTATGTCGTTCCTAGTCTTAATCTGATATATTTGGTGCTTTATCTGGATTGTTGATGCACTCAAAGCTTTGTATTTAAGACATTTTTGTCTTAATGAAACATGGAAAGGTGAGGTTCCTCTAATTCTTGCAATACTAAACTGTTGAGTTAATTCTAAAAACCCATTCATATAAAAACTTATTACACTGTAGCCATTATATAAGAAGCTGGTATAAACACACAAAGATAAGACAGAATTTCTGCCAAAGAGGAGCTCATGAAAGACTTAATTTTATCTCAAATAAAAGCTTCACAACATTAATGATAATTTTAATATTCATGATTTTCTATTAATATGGTAATTTTACCTTCAAATGAACTTGTGTGAATCATGTGGCAAATATCATTATTTTTTCTGAGACCTGAGAAATCAAGCCACACAAGTAAAACAGCAATAGGATGGAAGTGATTATAGCCTTTTTTTGGTTTAATAGTTATTTTACTACTTCTGTAGAACTAGTTTAGTTCTACTTCTGAGAACTAATTCAAGAAAGACTATCTAGATAGAGCAAACAAATATCCCACTAGTGCGCTTTCTCTCCAATGGCCTGTATATATTGGCTAAAAGTTGATTTGAGACCTGACTCTTCCTGTTATTTCTGTTCTTCATATTAGTCTCCAAAAATACTTATTTTTAATAAAGTCTATATATGTTCCCACAAAAGCAAAGTCGTTTGATAGGAAAATATTTGGTCAGATTCAGTATGTGAAAGAAATCTGGCCAATTATTTGTCATCATGAAAATCTGAACTTCAGAGGCTGGATAATCCCCCATTGGATTTAATTAACTATCTGTCATCTTTCAATTAATCTACACTAAAAAACTGCAAATGTGTAGGGAATTTCAAACAAGTAGCTTCCTTCTGTTATTTGTACTCTGGAACTAAGTGTGTTTACTGATTCTGTAATTCTACTGCAGCATTATATAACTTGAACCACACACACACACACACACACACACGTGCGCGTGCACATGCATGCCCATGTAAAATGTAATGTGCTAAGTGTCTTGATCCATGTGTTGAATTTCTCCTCTCTGAAAGTGATTTGGAAATAAGCATTTCCAAAATCGCATGAGTGAAATTTTCACAGTGATTTGCTTTCCACCATGCTTCACTTTTGGGGCTTCCCAGTTTGTTCAGTGGTAAAGAATCCACCTGCCAGTGCAGGAGACACAGGAGATGCAAGTTCAATCCCTAATTCAGGAAGATCCCCTGGAGGAGGAAATGGCAACCCACCCCAGTATTCTTGCCTGGAGAACCCTATGGACAAAGGAGGCTGGTGGGCTACAGTCCACAGGGTTGCAAAGAGTCAGTACTGAAGCGACTGAGCATGCATACATGCAAACATAATGGAGAACTGAAAAATATTCTACTTAGATATAGTAATAAAATTTGGTAATTAGGGCTTAGAAAATCATCTGAAGAGGCCCCTTTCACAAAATCGTAGCTGTCTGTGATGTGTACATGAGATTTTCCCCATGATGCTCAAGGACCATCATGCTGAAATAGACTGGAGAGCAGGAAATATCCTTGGCACCTGTGTGTTTCTGGTATCCCTCACCTCCTGCTCATGGGCTTCAAGGTATATTAAACCTTCAGGGTATGCCTTTCTGAGGCTCTCCGTGTGTGTGTGTGTGTGTGTGTGTGTGTGTGTGTGCCCGCGTGCACAGTAACCCTGTTTCCGTGGGTTTGCATGCCTGTCTCCTGAATCTTACTTCTCTTGGACCTCGTCAGTTCACTTAGGTCTTGCTTTCCACCTTCCAAATCAACTATTTACACTCACCATTGTTCATTTTCCCTGCCTCATTTAGTTCCAAGTACTATAGCTACATTTTCATGCTAATCAGGAGACTTACTTATTACCCGGTGTGGCCTATCACCTATTCCACCTACACGTGAACACTGTTGGGTTCACTTCCTCAAATTTACATGAAAAATCAATTTGTTAACAAATAACATTTTTACAGCAAGATATTGAGCTGGCTAAAGAGTTCGTTTCCCCGTAACATCACAGAAAAACTCGACAAACTTTTTGGACAACCCAATAATTAGGCTGCATTATTTCCTGAATATTTTTGTGAGCTTCTGGAAGACAGGAATTATGTCTTATTATCCTTGCATGATCAGAACATAACTAGCAGAGTGCCTTGCCCATCATAACCACTCCACACATGATTACTGGTTCAATAACAGAGGTTAAGCAAAATAAATGTGTTCAACCTTACATAAATTGAGAATATCTTTTGGTGGACCCCAATAAAATATTTCCATAATGAAATCTGTGGTTCTTAATTAAATTATTATATCTAGATTTCATAGAGTTTTATTAGGAGTTTGCAAATGACCAGTTTGGGGATATTAAAGAAATGGGTGCAGGAGATGTCCTACCACCAGCATATTGTTTCGAATAGGATTTTTAAAAAATTCCTCCAAGTTAACTACAAAACCAAATTATCTATGTATTACATCATCTACGTATGTGTATTTATAGGCCAAATATATGTTCTATTTGTTAGGAATGTAACATAATTTCTTTGGAAAACAAGCTTTGGAATTGGATGCATCAACTATGTCAATACTACATACACAGTATTTTAATTTAGACTTAGAGGTCAGAAAATAGAAATGGATGTTTGATTACCTCAAAGGATTAAACAAACATACAAGATAAACACTAATCTTTACAATGAATAATAAAAGGAAAACAAGATTATGATAAAATATGTATAATATGTGCAAAACTCAATATATATATATGCCTATGATTCCCAGAAACCATTATATTTCCTGGAGGAAAGGATAAGCTTATTTAAACCAATACAGGTAGTTTGACGTTACACCTGGAAAGCAGAGATTGTCAGTACAAGACCCTCCATAACTTGGAGGGCAAGCTGAACATGGTACCCCTACTTTATATGGTGCTTCTCCGATCCAGTTGCCCCTAGGAAAAAAAAGAAGAGAGCATCAGTGTTACTTGCTCATTTTTAAGAATCTGATTGTCCTTAAGCACATGATCACACATTGATGTGTGATGACATTTTCAGAAATGTGTCATTTTTTAGAAAAGCACTGAAAGTTACATCCATTTCTTATTTCTGTAGCAGTTTATTCCATATATCTTACTTGAAAAATACTTTCTTTCGGAGTAAGTTAATATCATGTTAATTTACAATAATTTACAATGCACGGTGACATTATTAGTCAACCCACATCTGACTTGATGCTCTATCCATCACCACAGCTGCCTCTTTTGTACTGCAGCCTTATAGAACACATATGCTGTGTCCTCTTAAATGTACTTTTTAAAAACTCATGCTAACGCTATTATAAAGAGTAAAATGTATAGAAATACATACATATATATATACACACACATATATAAGTGTGTATGCGCTCAGTCGCTCAGTTGTGTTCAGTTCTTTAGGACCCCTGGACTGTAGCCCACTAGGCTACTCAGTCCATGAGATTTTCCAGGCAAGAAAACTGGAATAAGTTGTCATTTCCTTCTCCGGGGGATCTTCTCGATCCAGGGATCAAACCCTCCTCTCTTATGTCTCTTGCATTGGCAGGTGGGTTTTTTACCACTAGGGCCACCTGGGAAGCCCATATATAGTATATATACAATTTGGGGAGGCTTAGAAATGGTGACATGAGCAAGAAGTTGTCATAAGCACAAAAATAGGTTTTAAGAGTTCAAAGGATTTCTTTCTAAAGTTGAATAGGTTAGATTCTCAGTATTCATAACATAAGACATGGAAAACTCAGTAAGAGAGTAATGGCTTACAGAAGCAGCCATTAAAGATGATTCCAAAACATTTTCCCATGTGTAAACTCACAGTTATAATTTTTAGCAATACTGTTAATTTTTAAAAATAATGCTGAACACATTTAACTGAATGTTGTCAATATTTTCCTTCATCTTGATGGCCATAATGATACACCAAATTCAGCATTTAAGATAAAAACAGCCACAACCTCATACTGTTACGAAGCTCTTTTAGCTATGACGGAGGAAGCAATGAATTTATTTACAGTAGCATGGTGATTATAACTACAGTACTAACATAACCACAGAGCCAGAAGTGTGAAGGAAACTGAATGGTCAGGAGAAAATGTGGTGTGTTGAAGTCAGAGTTGAAGATAAAACAACAGTGGGAAAGCTAAAATATTGAGCCATTGGGGAACCCCCATATTCAATAGTAAATCAGTCAATGGAAAAACATATTTTAATTTTTATCCTTTCGGGCTAATTCATTTTCATTCTCTCATTTCTCTCTCTTTCTCTTCAACCCCCCACCCCTCCCCACCACCACCCAACCCTGTGTTTTATTTTTCACTGAAAAACAGGTAGGCTTGAGATAACTTCATGCTGGTATTCAACTATCAGTCAGAATTTTTAAACTTTCTTCACTGCCTGTTTCAAAAAATGGTTCTCTGTCACAGCAAATACACCATATTAACACAATATCTTAATCTCTTAGACATAAAACAATCAGACATCTCATCAATAATATTGCAAAAATCCCATCACTGGCCAAAAACAGAATAGCCAAATGAATGTAATAAAAGCCTCTTTCACTAGAGAACTGCCTGGCCTATTTATGTCAGAAAGAAGAGTTAGAGTCTTAATAGGAAAATATAAGGTGCATAACTGAAAATATCAAACAAATGCACAATTTTAATGCTTCTCATGATGCAGTCACATTTTACTTTCCAAATCTTACTATTCTAATAACTGTGGAGAGGGGAGCATTGGGAAAATCGCTATTTTTCTAACTTTGCAAAAACACTGCCCCTGGCATACGACCATATAAATGAGTAATGCAGTTATTTGTGAAACGTTTTCTCATTCTCTCCCCATACTGGCAAAGCTGGAGAAAAATCTTTGTTTGGGACTTACTTTGGAAGACACCAGGCGTGTCATAAATCCTTTGCACATTTTAGTATTTACTCCAAAAGGGAAAAGGCTCATGTATAAATACTGGAACACTTTATCCAAAGAGTCATTGTAATCAAAAAGGCATTTTATCAAATGTTAACAAATGTTTGTTTATCCTCATAATACAAAAGAATGCTCATAAATATAAAATACAACTAATATTTGATCAATTTTCAAAATATGAAATATACAATTTTATGTGTGCCACAGGAGGAAATTACTGAATTTTTTATACTGAAGTTTAAATAATAGCACAGCTTTCATTAAAAAGATGTCATAGCATTTAAATTTTCCCTTCTGATTCTGAATGCCTCCTTAACCACCTATGGAAAAAATAAACCGTGATTTTAATTCTACCCTTAAAAGAAAGAAGAAGGGCTTGTTTTCTTTTCCTAGTGAAAAAGTTAAGCCAACATTCTAGGAATGATTGATGAGAATACTGTGTTGTTGATAAATTCCCTAGAAGATCCTTGCCTGAGACTTTTGTATAAGCTATCAAAAGCCTGGAAGCATATGTTTATTTTATAATTACCAGGTCTAAAGAAAGATGAGGAGGAGAATTTAGTGAATCTCCAAATCACAAATTGTCTTGCCCAAAATTTTAATCTAAAATTCTTGTGAAAAGAAATCTTTCAGGTTTTAACTTTTCTAATATATGAGAAGACGGAAGATTTGAGGAGCTGAGCTTGTTAGTTAAGTCTTACTCATATTATTCACCTGTTAAAAATATCTATCAGACTGAAAATATTTAACATCATTAAAGATTTCAGGAAGTAGAAGCCAACCAGATACTTACTTTGGGGCATAGTTGCATACCAAATAAACTGCACGGCGCCATACAGCTCCCCAAACATTCATGTTTTGACAAGTATGAATTGCACATCCTATTCGATTGGAGGTGGCCCAAACCATCTGAGAAAATAAACCAATATATCATTATTAGAATCAGGAGTTAAGAAAACACAGGTTCACCAAAATAGAAAGAGCATTTTTTTAAAAAAAAGCATGAATCAGAACTGAACAAGACAAAATAACCTGTGTATAATGTGTGCACATGGGGCCGAAACATCTCATAGGACATCGGGGATTGCAATCCTGGGGATATGGAAAGGCATAGTCTTTCACTTCATCATACCATGGCTTGACCAACTGGAGAATAGAGCGGTATCTAAATATCAAGAAACACAATGAGAACTCACAGTACAGCCGTGGCAATGTATAGTGGACTCACATTAAATTACAAGTTAATTGTTCTTTTGCAGGCTATTAATGGCAAATCAAGAGCATATCCACCCCCTCACAATAACCATCACTACCCAGCAGAATCCTCTATTCCTCCCAGTAGAGCCAAACATGAAAGTGTTCAGGCCTGGAGCAAGTGATCCTGTATTTGTTTAAGTATGAGTCTGGTTGTTTCAAAAAGAGAAATGCAAATCTTTCAGGAATTATCATCTTTACCTTGTTTTTACCAATGACAGAAATGTCTTTCATTGGAATCTTATACATAATTAAAAATTAGATATTAAAAAAAACTGTGATACTAGACTCAGAGTGTTTTTTCCCCTTAAAGTTGTATCATTTTAATTTAATGCGAACACACCCGATTTTTTCCCCTGTATGGGAGGAAATGAGTCTTTGAATGTTGGATGATGACCTCTCACAGTGTAGAAAAATTATCCTGTTACTGGAAGCAGCTTTATTCACAGTCGCATATATTTGCATATACATGTATGTGCATATGTATATATGCATATATGTATAAATACATTGAATTTGTATAACACATATATAGGAATATGCAAACATGGGAAAGCTGCATACACAATATTGGCTTCTGCCACTATCAAGGGATTTTTCTGAGCTAGAAGAAGAGATAGGATAAAGATACAACCTGATTCTTTCAAAGATTCTGTGAGATTAGTGTAGAATTCACTTTTCACTTTCATGCATTGGAGAAGGAAATGGCATCACTCAGTGCTCTTGCTTAGAGAATCCCAGGGATGGGGGAGGCTGGTGGGCTGCCATCTATGGGGTCACACAGAGTTGGACATGACTGAAGTGACTTACCAGCAGCAGCACCAGTGTAGAATAGATTAAGGGTTGGTGTTCCAAGGGTGAAAGCTAGGGGGTTTTTTTAGGCTCTTTTAAAACTTTAAATAATTTTTGAAGACATCTAAAACAGTCATAGGTCAAGCGTCAGTGACTGACATATAGTGAGTTCTCAATAAATACTTGTAGATATTACTTGAAGTTGGTGCTACTAACACTTGGAGTCCATAGGCAATAAAGTTATCAATAAAGTTATCTGGATAAACAGTATCAGTGAAACTATTTCTCACCTTCCAGTTCGTACAGATAGATTTTGACCTAAAAATCTCAATAAGTAAGAAGGTCCATGGTCCCAAATGCAGGTAGCTGCCCAAGCCTCTGCAGACTTTGCAAGATTTTCATCCCAAACCTGTATAAGGGAAAAAGAAACACTTCAGCTTACAGGGTTTGCTAGTTACGAACAAAAAGAGGCAAGAAAGGGTGCTACCATTTCCTAAAGTTTCTTTCTCTTCTGCTTCCTAACTAAAAGAAAGCAAGATTAGACCACTGTTATTTAAATTTCTACAATACAGTATGGTTATTCCTCAATAATCTTTATTGTTTTAACTGTCATCTAGACCCAAAGTCCAGACAAAATATCATGTCTAGACGTAACTTGGAGACAACTCCTACTGACCACTAAAGTTTGAGTCTACCACAGTCAAATGATTTCCCTGGAGTTTATTCAGAGCTATTAATATATATCAAAAATTAATATGATCAAATTTATTCAAATAATGAACCAAAACTGACAATGTATAATATAACTTTTATTGAAATAGAATTGATATGTAACAATATATGTTTCAAATGTACAACTTAATGACTTTTATATATGTATATATTGTGAAATTCTCATCACAAGAAGTCTAATTAACATTTATCACCACACACAGTTCAAATTTCTTTTCTTGTGAAGAGAGCTTTTAAATTCTATTTTTTAGCAACATTCAAATATATAATACAGTACTATAAATATAGTCACCATACTGTATATTACATCGCCAGAAATTATTTTATAACTGAAAGTTTGTACCTTTCACCCACCCCCAATCTCATCTCTGGCAACCACCCATCTGTTCTCTAGATCTGTGAATTCAGTGTTGTTTTCACTGTCACTGTTTTTAGATTTCACATTTATGTGACATCATATGTCTTTTTCTGATTTATTTCACTTAGCATAACGCCTTTAAGTTCCATCGATGCTGTCACAATGGCAAGATTTCCTTGTTTCTCATAGCTGAATAATATTCCACTTATCTGTTGATGATAATTTAGGCTGCTTCCATGTCTTGGCTATTGTAAACAGTGCCACTATGAACACTGGGGTGAATGTATCCTTTTGAGTTAGTATTTTAGTTTCCTTCAGGTGAATACCTAGAAGTAGAATTGCTATATCACATAGTAATTCTATTTTTATTTTGGGGGAGACATTCTATATTGTTTTCCACAGAGTTGGCACCAATTTCCATTTCCATCTACAGTGCACAAGACTCCCTTTCTCCATATCCTTGCCAACATTTTTTATGTCTTGAGTCTTTGACAATAGCCATCCTAACAGATACGAGATGATGTCTCATTGTAGTTTGGATTTGCATTTATGCCAACTTTTAAAGGTCAAACTACATCTAAGTATGAAAAGTGAAAGTGAAGTCACTCAGTCGTGTCCAACTCTTTGCGACCCCATGGACTGTAGCCTACCAGGCTCCTCTGTCCATGGGATTTTCCAGGCAATAATACTGGAGTGGATTGCCACTTCCTTCTCCAGGGGATCTTCCCAACCCAGGGATCGAACCCGGGTCTCCCTCATTGTAGACAGACGCTTAACCATCTGAGCCACCAGGGAAGTCCCTAAGTATAATATGATACAATTTGATATGTTGTGTCATTTGAAAATTTTATAATAACAATATTAGAATTGTCATGAACTGGAAACATAGATGTATTTAATATAACAATATATTTAGCTGAAAGGAAATTAATTTAGTGACTTTGAAATAAAATAGGAAAAACAATAACTGATGAACCCTTCAAGAGATACTTTCATCCTAGGAAACCATGGCACCCACCCTCGAAAAAGATTTGTTAGTTCAAAAATTGTCTTAAATTAGAAAAATGAAATTATGTTACATAAAACTATCTAGAATTATACTAAAATATATTCACTCACAAAGTTACATAAATCAGAACTATCGAGAAAGGATCTGGAGTGATTCTATGGTGACAGTGGCCACATCTCCACTATCTATGTAGAAAGAAAGATCATTCAGAAAGAACTTTCTTTTAATTATCTAAATATAATCTGCCCAATTGAGGATTAAGTTAAATATGGCAAGATATCACATAATACCCTTTTAATACTTTGGCCACCTGATGGGAAGAGCCAACTCATTGGAAAAGATGCTGATGCTGGGAAAGACTGAGGGCAGGAGGAGAAGGGGGCAAAAAGGATGACATGAGGGCAGGAGGAGAAGGGGGAAAAAAGGATGACATGATTGTGGAAACAACCTAGATGTCCATCAACAGATGAATNGTCCATGGAATTCTCCAGGCAAGAATACTAGAGTGGGTTGCCATTTCTTATTACAGGGGATCTTCCCGATCCAGAGATTGAATCTACATCTCCTGTGTCTCCTGCATTGACAGACAGATTCTTTACCACTAAGCCACCTAGGAAGCCCTACCAAACAAGTGAAAAATCATAAATTATAACACATTATATAAATTAATTAGTATGTAATATAATACCTTACCCATTATATATATACAATGTATGTTATAAAGCCACTTCCAAAAAATGCGCTACTTAAAAGTTTGCTTCTTTAGAAGCATCCTTAGTCAATCATGTATATTCCACATAAGTGTCATTCCACACTGCAGACATCTGTAGCTCACCCACAGTGACCACAGGATGTCTTATGAAAATGAGTGCTGAGTAAGTATTCAAGTGAAATTTTGTGATAATATAGAAATTATCACTGGAATAATTCTTTCGGTTTAACATATTCATTCTAGTATATAGTCTCTTGATAAATAAATGGATATTTGAGCCACAAAATATTTTTCTCAGCTCAGTTTTACGTCCTAAATCATGATCTCAGATATTTTCTCTCACCTGGGAAATCACTCCAGGGTCTCCAATGGAAACTTTTTGAAAAAGCAAATCCCCAGCCCAATCCTGGACCCAGTGAATCAACATTTCCGAGCTGGAGACCTTGAATGTGTGCTTACAAAGTTGTTTTGTGTTCTCCCGGTTAGAAATGATAGTTTACAGCATATTCAGTGGAGTGTCATCCTGATTGCCGAGGACTTTGGGCCGTCCCTCTTCTATCCCACTCCTACTCACCGCACCCTGCTCCTGCACCCCTATACACACGCCACCGAAGAGGTTTGGGAAAAGGGGGACATTTCTAGAAGTTAGTTTTCACTTAAAAGGACTTAGAACAGTGTCCTTCCTCTCTTTGCAACTCCATGAACTACACAGTCCATGGAATTCTCCAGGCCAGAATACTAGAGTGGATAGCCTTTCCCTTCTCCCGGGGATCTTCCCAACCCAGGGATTGAACCCAGGTCTCCTGCATTGCAGGTAGACTCTTTACCAACTGAGCCACAAGGGAAGCCCAAGAATACTGGAGTGAGCATTCTCTCTCTTCGCCAGCAGATCTTCCTCACCCAGGAATCGAACTGGGGTCTCTCGCACTGCAGGTGGATTCTTTACCAACTGAGCTATGAGGGAAGCCCTCCTTCCACTCAGCTCTTGGATGTTATTAATCCAAGATTTGATTAAAAACAATAAAAGCCTTTCATCAGGAAAATGACTGGTTGTCACTGATACTGACTGCTAAGCTCTGTGAAGCGGTTTGCTCTGTACCTTCACGAAAGACAGAATTACAAATGAGAGAGGTAATTAATGAAACCATCCTGTTTGCTGTTATGCAACTAAGACAACACCGTTCATTCTGAGCATGACAGTTCTAGGAGGAGGGAACATAGTCCGTGGTGACATGGATATGGACAGAGAGAACAGATGAGGCTCATGCGGCTTATTCGGAATCAAAGGGAACTCTGAATGCCTTTATTAAATGATATATCAGAAGTGACACACACATAACACTCTGAGTCCGAAATCTTAGCGAAAGAACAGGCAAAAAATTTTAAAGGTAAGGCGATCCTTTTCCATGGTAATAATGTTGACTCTGTAGTTAAAAGACACATTTAATCTATAAGCAGTTTGGTTTGTGAGAATATGAGATGACTCAGCAGGAGCATGTTCTACCTCATCTGCCAGGCTAATGTGAAAGGATGCAGCCACGGAAGTAGAATGAATGAAAACTAACTTGTCATCGCTACTCTGTGCAGATTGAGTCATGTCACTTCTATGCACCTCACTGCCAGAAGAGCACACAACATTGTAAAGCAACTATACTCCAATAAAAACTAATTTAAAAATAAGTAAACAACAAGAAAGTCAGCTGTCATGAAAAAGGCCAACTATTTATTCAGACATGTTTATTATGCAAATAGATACATCTCTTACAGAAAAAAATAGAGAACACACATGTTGGAACCCAACCAAGGACAACAGCCTAGTAAAAGGCATTCCTTGCTCAGAGCCAAGCTGCTTGCAGACCCCAAGATGATCTAAGTGGCAGCATTCCTGTGTGTATGTGTAACGTAAGGGGTGGAGGGGAGCGGGGGAGACTTGATTTTCCATTTCCTTAATGGCACAACTTTTTACCTTTTCCAGGATTTTCAAAAGGCAAATATCTTTATGCCACCTTCCCTATGCTGGCCATACTCTGGGTGAAAGAGGTAGTGTGTATAGGTATTTAGCACAAAAAGGCTGGAGGGTTAGAAAGAGCTGGGTGATTGGGGGTCAAGGTCTAATGCATGGATGCTCATAGCCTTCAAAGACTTGAAATACTATCATAATACAGAGTTTTCCTATGTGGCTGCCAAGGTTAGAAAGAGTACAGGAAGCAAGATTTGATTCCACATGAAGAAATACTTTCTAATATTCAATGATGTCCTCAGATAAAATGCATGTGGAGACATTCCCAAGCCAGTGGGCTCAAGAGCAGGAGATGAACACATGGAAGGGAGTGTGTACTGTATAGTCTCTTAAAGCATGGGCTTTGCTGTCAGACAGAACTGCGCTTTCATCATTTTTATTTACTTGCTCTGTGACCTTGGGGAAGCTACTTATGCTGTCCAAACTTCAAATTTCCTGTCTCTAAATGAAGAAAATTGTTCCCATTTCACAAGACTGCTCTGAAGGTTAGGTGAGATAGTGACTAAAAAGAATTTAGCAGAGTTTTAGCAGGGCAGGTTGTACAGAATGGTAAATATTATTATCGGAAGACCGGACACTGGAAGAGCTGTAGTCTGTGAACTCGAAGGCTGCCTAAAATGGGAGACAAGGTGAGGTGCATTTTCAGCCACGATATCTGGCAGCCTGAAGTTTAAGAGACATCAAACTTTAAATTTAGCAAGCAATCAGATAAGGTGAAAACAGATAAACCCTGAAGCAACTAACTAATCAGAAACAGAATTGTGTATAGATAATAAGGACTTCGCTTCCAGGAAAATAACATCAAACAGTGGAAGATAAAAATTAGAGGACGTTTCAGAGTTTTAAAATGTAATAACTCCCTTCCTTAAATCCCTCTTTAACATATGATTTATCTTTAAATTTTAAGACCACTTATTGATGGATTCTAGCAATAGTCTTCCTTTTGCAGGAAGTTAATACCTACCAGCTATCATTTAATACTGTACTTGTATGCCAGGAAGACGTTTTCATGTGTCGTTAATTTTTTTTACCAACTCAGTGTTACAGTCATCTAAAACCTGACTTCTTCATTGTTAAACTGTCTTATGATACTCACGTAAACCCTGTATCTTGCTATTGCCCACTTTGTTAGAAGAATTCAAATGCCTTTCCGCCTACCTACTGCTTGCTGAAAACATGCTCTCCCTGGAATGCAGAGGCAGATTGGGTAGAACATTCATATTTAATGAAATTATGAAATGTGAATTTGATGCACTTTGTAGGATAAAAAAAAAAAGATTGTGCCCTTAAGCAACATTTCTGGACTGTTTCAGTTTGGGAGTATGTGATGTGAAATTTTAAGAGTCATGAAAAGTCTAGTCTAAACACACAACTTTGGGGGCATTTTTCCATATTTGTGTCAAAAAATATGCTTTGGGACGCTAAAATCTATCTGATTTTAGACACTATGGGTAACATGGACTGGAAACATTCAAATCATATCCCTCCAAACCTCAGTCCATGATGTATTTTATGCCAGACATTTCTCTTGACCACTTTAAACTTAGTCTTTATCTTCCCTGACTTCCTCCCACACCATTCTTTAGAAATTCTCATAGACAATTAAACATCTCAAGTCCATAACTATTTAATGGTCATTGACTGACTATTAAATCCTTTTCAGATACATTAAATTCAGTATACCAGACTAGCCAGACTAGTCAACTTCTATTTTTCTGAAGTCCTTTGATTAATTTTCCCCCAAAACCTTATGCTGAGTAAGTCAGAAAGACTAGATGGACCTGGCGCTATCCAGCCCTCTGAAATAGATTTGGGTTCATGTTGATTTAAGGCTCAGCACTAATTCTAAAAACTAAAACAAATAAATAAATAAAGATACATGAAACTTTCTTGCAAAAATTCTTGAGTAGATTCCCAGACATAAAATCATCCATCCATGCTGTCTCCATGACACTACCCTACCCCCATTATGTAAAGTGGTCCATTCTGATTACCAAAGCATAACTCCCATCCCAAATTCTTTGTTTTGAAAGAAAGTTCCCTCCCACACACTAGCTACTATTTTCAACCTCTTTAGATGTGCATCCTGGATGACAAAACTTCAGCTACCTAATGACCACCAGAAACCTGCACTTTATTTTGTTTTCTCCAACTCAGGGAAACTTAATTGTCTTAGTCAAAAACAGAGGTATCCTCTGTGGCTGCCCCCCACTATAAACCCTCATGCCACTTCTTCATATAAATCCCTTACCCCTACTGATTCAAGGCCCAAATTCATTTTGTCCCGATGACCTTAAGCATCACTAAGTCCAGTTCTCCCTCCCCCAGGCGATTATAATGGTCTCTTGAATATGCTGTTACTTCTGCCTCTCTCCAAACCCTCTCTCAGCCTAAAGCCAGAATGACCCTTCTGAAAGGCAAATTAATTCCATAACTTAAAACCCTCAACCACTTACCTTGATCTTTGAATAAAATTCAAATTTCTGCTTACCTTCCCAGCCCCATCAAATATCACTTTTTCTTTTATCCTCTATGTCCAAGCCACACTGAATTTTATCCTTCAATGTATGTTCACCTTCTGAGAACACCCTTCCTCACCTACCACCCATTGCCTTGTTCCAACTCCTGCCTGCACAATTTTTATTTATTTTCATATTTAATATTTGAAATCATTTCCTCTTGGAAGCCTTCCCTGCCTCTCTAGCCCAGTCCAAGTTTGGGCTAGGTATGTGCCTTGTGATCCCAAAGTACCCTTTATTTATTCTACTTTAGCACTCAGCTTGCTGCTTTGCCCACTTGCTGGTCTGTTTTCACAGTAGTTCCTATAAAAAAAAAGTGTCTTTTTGCTCCCCATTGAATCCCTCAGCCTGTCAGGCACATAAATACATATTGCGGATGAGGGACTGAATACTGAGTGACTCCTGCCCAGCAGAGTGGAGTGCCATATTTACGTGCTCTTTACATGGAATGCCCAGCAAAAAGTTAGAAGATGTCATTCAGTTGTTCCACAGGTTTTGACTAAGTGTTCTCTGTGGGACAGAAATGATTCTAGGTTCTACAAACAGTCAAAAGGCAAAAGGAGAAGGGAGCAGCAGAGGATGAAGTGTCTAGATAGAATCACCAACTCAATGGACATGAACCTGAGCAAACCTCAGGAGGTAGTGAAGGGCAGAGGAGGCTGGCATGCTATAATCCATGGGGTCGCAAAGAGTCAGACACAACTTAGCGACTGAACACCACCAACGAATAGTAGAAATATAATAAAATTATTTCCTATACCACGGCATGTGGTCAAATATTATTTGCCACCAGAAAAAGCAGTATTGAGTACTAGAAAATATGGTCCACACATATGTAGCCTATGTGTGATTCTAAGCTCTTCTACCAAGCATGGTGAGGCTCTGAATCACATCATGATAACGTTTTCACATTTGCACTTCTTGGAGCCTGTATTTAAAACAACCACAAACAAAAATGTCCTTGCCTTCAGCTGGCTACACAAGTGGAGAGCTGAACATTCATATATAAGCAATATGAACTTAGAAATGCTACTCAACATGCACCTGGGGAGAAAATTCCTGTAAAATGTGCCTGGTCTCCATTTGAAGCCAAGACACTTAAAAGGTTCTACATGTAGGAGAACAGGAATGTGGAGTTTCAAATGTGCTGGAGAAATGCCTTCCTGTCAGCAGTCTTTCTCACTTCTCTGTTGGCTGGCAACATTCTCAGGAGGCTTTCTAGTGGTCAGAAAAGCATTCATTGAAAAAAAAAAAATGGTTAGACACATCAAGTTACTCATGTTTATAAAAGGGAAATTGAGTTATCCTTCCCAAATGAGAGGAAATGTGCCATCTAGTACAGTATATGATTTCATTAAAAAAAAAAAAAGATAAGGATAGACATCACAGATGTTTAGTCAACTATTGAATAAAGGGAAAAAAGTCATTTATATTATCTACATTTTCTTCCACTTGAAGCCCAAATAAACAAAACTTGAGTTTTTCCTTATTCTCAAGACATAAATTACTGTAGGCCAATACTTTTTTGTGCTGTTTCTGAGGACAGATTAATCTCTTCTCCATTCACTCATTTGAGTCATGCTTTCTGTAACTTTACCACCTGCTGTGACTTGGAAACTAGTATTTTTCTCTTCTCCAGAAAAATATAGGAAGACTTATTCCCTTAGCTTTGCAAGTAGTATCTGCAGGCACCAAACAAACAAAATTGGCCATATTATCAATTTAGCAGCTTTGGCTTCTTGAAATTACATTATGCTTTTTTAGTTTTCAGGTTTTAGCTCATATCCATCACTATCTTCATGCCGTCCCCTACCTGTCTTGCCACCATTCTCTACCGTCTGTGAAGACTGCTCCCTGGTGGCTCAGTGGTAAAGAATTCACCTGCTAAGGCAGGATACCCAGGTTCAATCCCTGGGTCAGGAAAATCCCCTGGAGAAGGAGACGGTAGCCCACTCCAGTATTCTTGCTTGGGAAATCCCATGGACAAAAGAGCCTGGCATACTACAGACCATGGGGTTGCAAAAGAATCCTACACCACTTAGTGACTAAAACAACAACAAAGGAGAAGCCAGACACCTACACCTACACACTTTGACAGGCATGAACAGCTAGTGGAAGTAGTCCATAGGCACAGCTCCTCCTCACGTTTGCTAAAAGAATGGCCCCGCTGATTCAATGGCTGCTAATTCTTGGCTGATCTTCACAGCCAATCTAAACTCCCTCAATTGCCAGGTGCCACCTTTCTCTGCACCTTTCACCCGGATATAAGGCCTCCAGGGCCTCCCTAATTACTCTTGTATTAAGTGATCTTCAATCTATTCTCAAAATCCTCGACAACATGGATAATGTGCTATGCTTTATCTCTCCTGGTGATTTTGTTCATGTATTGATTTACTTACTCTAACAGTCAATTCTGCCCCTTCCTGAGCATCTATTTCAAATACCCTTCCTCCAAAGAGCCTTTTGTGACTTTGCAACTATAGATTACCTCTTTTTTCTGTGCCTTCTCCATGGTATTTTGGTATTTGTCTGTACTGTTTTATTACATCAGTCTTACACAGCAGTGTCTTACACTGGTGGCTCAGAGGTTAAAGCGTCTGTCTGGAATGCGGGAGACTCGGGTTCGATCACTGGGCCGGTAAGACCCCCTGGAGAAGGAAATGGCAACCCACACCAGTACTCTTGCTTGGAGAATCCCATGGAGGGAGGAGCCTGGTAGGCTACAGTCCATGGGGTCACAAAGAGTCGGACACGACTGAGCGACTTCAATTCACTTTATTTCATATTGCGTCTTACAGTGTGCTTGGGGTTTTCTTCTTTTTTCTCCCTGCTTGTTTTTCCTGTTTTGTTTACACTTTAAATACAAAGATTTCTGTTATCTTTGGCTCCTATCCTCTCACAAAAGCACTTTACATTTTAAAAAATTCATTCAATTGACTTAAATTCAAGAAATATCCTACAAATTTTACTCCATGTATGAGTCTTGCAATCTTATTCTTTTAAGGATGATTCGTATTCTGAGAAACTAATGTGGTTTGTGGTTTAGAGTCATAGTTTAAGTTGCTCTTAGGAAGAATGAGAAACAGCTGGTGTCCAAGAAGCTCTGGAAATTTGTCAAGAAACTAATTGTAGAATAGAAGCCAAGAGTTTGACTTGCATATCTTAAACTCTATCTATTATTTTTTGACAGGATACAGTGTTTGGAAAATTAAATATTTCTAAGTATGTGCTTTTCACTAAAATCATGGCCAATATACCCAAAGAAAATATTATACATTATAATATGAATGTCACCAATCTTATGTTCAAATTGTGTCCACTTAATTGGCTTAAGCATACATGAACATAATCAAGTACTTGAAGAAGATAAAATCAGTTAATTTAAGGGGATTTCTTTTTTCAAATTACGAAAAACTTTTGTATTTTAGGTGCACAAGATAAAATATTATTATAAATGATGAGTGAACTTTAATTATAAATAATAATATCAAAATTGATCCAAGTTATAAGCATATAACAATTCATAGCAATTTCAAATAAATTCACCAAATAATGCTTGATTACTGTTTGTACACAAAAAAATTCCCAAGAAAATAAAAGCTTAAAATTAGGAAGTTTGAAGGAAATACACAAATAACTATAAATTAGATCTGATTTTGATGAGAGCAATATGATAAAAATAATAGGTTGACTCAAGGGAGAGATCAAATATAGCTGTGAATATAGGAAGTGTCAATAAAGAACAAATCATTCTTAAAGAAGACAGGAGATTTGGGTTTGATACCTGGGTCAGTAAGATCCCCTGAAGAAGGAAATGGCAACCCACCCCAGTATTCTTACCTGGGAAACCCCATGGACAGAGGAGCCTGGTAAGCTACAGTGTATGTGGTTGCAAAGAGAAGGACACAGCTGAGCTGTGTTAAGGAGAAGACAGTAGAAGGTGAGGAAATAGCACGGGAAAAGTCTTAGAACAGTTATGAATGAAGGTGATTTCAGATCAGGCTGGTGTAGTTAGAAAGGGACTTGAGCTGAAGAACATCCTCTTTGAGGGTCCCATGGTGCTATCGCCCACCGAGGGGGACAGTTGGAACACAGAGTTTGGAGCAACAGTGAGATAAGTATCCTCAGTTTCTGAGGCCTATATTTGAGGTTAGGAATGGAACGTACTTCCAAATTGTTCACAATCCAAAGCAATGTTAAACAAATTAAAAGTAGCCGTGTTCAACTGAGATTTGTATTTTTCACCTGACCTGGGGGTTAAAGTCGATTACATTCCCGCTCTGACCTCAAAGTTTTACTTCCCTCAAAGTTTCTCTGAGTCTGCATGAGGGATCCAGTGAATTATTTCAGCTGGTCCATTTATTCATAGAGACTTTTGTTGTTATTTAGTTGCTAAGTCAGGTCTGATTGTTTTGTGACTCCATGGACTGTAGCCCATCAGGCTCCTCTGCTCATGGGATTTTCCAGGCAAGAGTACTGGAGTGGGCTGCCATTTCCTTCTCCAGGGGATCTTCCCAACCCAAGGATCAAGCCCACGTCTCCTGCGTTGGCAGTGGATTCTTTAATGCTGAGCCACCTGGGTAGCCCCACAGAGACAGGAATTCACTAAACTGACCATGTTTTTCTAACTGAACTAATGTGCTCCCCTCCCCCCACCTTAGGGGCTTTACTCAGGCTCTTCCCTCTGTCTGGAGGGAAGAGTCTTCCCTCATCTATCCATGTGGCTCCCTCCCTCCCCTTACTCTAGGACATTCTAAGGGAGCCCTTCATGACTACACCATGAAATATCCAAACCTCAACCTGTTTTATTTTTCTTCATTAACTTATCACTTTCTGACATACTATGTAATTTGTTGATCTTATTTATTGTCTGAATCCTCACCCAGGGGCCAAGGAGTATCTGTTTTATTCACAAATTTATCCTGGGTGTTTAGAATAATGTCTCACATATAGTAAATGCTCAATAAACAGTAAGTGAATACAATGTGTGATGAACTATATGGAGTATTTACATAACAACTTGAGACAGTGTTACTTTATAGTATAGGACTATACTACTGTTTTTCATTCTTTACTAAGTGAAGAGGAAGTGGAAGTGGAAGTGTTAGTCTCTCAGTTGTGTCTGACTCTTTGTACCCCTTTGGTAGACTATAGCCCACCAGGCTCCTCTGTCCATGGAATTCTTCAGGCAAGAATACTGGAGTGGGTTGCCATTCCCTTCTCCAGAGGATTTTCCCAGTCCAGGGATCGAACCTGGGTCTCCTGCATTGCAGGCAGATTCTTTACCATCTGAGGCACCAGGGGCACCCTTACTAAGTGGAGGAAGATTTATAAAGCATTTACCATACAACTAGCATTGTATATGGTTCTTACAAAATAAATCATATATAGTGGCTCCCATAGTTCAAAAGCAAATAATAAGAAAGGGATGTCAAACAGAATATGAAAACTACACGATTTCCATAAAAAACTACATGGCACCACAAAGGGGGAAACAGATATCCTAGTCAGCAGTTCCCCCAATGTAGTATTTGCTCAGTCTAATGAATGGAAAGATGCCCCCCAATACAAGCATAGGCTTTGAAATTGCACAGACTTAAATTATAATTCCAGTGACACTCTTCATTTTCCAAACCACCTTTGCCTAGTCATTAACTTTTCTGGGCCTAAATGATCTCATTTGTAAAATGAGGATCATAATCTTAACCTCATAGGAAGACTGTGGGCTATCAAATGAGATCATCTATGGAAACAATTAACCAAATCTTCGGCTTATAGAAGCAGTTTAATAATTGCATGTGGAATCAATTTGTGATCAGTGGGGGAACACATAACTGCAAAAATATGGCTTTTTAAAATGCATTTCCACTGTGTTGTACTCTACATATTATTCATGATCATCCCTCTTCCCTCCATATTATTGAAATAATAAATTACACTACATATTGATTGGCTATCTGAACTGATTGTATAAATTGTTGTTCCCACTTCACAGAGAAGGAAGTTCAGTCTTATGTATATTAAGCAACTTGCACAAGGCCACAAAACAAGCAGCACAGTTAGGATTTCAACCAAGATGAGTTTCTCTCCAAAGACAGTTCATTTGTCTTGATCCTCACCTTAGTCTGCATAGTGATGTGATCACCATCAAGTAGTACTTCCTAAACCTGCAGTCTGAGCTTGCACAGAATCTTATGTATCATGAAAGGTATGATGCTTGAAAACACGTTTATTCCTCTCCTTTCTATATCTGGACATCACTTCTAGAAACACCTGTTCAATGTGAGTAACTGCTCCTATTTTTAGATCTTGAACAGGTTTTCACTGGGCACGTTTTTCAGTAAGTTCACAGGCAACCATAAAAACTAATGTTTCTTGAACATTATTTTTCTGTAGGATCTAGTCTAATTGTTCTACCCCTCAGCTCATACATTCCCCATAATAACCCCTTGTGGCAGATAATACTTTTATTTTCACATTAAAGATGATGAAAATAAAAACAGAATTAGGTAATTAACTCATTCAACTTATAATTCCAGGATTGAGGTTTGAACCCAAGCATTTAGATTTCAGGCTCCACAGTCTTAATTATGAGACTATATTGCCCCTCACACACAAGGAGTGATATCTTCTTTTCCACTTGCATTAAGAAATCTTAGAAAAATGCCTTTGAGTAAAGTCTGAATCGTACTTCTATGAACCATGACTCTCTTACATTTGGCAAGTCTTTATTTTTCTTCTGACAATGATATCTACAATTAAAAAGCTTAATTAAATAAAAGAAAGAAATTTAAAAACTGACAGAAATCCCTAAATTTAGATCAGCACTGATAGAAAGTTGTTAGTGATACCACCTCCCCCACTCCAGCTTAGAAATACCATATTGGTGGTCTTCATTGCCTTAAGCAGAATCCAAGCTGTGCTCTTGGGAGGTGCTGGAAGTTTAACCATAACCTTGTATAAATTCAAAACCAAATATTAAGAAACTTTAAAAAGACATCTACTCTTTTAATATCAACTTAAAAAAAACTTTCTAAGTAAAACAATTTAAATACAGAGAGCCTATTTTTTGTTTTGTGTTTTGTTTTGTTTTCAAGAGAGAGCAAAGAATGTGTTCAAGGCAAGTTGGAACAGTGCACAAATGTGCTGGCTTTGCTGTTATCTGAACGACAAAGCATTAAATCACAGGGAAGAAAAAGTCAGCATGTTCTCTGAGAATACAAATAGATCAGTGTCAGAAGCAGCTTTGTCCAAGAAAGGGAAGAGACACCTACCCAGAGAATAAATCATGCACACAAAACCTATAATTTAAAAAAAATTATTTGCAAGAAATATTTTAGTTGATAAATATGACTATTAGACCAACAAAGCACAGAAAAAGTTCCCTGTGACTTTTTTTTTTTTTAAGGAGGACCTTCCAAATGTGATCAGTCATCATACCCCACTCTTTATCTCTTTCTCATATAAGACCTGTTTCATCAAGGGTTATGGAACTCACACAAAAATATTAGATACTTTCCCTCCCTTTTAATTCTATGACAGAACAGTCTTTAATTTACCAGGCACTTCAGAACCTTCCCTAAGATAAAAGGTACAAAAAGCCCCATATCCTTTAACACACAAACTCTAAATCCTCTCAACGTACACCTTAAACAAAGCGTCCTCCCTCAGAATTCAAAGAAAACACATTTCTCTTACCATATATTCCATGTTTGCTGCTGGTGGGAACACTTTGCCCCGAACTTGGTTATGATAATCAAGAATGGCGATCATGTCATTCTGCGAAATGTAGCGCTTCCGCCTGGTTTTGGGGATATCCGCAGAGTCTAGTTGTGCTTCCAGGGCTGCTTCAATATCAGTGAAATTATTGGTTGGCGGGGATGAGTCAGTGGAATTGAGTAAGACGACTGCACTGGCTTCACAGAGAAGGGAGAACAGGAGTGCACTGCTGACGGCAGAGATTGCTATCATTTTGAGAGGTGGAGAGCAAGAGCCACGAGTTTACTTTGCCTTAAAGCAGAAAAGTAGAGTTAGGCTCTATGAAAGGAAAACAAAACAAAACAAAACAACAATAGGGCCAGAGGGTATGCTTGATTTGACTGTCTTCAAAAAACCCAAACAAATGTTGAAGTCAAGCCTAGGAGACAACCTGCAGTGGTCTCTATACATTTTACTTGGTGTTCTGAGGCAACCCCCAAGAGGACTAGCTAGAGAAAGATAAACAGCATGGCTACTCACCCTAAACTGAATGTGAGCCATTTACCCCAATGCCTGAGTCACAGAATGCATTACTGCATATTGATTTTCAGAGGGAAAACTTAAGGAACTGAAACTCCTCTTGAGAGTGAAAGGAAAACTGCATCACAGGTAATAACAGAGACTGTGCTGATAATGGCCCCCAAACATATATGGACACCAAGTAATAGAATAGATACCAAAAAAGTTATAAGAACCCCATCTCACTTCTAAAAAAGTAAAAATGTGAGCTACTTTAAAAGCAATGCATGCAAAATAAACTTGTTGAGCTAAATAGCTTACCTCTGCACAAAGCCAAAATGAATATAGTATTCTTCCAAAAATGTAAAGTTCTTTGCTAGGTTGTAGCATGAACTCTTGTGAGAGGAGTGTGTCTTATTACAAATCTCAGAGAGCAAAACTCTACAAGGTTTGAGTGCTGCTGGCTACAGGAGCAGCTAACAGCTTTTATATGTCACAGTCTGCAGCAGTCCAGAAAGGGCAGTCTTTCTTAGGGTCTCTCCTAGCCAAAATCAAAGGGGAGGGGTTTTGGATAGAAAAAACAGTGATTGGGTGGCAACCTTTTTATGTGGGTGGTGAGGAAATTGAGTCACACCCACAGCTTACCAAGTACAAACCATAAAAGACAAGCCTTTTTTTCTCTGGGCTTCCACCTTTTCTGAGTGGTTAATTTTCCTCATTTAATGCTTTCTAGTTCCTGGTTCCCATACAAAAAGGAGAAAAAAAAAGGGGGACTGTGAGTTCTTGAAAACACAGAAGGTTGAGTAACAAGCAGTACATTTCTTTTAAAAACAGTAAATGACATGGGAGCTGAAAAGAGCAAGCTGATATTAAATCAAAAGAACAGCTCACAGAGTTAATCTGGGTGGCCACAAATATGATTCAAAAGAGATGCCAGGCAAGTCGGTAGTAGCCAAACTATAGCATATGATATTAGGATAATAGATGCTCAAGTGGTTGTACTTTTCTGTCTCCATGTGGCTTTATTCCTCTAATTTATATATTTAGTCTCTCTCTATCTCTTTCTCTTGTTTCATTCTCTCTCTCTCTTTTCCTTTCTCTATACAGTGAGGCAACAAATTACCTGCCTTTTATCTATCTTGTATATAATACAAAGAGAGACGCTCATGACAAATGACAGCAGCCAAGATAACATCTGTTTCAGGTTTAGAAGCATATAGTTGAAATTTTAAGCTAAGAGTAGCTTAGCTTCTCAGGAAACATATTGGAGGGCACAGCTTAGAGGCCATGAAGAATTTAAATGCAGCAGTAGCTGCTGCCAACAGTCCGTAGTGCCTTCTTAGAAAGATGCCATTGGAGCAAAATCTATGTCTGGCAAGACAAGAGCCAAGAATGTGACTATTAAGGCAATTTGTTTTAAAAAGACCCTCACAAATACCCTGTGTCATGATAACATTAACAAAATGTGGACCATTCAGTCCATGGCAACAGGAATCTTGTAAACTGCACATTATTCAGTTAAGAAATCTGCTTAACATACACTGACTAGTCTGCTTTGCCAACGTGTGTTGTCTCCTGCATGTTTCAGCAGGAGGAGTACTATGTGAACTTATATTTGTCAGAAATGATGGTCATGTGGTAAGAAGCACACCAAGACTGTGAGCCAAGTTTCCTGGGCTATACTCCCAGTTGGGTCTCTAACAGTATGTGTGGCCTGATGCACATAGTTTAACTCTTCATTGGTGCATCTAAAAATGGTAGAGAAAAGGTGTGCATCCAATGGTGAGATGGACTTCATCACATTCCTTACGAGAGCAGTACAGTGTTAGAAACTGGAAGTGCTTCTGAAGTTCAAAATTCAGTGGTGAGATATAGTCTTTGATGTGATAGCATGAGTCAAAGTTCAGATTTTGCTCTATTTTGGTGTTAAGTTCCTAACTAAATTTGAGCAATTCGAGAAGACTTTAAGGTGCAATACTAAAAGCAGTAAATAGGAATTAACATGGCAAAATTGAAAAGACGAGAACATCTAAAATGAGCACAGAGGGTGAGAGCAGGAATAGCATGAAACCTCAGAGCAGCTTCAGGAAATGCTCATGACTGCTCCCAGCTGCAGAAGTTTAACAACTGGAGCTGTCCAGCTAGGATCTCACCCCTGCAGAAAGTGCTCGTGGCACCTTGACTGAATCTCAAAGATGCCGTGTTAAGGATTCCTAAATCAAATAGGAGGTTAAGCAACATATTTTCTGTGGGCCATCCAACTCAAAGATTCCCAAGACCTTTTCAGAAATTAGTACTACCTATGATTAGCCTATCCTTTTCAACATATCTCTTATAGCTATCTGGCAAAGAGGCAGATAAAGGATTTTCAATGCCTAAGTCCCCCGATGGCTCATGGGTAACCAATCCACCTGCAATGCAGGAGATATAGGAGTCATGGGTTCAATTCCTCGGTGGGGAAGACCCCTGGAGGAGGAAATGGCAGCCCACTCCAGTATTCTTGCCTGGAAAATCCTACGGACAGAGGAGCCTGGTGGGCTACAGACCATAGCATCACAAAGAGTCAGACATGACTGAACATGCATGCACCCACACAATGCCTAAGTAGCAGACAGGAGATTTTCTTTCTCCAGGGTGACTGAGTTCTTGCTTAGAATCTCATAAAAGTCAATCATTGCTTTCAAGGTTACTTCTTTGTCATGTATACAAAGAGTTACTGTTCATCCATTAACTTGAGGTACTTCTACAGGGTTAAAAATGTGTCCTTTGAAAAACTTGTCTGAACCATAAATGGGTTTCCCATAAGAGAAAGCGGAAGGAGAAAGAGAAAGAAGGAATTTCTGAGATGGACCTAAGCATGCCCAATTACATGAGGACAGAGCTGATAGTTGCTTAATTCTGAGACCCTGAGGCATGTCAATGATTTCAGATGTCTTTCAACACACATGAATTATATTGTGGAATTCAGACTATTAAGAGAACCCACAAGGCTATGGAATCATAAAAGAGACCTGTGGAAAGAGAGTTAGAATTCTGCTTCCAAGCAGATGTTATTGCCAGAAGTATTTGAAATGCTTTGGAAGTAATTTTAATTTTAAAATACTTGCAAAATTAAGAGGCATATGTCCAAGTTGTCAGTAAAAGAACTACTAATGAACAACTAACAATGAGGTGGTTCTTTATGGAGCTCTTCTTGAAAAAAGATCATTGATGTGTTTAGAAACCTTTAGGAGAACGCTTGCCAACACAGACAGAAATGGAATGCACTTATATCACTGAGAATAAACACATATACAATTGACAGTAATTATTGTCTACCTTGAAACCTGTGCAAAAATGGCTGCTGTTTTAAAATTGAAATCAGATATATTATGTGTCCCCAAATGGTACAACTGCTTAAGCACTTTAAGTAAGTGTGTGGGGGTACAAATACACATATGGCTTTAGTATAAAACATTTCTAATCAAAATGTATTCCATGGACTACTAGCATTGACATCACAGGTAGCTTGTTAGAAATGCAGGATATGGGGCTCAATCCAAGACCTGTTGAGTTATAATCCGCACTTTATCAGGATCCTCAGGTGACTCATACACTCAAAGTCTCAGAAGTACTATCTAAATTACTTTTTCCAGACACACAGAGGCTCAACCCACTATACACATGCCCACTGAATGAACTGTTTTAAAAATCCATTTATGTATAATAGTAACATGGGGAGAATCAAAGATAGATATAGACAAGTATGTTTAAAAAGGCAAATACAAGTCAACTTCTACTTTATCAGGAGAAAAAGTTGACTGGGAAAAACTAAGTAGAATGTCTTCACAAAGAAATGATTTAGTAGTGGTTAGGCTCTTTTTAACATTGCTCTACTAACTCTATTTGTTACTTAATACATATTAATTTATCACAAGGTAGTTGAAATAACTGCACTATACACAAGTTTTGTAAATTGTGACATGCCATATAAATAGAAATTATAGCTTTATTCTATCATCCCCAGGACAGAACCCCAAATCACCCTTTCTTTATTCATTCTCACCTTGCATTGCACATCCACTAGCTTTATAGAATATGTGGATTTTTTTTATCCCTGAAAGGTCTTGCCAATATATTCCCCTTTTATCATTATTATGTCTGCTTGAAGTTAATTCCACAGTCTTTCCCTAGTATTACTCTAGTATCACTCGTGTTGTTCATTATCAACTTTGCCTTCTTAAAAATTGAACTGAATCATTTCACCCATTTGCGTGCAACTCTCTTTGTTCTCGTTGCCCACAGCATCAAGTTTAAGTGACTTGATCTGCCTCACCGGGGTCCTAAGAATATAAATCAGTGTACCTTTTTAGCTTTATTTTCTTTAACCAATGGTTTCTATTTCTGTACCCTGGCCACACTTTATGTTCCAACTACACTTAACAACTGTTTCCTCCCCCCTCTTTGGCTTCAGTAAGTTAATGCTGTGTGACTCTGCCATGAATAATTATATATACATAATATGGACAACGAATAGTGTTATATCAAAAGGAAGAAGAAAGAAGTGTGAATTTGTATGTTTATAAGGAAGGAGGTTGGAGCTCTCTTGAAGGAGAGCTAAACATTCACTTTCTATTACAGTAAATATATAACATCAACTACTGCAAAACAAGTTATTCCAAAGCTTAGATATTAAAACAACAGTAAATATTTCTGGTCTCATACAGTTTCTGTGGGTCAGGAATTTGAGAATAGCTTAGCAGGGTTTCTCATAAAGTTTTAGTCAAAATGTTGGGACTAAATGTAATCAAATGTGGCTGGAAGACTTAAATGGGGCTGGAGGATTAACATCCAAAGGGGCTCATTCACTTGGCTGGCAGGAGGTGCTGTTGGCAAGAGGCCAGCATGTATGGACCTCACCACATGGACCACTGCACAGAGCTGCCTGAATGTCCTCACAGCATCGAAGCTGGTTTCCGCATAGTGAGTGATCCCTGAGTGAGCAAGGTAGAAGATCCAGTGTGTTTTATAACCCATCTATGGCACTCCCACACCAACATTTCCACGATGTCCTGCTGGTTACATGAGCCACTCAGATCTCTTCAAGGATGAAGAAGACCATACAAGACCCTGACCCAGTAGATGAGAATTATTGAGGGTTGTCTTGAAGGCTAGCTACCACAGGAAAATTTTGGAGAATATCTATTTTTTAAAATCAAGGAGTATGTATATTAATTGAAAATATGGAGGAAACCATCAAGAAGAAACTATAATTAAAAGTGGTGAATGTGGGAAGTGAATGGAAAAATAAGTGGTTCATATATACAATGGAATATTGCTCACCCATAAAAAAAGAAATAGTGCCATTTGCAGCAGCATAAACATGGAGATCATCATACTAAGTGAAGTAAGCCAGACAGAGAAAGACAAATATTACATTCTCTCACTTATATGTGGAATCTGAAAAAAATGGTACAGATGAATTTATTTACAAAACAGAAATAGACTCACAGACATAGAAAACTTACAGTTTTCAAACTTATGGTTACTAATGGTGAAAGGTAGCGGGACGGGGAGGGATAAATTAGGATTTTGAGATTAACATATGAAAAGTGAGAGTGTTAGTCGCTCAGTCATGTCCAACTCTTTGGGATCCCATGGATGGTAGTAGCCCACTGGGCTCCTCTGTCCACGGAATTCACTGGGCAAGAAAACTGGAGTGGGTAGCCGTTCCCTTCTCCAGGGAATCTTCCCAACCCAGGGACTGAACCCAGGTCTCTTACTTTGCAGGCAGATTCTTTACTGTCTAAGCCACTAGGGAAGTCCACTGTATATTAAATAGATCATCAACAAGGACCTATCGTACAGCAGAGGGAACTCCACTCAATATTCTATAGTAATGGATATGGGAAAAGGATATAAAAAGGATTGGATGTATGTGTAACAGAACTACTTGGCTATATGCTTGGAACTAACATGACATTATAAATCAACTATACCACAATATAAAAGAAAAAATAAATTAAAAAATAATAAGAGAGGTGAAAGTGGTTGCTTCTGGGGAGCAGAAATATACCGGAAGTGAGGTACTAAGCCTAATGTATTTTTATTTTAACTTTATAGAACTATTAAACATTAATTGATTAATACAAATTAATTTGGTAAAGAGTTCAGGTTAAAGCATATCTACTGAGCAAATAAACAGATGACAAAAGTGAAGATGGAGATCAAAGTGAAACCACATTTGAGTTTGCTGGGCTCTCTCTCTGAATTGGGTTATGTTACAGGAGCTTCTAACTTCCTGAACCCCTTTATCCTGATAACTTGATCCTCAAATACCTCGCCTGTAGGTCCTTGTCTACCTTCTTGTCTGAGTTTGAGGCTATGTTTTTGTCTTTCTTTGTTTCAATGCAGAAAATGAGGCCCTGAAAAAATATATATGTAGTAGTTGCTACTGTGTGTGTTTCATGGCCCTGGATAAAGAGGAGGCAACAGTAACTCTCATCTCAGGGACTGTGGTGTCATTTTAAAACAAAGTATGTGAACGCTAGTCCTTGGTTTCTCTGGGGTCAGTACAAAAGGAAGGCACCCCTTCATTTTCTAAGCAGTCCTTGAAATGGGTGCATATTTTTCTCTACTTCCTCTAGATCTCCTTCAGAAATCTTGAGTAATAATCTCAGGATTCTCAAGCCCAAAGTGTCTGGTGAATCCAGAAGAATCTCATAGTTTAGCTATACTACATCAATTTAGAGACTTGGAAAGCCACCTGGGAAGCCCTAGGGTATGAATATTGGTTATTTAATGAAAGGAAAAAAATGACTTGAATGTTTGTATCATCCAGAAATTGTATGCTTATCATAGAGAGATGAAAAACTCTTAAACTTCTATTCTATTCTCTCTCTCTCTCTCTCTATATATATATATATATATATATATATATATTTCTCCCTAATGTTTAAGATAAACTTGATTCTAGAAAAAAAGAACAGCACAGTGACTCAATGGCAGGACATTTATTTCCATGTGCCAAGAATATATCAAAATAAAGGCCAGAAGGTCTGTCTGTGCTGTGGGTCAAGTACACTGAGAGATTTTCATGTACTTATTCATACCATCGTTTCAGACTTTGCCTATAGTTGGCATTCGAAAGATGTTTGTTAAATTTGATAAACAAATGCTATATCAGCATGACCTTTTTCTAATCCAGGACCTCAGCACACAGCCAGAAAAAACTTGCACTCTCCAAAAGCCATCTGCACTCTGGCCAGAGTCATTAATTCTGTTTGGTCTTTTCACTGTGAAGAGGGTCTGGATAAACTTTGTGGGAAAGTCTCATTAGTTGCCCAGCAAAAATTTAGAAATGAGCATATGAGATGGTGGCATTAGGATGCCTTGAGTCATTAGGCAGATTATATATCACGAAGCCCATCATTCGTCATTCACAATGACCGTGATTAGAGGTGCGCAAGATTAGAGGCCCTTGTGAAGGGCAATGGTAAGAACATTTAAATTATGTCTTGAGTATGTGCCATTCCAGACATTAAAGTAACCTTTTCAGACTATCTGGTAATTAACAGTCAAGAAAAATTCTGTTGAGTAAAATTATGCATAATGGGTTAATATTCTGAAAATAATAAACTGAAATCATTATTATGCTTCCCATAAATCATGTTCTCACAAGAAAAACAAACATTGTATATTAACAGATATATGTGGAATCTAGAAAAATGGTACAGATAAAACCTATTTCCAGGGCAGAAATAGAGATGCAGACATAGAGAACAGATATGTGGACACAGCAGTGAAGGGATGGAGGGGGTGGGGTGAATTGGGAGATTGGGATTGACATAAATACATTGCCATGTGTTAAACAGAGAGCGAGTGGGAACCTGCTGTATAACACAGGGAGCTCAGCTCATTCTTCTGTGATTACCTAGAGGGGTGGGATAGGGGAGTGGAGGAAGTTGCAAGAGGGAGAGGATGTATGTATACATGTAGCTGATTCACTCTGTTGTACAACAGAAACTAACACAACATTGTAAAGCAATTACATTCCAATAAAAGTAAATAAATCATATCCTCACAAAGTCCGATTGCCACAATGGCCCCAAGGAAGGGAATGGGTTAATGATACCTCAGGGATGAAGATCTTATCGCATAGCACAAGTCCCTTCTTAACAGAAGAGGAAGAAAAAGAAAGGATTCCTTGTTCCAGAGAATATAATAAGAGAAACAGGAAGATAGATACAATAGCAATAACTCATCATCCCAGGTGACAATTTTAGAAAATGAAGCATGAGTGGCAAAGGCTGGAGAGTTCATGTATACAAAGCAGAGAGAATCAAAAGTAGAAGGTCTTTAACTTACTTCTAAACAAGGTTTCTAGGAGGAGAACCACTGCAGGGTACTTCATACCATTATGCCATTCCCACAGCTGAATGGAGTAGTGGCATTGGCAACATGGCATATTTGAGCAGAGAAAAGAGCAGATACAGTATAGACTGAATCTCTCCCTGATCACAGGCATCTCAGAAAGCAATCTTCAGCGTGCTTCAGTGGAGGAGAGGATTGGGGACAGAAAGGCAATACCAAAGAGTGAGGCAACCTTTGCAATAGAGGCTGCAGATGGAGGGCGGGCCCAAAGAAAGACTGGGGAAGAACACCCTGATTGAAAGTCAGGAGCCCTGGAGTGCCAGTGAGAGCGGAAACAGGGCATGCCAGCAAAGGAGGGCCACTGGATTCTTACTATCCTAAGTGAGAGACTGAGTTTCAGCACTGCAATTTCAAGAGCAGATGTTAACATAATGCCTACTTACAAGACACTATAGAGAGTGTTGACACTTGAGCAAATTAACATCCAGGGGTGATAGGCACAATTAAAAAGCTCTATCCTCATGAAACTATCCAAGATTTTCTCTACCCTCTAGTGTCATCTTGAGGAGGATGAAGGCGAAATCTGAACTACTGGATATTTGCTGTAGACAGCTTGAGTTGAGATTTCCTCTTTTGGAATTTCTTTTGTTCTTGGAATGTTTTGTTCCTTTAGTAATTTAAATTTTAAAAAATTGACCTAAGTTCATTTACAATATTTGTGTTAGTTTCAGTGTACAACAGTGACTCAGATAAGAATATGTTCACCTCCAAATCCCTGCTTCCCATGTGGCACTGGTGGTAAAGAAACTGCCTTCAGGAGAAACAAGAGATGCGGGTTAGATCGCTGGGTTGGCAAGAGCCCCTGGAGGAAGAAATGGCAGCCCACTCCAGTGTTCCAGAAAATTCCATGGACAGAGGAGCCTAGCAGGCAATAGTCCCTTTTGGGGTCACAAAGAGTCAGTTATTGCTTACAGCCAGAGCTTACATGCACATCAAAGTCCAACTAGCTATGTGTGGGCTCCTGAATTGTGATGTATCAACTTTCTGATACACTATAGATGTTTACATAGAGTTGTTTGGAGGACCTATCTAGATTGCTTAGGTGTTATCTCTGCATTAAGCCAAATGGGAACAGAAAGCTACACTTTTGGACCACATTTCTTTTAGTGCTATAAGAGTGCTTTCACTGACTTGTGCATTGATACCGTGCCTAGATGTAGGGGAGTGGTGCTGGTTCAGTAATTCCAGGGATATTGTTAAGGATTTTCCACATCACTTACTGTTTCCACTTGGAATTCTGAGTATGAAAAGTTTATTTCCTATAGGTAATAGGAAAAGCTTCATTTCTCTACCAGAATTTGTATCTTTTTCCTTTATGGCCATTTCCAACCTTATAACTGATGGTGTTTTCTTTTTTGCTGTGGTTAACAGAACCCAGATAGTCAATTTCAGTGTCCAATGTTGACTGCAGGTTTGCATAACTACAAATTCATCTGATTTTATGTTCCTTACCTATTTGATGTTTTTGGTGGCCATGATTTTAAATTATTATTTTTCCTTTAATATTGTTCTGTTTCTTTTTTTTTTTTTTACTTTTTGTTTTATATGGGAACATAGTTGACTAACTAGACAATGTTGTGATAATTTCAGTTGGACAGCAATTATACATATACATGTATCTATTATTTTTCAAATTCTTTTCCCATTAGAGTTGTTACATAATATTGGGCAGAGTTTCCTGTGTTATATAGCAGGTTCTTGTTGGTTATCCATTTGAAATATAGCAGAATATGTATATGTCAATCCTATTTTAAAATGTCACTGAATATTTTTTAATGACAACAAATGATAAAAATAATAGTTGTCATGATATATTGAGACTTTCTATGATAAGAACTTTTCTAAGATAAAATTTAATTCTCCCAAAAGTAACTTAATTATGATTTCTCAGTTAGAATGGAAGGATGGATCCACACTTAAAGCTAGATCTTCTGGTTTCTATGGATGTATGGTTTTTTCTAGTAGTATACTTCATATTGTGTGCTCCTTGAAAAGTACTTAAAGTAAATGAATGAATAAGTGACTGGGTGAATAAATGAACAAATGGATAAAACTAAAGATGCAAACAGCTTTGGAAACATTAGAAGATAGTTCTGTGAGTTGTAAACTATATCTTGAAAGATAAATAAGATGCAAATCTTAATTTCTACATAAAAATAAGGTACTTGTCAACTCAAAAAAATTGTCACAACAAATGATAACCTTTGAGAAAGTTTCCACACATCCCTATTTTACTGCAAAGAAAATAGGCTTATTAGATTAGGCAATTTACTTAAGTATTAAGCTACAAGGCTTGTATCTTGTATTAAGATACAAGCCTATATTTTTCTGAAGACAAAGCATGACTTCTTAGTTGCTGTAGTACACAATCATTTTGGAGTAAAGTGAGATTTATATAAATATATATTATTTATGAAACAATTACTATAAATTTACTCAATTTTCTACCCTCTGTTGGGGCACTAAAGATAACAATGGAAATATTAATTAAAACTCAATGACCCTGTGCTCTTAAATGTCTTAAATATCAGTTGCAGAAATAAGACATATGTACTGAATTATTTAAAATTATAGAAAAAAATTGTCTGGAAAATTTTAAATGGAGAGAAATCTGCAAATGTTAACTGTGGATTTCTTATCAAAAGATAAAAATTAGGCTGAGTATAAAGGATGACTAAGAATAAATTGATGTTGGTGAAAACAGAGACTTCCACATTAAAAGAATATAAATTAGACACAGAGATAAAAATAAAACATAGCACTCTTATAGGACAGAGCAATTACATATAGTCAAGGAATAAGGTTTAACAAGTAGATCAGTAATAAAACTTAAAATGTCCCAAAAGTTCTAATCCTAGAAGCTGCGGGAAAAAAAAAAAAACAAAAAACCTCTGCCCAAGAATTTGTTAAGAAAATCCCATCTGGGGAGTAAAATGAAAAGCTTAATTTGCATGTGTTGAGTTTGAAATGCTATTCGGAAATATCATGCTGTGGAGTTGGAGACATAGTACTGGGAATTTGGTAATGGTCAGGATTTATGACACTGGGACAAATGGGAGTAGGATTTTGAATATATTGCTGCGGGTCAGGTTCTGTCCAGAAACCAATCAACACTAGAGAATTAGTTAATATGTGATTAAGTACTCTAGTATAACTTTACTTCAGGCAAGGAAGCCGGAGTAAAGTTTAATAAGTCAATATAAATGAGAGGAAGAAGTCAAAATAAATCTAGGTGGAGAAATGCAAAATCAGAGTATACAATCTTTGGTGTGAGGTCCCATTATATGTTGCTAGCTATAGATGGGTGGTTAAATAACAGTGTGTTCATTTGGCACTAAATGAAGACTGAGTCTCATGGGACTTAGTAGGCTATCATTATATCGAAAAAAAAGTATTACTAAACTTCAAAAATATTCTTAGGAGACTAGAAATAAATACAATCTTCAAAATCTAGATGTGAGTGAAATACGTGAAAATATACTAGCTCTTTAAGGTAGTGACGGTAAAGGGAAAAAAATACACAGTTCAGAGAATAGTCCTTTGAAACTGACAGGTGTTAGGAAGTAAAAGGAAGAAAGTCAAAGAGTAGAGATGAGGAATGGTTAAGACAAGAAGAAGAAGGAAGTATCCTGGGATGCTTTTAACTCTGGTTATACACTTTATGTTTCACCCTAAATTATCTGCATTTAAAGCTTACATGAACATAAGTATAAGCTATAATGTTGCTGTTGTTTAGTCACCATGTCCAACTCTTTGCAACCCCATGGATGGTAGACCACCAGGTTCCTCTGTCCATGGGATTCTCCAGGCAAGAATACTGGAGTGAGTTGCTATTTCCTCCTGCAGGAGATCTTCCCAACCCAGGGATCGAATAGGCATCTCCTGCATTAGCAGGGGGATTATTTACTACTGAGTCACTGCTGCTGCTGCTGCTGCTAAGTCGCTTCAGTTGTGTCCGACTCTGTGCGACCCCATAGATGGCAGCCCACCAGGTTCCCCCATCCCTGGGAGTCTCCAGGCAAGAACACTGAAGCGGATTGCCATTTCCTTCTCCAATGCATGAAAGTGAAAATGAAAGTGAAGTCGTTCAGTCGTGTCTGACACTTAGCGACCCCATGGACTGCAGCCTACCAGGTTCCTCCATCCATGGGATTTTCCAGGCAAGAGTACTGGAGTGGGTGCCATTGCCTTCTCCGTCAGTAAGTCTTAGTGGTGTTTTATTAAGTGCAGTTTAGTTCAGTTGCCTAGTCATGTCTGACTCTTTGCAACCCTGTGGACTGTAGCACACCAGGCCTCCCTGTCCATCACGCTGTCCATATGCAATCTAATGCAATAGAAAATAAAGGCCTTGACTAATTTGAAGATATCATTGGATAGGGCTAGATTTCTATGAACATAAAGAGATTGATTATAGTACATTTTGAAAAAATTTTAAGGCTTTGCTTATCACTTAATCTCCCTACTCTCTACTTCAGGGTAACCTTTTGGCTGTTCTGATAATACCTAAACTAGGGTTGCTAACAAACTAGGTAACAAATACGAGGCGAATGTCTCCATAGGCCCATGGTAACATGCATTTATGATACCTAAAAACAACATTTAACCTTCTTTCCCAATCAGCACACTCATACAGTAGGCTGATTTTGCTAGATAATCCTTGAGAGATGTAGATTTTCTGCCACAAGGACCTTTCAACCCTCACTGCATCCTACCCCTGGCTTGTAATTTGCATATTCCTAATTTTCTCAGAAAGGAGGCTCTCAAACTTTAGCAATATTATTATAGAATCACCCAGAAGGCAGGTTAAACCACAGAATATTGGGACAGAGTTTCTTAGAACAACTGGAATAGGCTCTAAATTTTGCTTTTTTAATATATTCTCAAGTCATAGTGATTCTGCCTTTCAGGGAAGCCACTGACTTAGAAGAAGATTGTAGCTATTTGTATAATTAGAGTTGCTAGTTAATTTCATGTTGAACTTTCTCACAGGGTAATGAGGTAAGGGGAGGACTGTCTTCTGGTTCATCTCTGTACTCCCACTGGGCTGGCACCCTACCCAGTACAATAACAAACATGGACTGAATGGACCAATTCAGGCTCTCTATTGATAAATTTTGATTACTAGATCTTAGACACTCATGATATGGATGCTCACATACACACTTAACTACCTCACTTAAGGTTTTCCTAATGCCTATATAACTAGCCCATTGTTTACCAGAATTTTATAAACATTCTTATTTATTATTATTATTAATTTCACAAATATTCTTATCTTATTATTCACCTATTTAAAATTACAAAAGTCCTTTACCCTAGGAATATAAATCTGTCTTTCTCCTTTGTACTATCTACTCCTATTCACCATTAGCATTTTGTTAGTGAAGCCAGTTGCTTCCTTATGAAATGATGCTGTGTTCATTGTAGATTTGCTCAGAATTTGTCCCCAGTGGCATAAACTCACTCCCTCCTCACCTCTGCAAATCCTCTCTTATAGGCTTTCTAGAATACTTCAACAAATTGTCTCAGATCCTTCCGGAGACAAGATAAAGAAGTACAAGCTAACGTTTACCTCACCTATAACTGATTCCATTTTTATTCTGTATTAGATCATCTCTTTCATTATTCCTTCTGTGTCTAACGTACATTAGTCTTCTACCTACCACACAATCATAAATTCCTTATGGACAAGGACTATATCATCTGTAGCCCCAGAATACCTAGAAAAATAATTTGTACTTGACAAATACTTTTTGGCTGTTGAATTGTTTAGACATATGAAAGTCAAGGAGCTTACTCAGTGCCTCCATGGTAAAGAATCCACCTGCAATGTAGGAGACACAGTTTCCATCCCTGGGTTGAGAAGATCCCCTGGAGGAGGGCATGGCAACCTACTCCAGTATTCTTGCCTGGAGAATCCCATGGACAGAGGAGCCTGGTGGGCTGCAGTCCATATGATTGCTGAAGGTCAGACACTACTGAAGTGACTGAGCGCTAAGCACATGAAAGTAAAGAAGAATATGTCTTACCTTAACGAAAATTACAGATCTTAATATGAATGGGGGAAAAAACTGTGTAAAATATTTTAAATTGTGATGAATATACACCCTTAAAAACCAAATAAAAGTTATCTTTCTTTTTTAAGTGACTGCCCTTTAATATTTGAAATGAAATTATCTTGCACAAACTATTATGTGCAATCTCTATCTCTGACTAACAGTAACTAAAACAAAAAGAACAATTTCCCAACATTGTGGTGGGAAAATTATCCCATAATACCCACTTTTTCTGCAATTTTCTGTTGTTTATTAAACAGGTTTTTTTTTTGATGTGTACATACTCCGACTACAGTATAACGTCAGCCATGTAATCTCTTAACTCCTCCAAGTTCATGTTCTTGGCCTAGGGCCACATCTTCAAGCCAAATTTTCAAAGATCTGAAAAGTAACAAGTGGTACTCAGAGTTGGAAAGCCCTGTGACACAGAAAATTATATTTTACTGTTTCAGAAAGTGGTGGGAATTAATTAGTAAGACAGGCAGCAAGGCTTCTTCTTCCTTTTTATCTTTTCCTATCCAAGACTAAAAAACTCAACCTTGTACAATGCTCACATTTACCACAAGTTTTCCATATATTGTGAGGGGAAAAACTAGACAATACAGTGGGCAGTTGAGAGCATACAGTCTAGAAATACAGAGCCACACTCCAGGAGACATCCTGCTGTACGACTTCCTGGCTCTAGGATTATCAGCCAAATACCTAATCTTTCCTAAGACTTTCTCCTTAAGGAGGGATAATAATCTACCTTACAGGGTTGTTATGAGAATTAAAAGATGAAATCTATTGAAAGCATTTAACACACAATTTTATACACATGCACACACACATATACCATAGCACATTTAGGGCATTTCTGCTTATGCCCAAGAACCTTGAGAAGAGGGAGTGGCAAGTGGAGAGGACAAGGGAGGAAAGGAAGGAGAAAACCCAAACAGTTGATTAAAAGAAAAAAAATCATCTCTAATAGTTTTTTTTTTAATCTCTTCAAATAGTATGGAGTTGAGAAGACAATAATAAAAGGTATAATAGAATTAAAGCTTGAGTTGAATGTGTGTGACTATAAAGTGTGAATTTAATGCAAGAAAAGAAAGAAGGTCCAAAGGATACAGTTATAACTAAGGAACACAGTCTCCCACAGCTGTTCGTAAGAGTGATTTTCAGCTTCAGAATGAGGTACTCAAACCAGTTGCCAATGAAGCATGTGCCAAATATCAAGAAAGACTGAGATGGGAAAGGTAAAGATAGAACTAATAGGGAGAAAGTGAGCAGGAATGTGCAGTAATGGGCAGTGATACAATTCATCAGGACGTCTGGGAAAAGCCTGGATGGCTGAACACATGAGCGAAGGCTTGATGTCACACTATCTCAGCACATTGAGTAACAGCTAGGACAGGACAGACTCAGATGTCCTTTGGATTTTCCCCTTGTTCTATTTTCCCATCATAGTGATTGCCTGTGTGCTTACAGAATATCTGTGCATCATCCGAGCTACATGAGTCCATTGAATGATGCACTTGTTCAGAAAGAGATACATGTGACTGTCCAAATGCTTGGGCCAACTTTAGAGGGCGCCAAGCAGGATCCACTTCAACAGATCATAATTTATACTGGCAGCTGGACAAACAAAAGCAGAGTGACGCATGAACCAGCTTAAGAAAATTGCCAACCCTCCACCAACTGCCTGTTATATTACTCTTAAACGTTTCTAAATAGGTCAGTTAGAATAACATCATGTGGGCCATAGTAAGTCAGAAGAAAATAAATGGCACTTTTAGCAAGTTGAATTCTATCTCTAACTGCCTTCTCTTTGGTCCTTTTATTTAACCATCATCTGGCAAAGGGGAGAAAACAAAATTGTCATGGCTTTGTAGTGGTCAGCACTTCCAGCGATTCACATTTCAACATGGCCCAGTGACAACTGTGGGTCTTTTCCAGGTGGTTTTTGGCATTACCTACATGGTTGGTCACATGATGTATTTTGCCTTGGAGACTGGAAGAAGAATAACAATGACCCCATCTCTCGGAGAATCACAGCCTCACTCTGGCAGAGATTCTAAGCCAAAAGCTCTGACATTGTGAGCTCTAGGATAGTAAGGAGTTCCAGAGTCTTGGATCACCCAAACTCTCCTTCCTCAATATTCAAAGGACAAGATAATCCCTGGAAGCATCCCAAATTAGTTCTTCTGGCTGAGGTTGGGTCTCATGTTAGAAGTGACCTTGAATAAGATTTTTAGCCAACTGGAGTTCAGTTGATGGTTAAGCACATCTGGAAATGCAAGCAGAGGAAATCTGTCAGCATGATAGCTCTAAAGGGCAACTGACTTCTTTTTGCTTGTCTGTGATACTGGGGGCAGGAAATGACCAGTGTCCATCTTTGAGGACTGCAGTACATGGGGTCGCTAAGAGTCGGATTCAACTGAGCGACTTCACTTTCACTTTTCACTTTCATGCATTGGAGAAGGAAATGGCAACCCATTCCAGTGTTCTTGCCTGGAGAATCCCAGCAACGGGGGAGCCTGGTGGGCTGCCGTCTATGGGGTCACACAGAGTCGGACACGACTGAAGTGACTTAGCAGTAGTAGCAGCATCTTTGAGGTAAGGAAATGGAAAAGCTGAAAAAGAGGAAAGAAGCCTTGAAGTGCCATTTTTTTTCTTTTGATATATTAAGATGGTGTATGGTAATCATGCCCTCTTTTCAATGTGGGAAGACAGTGCTCTTTAACCATTCTTGAATACCACTAACTCAAAAGTTTTACCAACAGTTGTTAAGTGCCAGTTTTCACAGTGTAAACTTTTTTATTCTGTATTCTATATTTTTGCTAAAAATTCATATGTGAACAAGAGCTAATACAAACCTACAAAATTAATGTAAAACTATGCCTTGCCCACCCCCATTGCCTTAACTATAGTAAGCAATATCAATAGTGCAATAGACTAGGAATAATTTGTCCTTCACAGAGCCTTTTAGGTCAAGTCAAACTTATTAGTGCATCTGCTTTTCAATAGAAAAGATATTCTTTACTATATTTCTGATCAAAAGCTAAATGACTATTGAGAATTGGATACCTTTGAAAAGTGTGCTTTTGAACAGTAATTGGAAGGGTATCAGCAAACATGCACTGATAGTCTTCCGTGAATCATAAATAAGTACTGACCACTCGAGGTACCCTTGTGGATAGACCCAGGCTATTCTTTTAAGACACTTATACTCTAATAAAGCAAAAGATTGTAACACTGTAGTCAAGCAGAGGTCAGTTTATGAAACAGTAAAGGTACTAACATAATGTTACCAAAAATATGAATGATAATTTCTGACTAGCACAGTAGGGATAGTTCATAAGGAAGAAGAATTTGATCTGAATCTTGAGAGAAAAGTAGAATGACAACAAGTAAGTGTGTATACCAATGGCATTAACAAAGGTAAGAGGCTTTAACAAACTAAAAAATAAAAATTAAGAAAAAAAAGAAAAAAGAAAAAGCAAGAGAATTCAAGAAAAAAAATAAATTGAAACAAACAAACAAACACAAAAAAGAAGAAGTTGCAGTGTTCTGGGCATAGAAAGTAGAATTGTGTGATTAGCATGTAAGGTGTATAGAAAAGGAGAAGGTGGGAAGCTGAGACTGGAAAGTTGTAATAAGTCCAAATCACAGAGGAACTTTTTCTTTCACTAAGACATTTTAACTTCATTCTCTACTAAATGAGGAGCCACTGATGATTTTAGGGAAATGGTATGATGACAGTTATGTTAAAAGAAGATAACCATGTGACAACATGAACAATGGATTGAGAGAAAGACAAGCAAGGAGACATTTTAAAAGATTATTGTAGTAGTCTGGGTGACAGATCACAAGTGATTGAACCAAGAAAGTGAGGATGTGCCGTTCAGAGGGACAAAGTCCAAAAAATTTGGTTAACAGTAGATTTGATATAACAAAAAGTTATCTGAATGAATGAAATGAAAATGAAGGAAGAGTTCAAGGAGTAGCTGAGTGAGAAGAAAGTACTTCTTAGGTGAAATGCAGGAGAAGCCAGCTGGGGCAGGGGCATCAGAATTTGACTTTGATCCAGTTGGGTAAGATTTTTAAAAGAGAGTTGTACTTTGAAATAGCATCAGTGAATTAGTGGACAAAAACTAGACTGCAGTGAGTACAAAAAATGAAGAATAGATGTCAGGGCAACAAATGTAGGCTTCTTTTGAGAGATGTACAAGTAACTGGTTTGGAAATGCATTCTCAGACATGCTTGTCAAATATATTTTGCACTGTTTACAATAACCAAGACATGGAAGCAACCTAAATGTTCATCAGCAGAGGAATGGATAAAGAAGATGTGGTACATATATACAATGGAGTATTACTCAGTCATTAAAAAGAATGAAAAACGCCCTTTGCAGCAGCATGGATGGACTTGTCATACTGAGTGACTTACTTCACTNGCATCTTTGAGGTAAGGAAATGGAAAAGCTGAAAAAGAGGAAAGAAGCCTTGAAGTGCCATTTTTTTTCTTTTGATATATTAAGATGGTGTATGGTAATCATGCCCTCTTTTCAATGTGGGAAGACAGTGCTCTTTAACCATTCTTGAATACCACTAACTCAAAAGTTTTACCAACAGTTGTTAAGTGCCAGTTTTCACAGTGTAAACTTTTTTATTCTGTATTCTATATTTTTGCTAAAAATTCATATGTGAACAAGAGCTAATACAAACCTACAAAATTAATGTAAAACTATGCCTTGCCCACCCCCATTGCCTTAACTATAGTAAGCAATATCAATAGTGCAATAGACTAGGAATAATTTGTCCTTCACAGAGCCTTTTAGGTCAAGTCAAACTTATTAGTGCATCTGCTTTTCAATAGAAAAGATATTCTTTACTATATTTCTGATCAAAAGCTAAATGACTATTGAGAATTGGATACCTTTGAAAAGTGTGCTTTTGAACAGTAATTGGAAGGGTATCAGCAAACATGCACTGATAGTCTTCCGTGAATCATAAATAAGTACTGACCACTCGAGGTACCCTTGTGGATAGACCCAGGCTATTCTTTTAAGACACTTATACTCTAATAAAGCAAAAGATTGTAACACTGTAGTCAAGCAGAGGTCAGTTTATGAAACAGTAAAGGTACTAACATAATGTTACCAAAAATATGAATGATAATTTCTGACTAGCACAGTAGGGATAGTTCATAAGGAAGAAGAATTTGATCTGAATCTTGAGAGAAAAGTAGAATGACAACAAGTAAGTGTGTATACCAATGGCATTAACAAAGGTAAGAGGCTTTAACAAACTAAAAAATAAAAATTAAGAAAAAAAAGAAAAAAGAAAACGCAAGAGAATTCAAGAAAAAAAATAAATTGAAACAAACAAACAAACACAAAAAAGAAGAAGTTGCAGTGTTCTGGGCATAGAAAGTAGAATTGTGTGATTAGCATGTAAGGTGTATAGAAAAGGAGAAGGTGGGAAGCTGAGACTGGAAAGTTGTAATAAGTCCAAATCACAGAGGAACTTTTTCTTTCACTAAGACATTTTAACTTCATTCTCTACTAAATGAGGAGCCACTGATGATTTTCAGGAAATGGTATGATGACAGTTATGTTAAAAGAAGATAACCATGTGACAACATGAACAATGGATTGAGAGAAAGACAAGCAAGGAGACATTTTAAAAGATTATTGTAGTAGTCTGGGTGACAGATCACAAGTGATTGAACCAAGAAAGTGAGGATGTGCCGTTCAGAGGGACAAAGTCCAAAAAATTTGGTTAACAGTAGATTTGATATAACAAAAAGTTATCTGAATGAATGAAATGAAAATGAAGGAAGAGTTCAAGGAGTAGCTGAGTGAGAAGAAAGTACTTCTTAGGTGAAATGCAGGAGAAGCCAGCTGGGGCAGGGGCATCAGAATTTGACTTTGATCCAGTTGGGTAAGATTTTTAAAAGAGAGTTGTACTTTGAAATAGCATCAGTGAATTAGTGGACAAAAACTAGACTGCAGTGAGTACAAAAAATGAAGAATAGATGTCAGGGCAACAAATGTAGGCTTCTTTTGAGAGATGTACAAGTAACTGGTTTGGAAATGCATTCTCAGACATGCTTGTCAAATATATTTTGCACTGTTTACAATAACCAAGACATGGAAGCAACCTAAATGTTCATCAGCAGAGGAATGGATAAAGAAGATGTGGTACATATATACAATGGAGTATTACTCAGTCATTAAAAAGAATGAAAAACGCCCTTTGCAGCAGCATGGATGGACTTGTCATACTGAGTGACTTACTTCACTCAGAATGAAGTAAGTCACTCAGTGCGAAGTAAGGAGAAGTAGCATATGACATTCCTTATATGTGGAATCTAAAAAGAAGTGATACATGTGAACGTACCTGCAGGACAAAGAGATACAGATTTAGAGAATGAACTTATGGTTGTTGGGGGGGAAGGGGTAGCTAGGGACTTTGGGAAGGTCATGTATGCACCGCTAGGTTGAAATAGGTAACTGAAGGGAACCTATTTTATAGCACATGGAACTCTATTGAGTGTTATGGGCCACCCTGGATAGGAGAGGAGTTGGGGGAGAATGGATACATAAATATATATATGGCTGAATCCTTCCACTGTTCACCTGAAACTACCAGAACATTGTTGATCGGCCATTTGTTGTTGCTGTTTAGTCTCAGTTGTGTCTAACTTTTTGTGACCACACAGACTGCAACACACCAGGCTTCCCTATCTTTCACTTTCTTATGGAGTTTTCTCAAACTCATGTCCATTGAGTTGGTGATGCCATCCAGCCATCTCATCCTCTGCCGTCCCCTTCTCCTCCTGATCAGCTATACTCCAATACAAAATAAACAGTTTAAAGTTTGATAAAACAAAAAAGAATAATAAAAATATATTTTTATATGCTTTTATCTTTAAATTATTTTGAATTGGTTTTATAGGGAGTAAGTCCAATAAAATATTAGAAAAAACAATGAGGTTAAATAAAAAGAAGGTAACAGACAAAATTAGTCGAGGATATATATGTATAGCTTAGGAAAATGGTGATATCACAGTCATAACTGCTTAGCTAATGCTCCTGAACTTACTTACATAAAATTAAGACTGGAAAAGCATTGTACTCTCAGAGAAAAAGAAAGGAAATCTACTTTGCATTATCCTTAAACATTTACATGTGAGAACTGGAAATTCAGTTCAGTCAGTTCAGTCGCTCAGTTGTGTCCAAGTCCTCACGACTTCACGAACCACAGCATGCTAGGCCTCACTGTCCATCACCAAGTCCCGGAGTCCACCCAAACCCATGTCCATTGAGTCGGTGATTCCACCCAACCATCTCATCCTCTATCATCCCCGTCTCCTGTCCTCAATCTTTCCCAGCATCAGGGTCTTTTCAAATGAGTCAGCTCTTTGCATCAGGTGGCCAAAGTATTGGAGTTTCAGCTTCAACATCAGTCCTTCCAATGAACACCCAGGATTGATCTCCCTTAGTATGGACTGGTTGGATCTCCTCACAGTCCAAGGGACTCTCAAGAGTCTTCTCCAACACCACCGTTCAAAAGCATCAGTTCTTCTGTGCTCAGCTTTCTTTATAGTCCAGCTCTCACATCCATACATGACCACTGGAAAAACCAGAGCCTTGACTAGACAGAGCTTTGTTGGCAAAGTAATGTCTCTGCTTTTTAATATGATGTCTAGGTTGGTCTAACTTTCCTTCCAAGGAGTAAGCGTCTTTTAATTTCATGGTTCCAATCACCATCTGCAGTGATTTTGGAGCCCAGAAATATAAAGTCAGAGAAATTACTCCAGCTCATCTTACTTGGGAAACCTGAGGTGAACAAATATCTCTACCCAATGCAAGATAAATTTCTCTCCGTAATATAAAAGAAGTGCATGTAATACATGCTCAATAAATGTTAATAAATAGGAAAAATCAATGACACGGAGGTTGCTGAAGATTTGTTCCACTTTTACCTACAGATTGGATAAAGTGACAAGACAATCAGACTTGTGCTGTATCTTATGGGGAGAGAAGAAAACTAAAGATGCAACCTCCAGTTATACACTCCAAACAAGCAGCAGCTTCAGACAAAACAGTATGACTTGAGAAAATGAGAAATCAAGATACTGAAAGGAAACTACAGTAATTTGGATGACCAGAATTTGTTTGATATCATATGGTGCTGAAGTTTAGGAATATTTTAATAAGGATGTTAATTTACATATAGTTTATATTAATGAATTAGGGATGATTTAGTAATAGGTTAAGGAGACATTCCGTACAGAGTAGATGGAATGTTTATGGCACAGGTGGATAGAAAAGGTGAATAGTGAGCACTCTTGGTTCTAGATTAGAGTGTGGAATGGAATGTTATAAGATGAAAAGAAATGATTGCTCTAGTGTCAGCATATAGAAAGTTGCTAAGCATATTATTGGGTTAAAATTGGACATGAAAGTTGCTCATAAATTTTCAGCAGAATCATGCTTTTTACTATAAAATCATGGTGAAGGTGGAAATCTACTGAGTGTGAAAGGCTGCAAAGGAAATCAGTATAAGACAAAGGAAATGTTCAATAGAAGGAGGCAAAACTAAAAAAGTATCTCATTCTTAAAGAAATCCCCAAAAGCAATTAGAATAAATCAGTTAATAAAGAAATTATTGAAAGCTAGTGATAAAAAATGCATTTGATATAAAGGCCAAGAAGTCTTGACTTTCCTCAGCATCACTGTCATGTTCTGGCCTTCTGTCAAGTCACCACCATATACTGAGAAATTGGTACCTGATTTGTCATCTTTCTTTCCATTCAAATTTCTTATATATATCCTAGGAGAGTCTATCATCTTCATAGAAAATTTGTCCCAGTATTTTTGCTTTGTAAAGCATCTTCACTAAATCTAGTGTCTTTACTCCTTGATGTTAGTATGTTTCACCCTTATTTCACATTCTGTCACCTCCCATTCCCAGAGTCACATCTGGGTCTTGTCATCAAGAGTAACTGTTGCCTGTCAAAAATCGTAATCTCCAAATATCATTTTGTGACAACTGTTCACATAGTAAAAACCTGCAAATGTGTGAAACAGAGGGGTTTCTGGGAAAACAATGTTGAAACAATTCTGGATTGCACTGTGAATAAAATGATATACAGACTAAGAAACATAATAGCTTCAACTATTCAGCAATAAAATTATTATCATTTTGTTTGCTGCTGATGATGGGAAAGATCGAAGGCAAGAGGTAAGGGGTGGCAGAGGATGAGATGGTTAGATAGCATCACCAACTCAATGGACATGAATTTGAGCAAACTCCGGGAGATAGTGGAGGACAGAGAAGCCTGGTAGCAAACTGTCCTTGGGGTCACAAAGAGTCAGACATGACTTAGCGACTGAACAACCACAAGTCATTTATTTTTATTATGGGACTTATGAAACTAGATTTTTAAGAATTGAAGTTTAGTTTACTTATAATATTGTATTAGTTTCAAATGTAAAGCATAGTAATTCTATATTTTTATTGATTATAATTATATTTTTATAGAAAGTATAAAAAGTCATTATAAAATATAGACTATATTCCCCGTGCTGTATGTTACATCTTTGTAACTTATTTCATACCTAGTGGTTTGTACCTCTTAATCCCTTCACTTATTTTGCCCCTTCCCCCCAACACTCCCATCTCTCTCTTCTGGTAACCACTATTTTTTTCTCTATACATGTGAATCTGTTTCTATTTTTTTTTATAATTATTTATTTTTTAGACTTCACTATATGAAACACTGTATTTCTAAATCCGATTTATTTCACTAAGCACTATACTCTCCAGGTTCATCCATGTTGTCCAAATGGCAGGATTTTGTTCTTTTTTAGGCCTGAGGAATATTCATTATAAATATATATCACATCTTCTCTATTATTCATCTGTTGATGGACACTTAGGTTGCTCCTACATCTTGGCTATTACAAATAATGCTGCTGTGAATATTGGGGTGTACGTATCTCCTATTTTCGTACTTTATTTTCCTTTGGATAAATACCTAGGACTGGCATTGCTGGATTATATGGTAGTTCTATTTTTAATTTTTCGAGGAACCTCAAGACTGTGCTCCCGAGTGGCTACACCACTTTAGATTCCTACCAACAGTGCATGAGGATTCCCTTTTGCCACATCCTCACTAGCACTTGTTGTTTTTTTTTTCCCTATCATTCTGCCGTGTGTGTGGTAATATCTCATTGTGGTTTTGATTGCGTCTCCCTGATGATTAGTAATGTCGACCAAGAACCTAGATTTTTATGGCTAATTCTGGGAAACATTTTGGTACTGACAACATCCCACTGATTATCTAGAGGAGGGGACCAAAATGTTTAGAATGTACTTTGAAAGAGCCACAACCTCAAAGAGCCTCAAGGATAAATATAAAAAGAACCACACATAGTCATAACATAAACTAGAACAAAGATAGGGAGAAAAGTCTTAAAATCAGTCAGAGAGAGAGAGGGAAAAAGACAATGTTACTTAAAGGGAAAATGACAACACTAACAGACCACGATGTCTTTAAAGTGCTGGGGGTGGGGTGGGGATTTATCAACCCAGGATTCTATATTTAATAAAATAATTCTTCAAGTATAAATAGGAAAACATATTCAAATCAAAGATACAAGAAAATAAAACACTAGTAGACCTACACTATAAGCAATACTAAAATAAATTATTCAACATAAGAGGAAATAATACCTGATGGAAGCTCAGATTTACAGGAAGGGATAAAAAGTATTGGAAACACAACATTGTAATTCAACTATACTTCAATAAAAAAAATAAATAAAAGCAATGGAAATATTCAATAGGGTTCCTGAAGTCTAAGGTCTTGTGATCAGCAATGGTAGAAAAATCATAACATTATAAAGTAATTATCCTTGGAGTGTAGAGCTGGGAAGATTTCTCTTATGGATAGATTACTTAAGTAATAAATTTTATATGCAGATGTTCCACAAAAATGACTATGAAATTTAAAAACAGATATTGAAAGCCTATGGGAATTTCTTTCTACACAGATTGAGACAAAGCCAATCAAAATGATTCAGAAGCTCAACAAGGTCAGGTTAAAGAGGATTTGACTGTTGCCTTTTCAATTTTTGTATAGATAATATTCAAAGCTTTCAGAATTCAAGCAACCACAGGAAATGGTTTATACATTAGGCCAGCGTCAAGGACCATAAAATATTTTATTTTGTGGTGTTTGGACAACAAGATTAACCTAAGTGACCATGAAGAGTCTATAGGAAAAGCCCAGTTTCTAGTACAGAAACAATAGCAACTATGTGTGCTTTGAAATGAGTGCAAAAGATGCCAGAAAATGTTACAATGACCTTTAAGGAAGCCAACTTGAAGAGTTCTTGATACTGAGAGCAGGTGGTATTTGGTAGACTGTTAATCTACTGAATCCTAAACCTAGTTTATCATATACGTTGACTTTACAGTGTATTCTAACCAATTCACACATACATGCCATGTCGCTATGAAAGGGGATTGTAGAATCCAATCTGCAGAAATGTGCTATTTACTAATATAAGTAAGCTAAATTATACTGCAGCTTCATTCATGGGTGGGAAAGAGAAAATCAGCTTACTGAATAATCTATTTATTGAATGACAGAACTTCATATTGAGAAATATTAAAGAGTGTCTAATGGCAATAACTCTTTATCTGATTAGAGTTAATAGCGATAACCAAAAACTTTTATTATTTAAAAAACTAATATCCTAGAAAAGATAAAAAGAAACCACAGCATACTCACTTTTAACAGAAAAAGGAAAGGTTCTGTTTGAATTTTGTTTAGATGATTTAACAGAAAGGTCATTGCTGGTGCGAAGGCTCATACTGGATTTTAGCAAGCCTATCAGGGCAGGTGGTTTTCATAATGCAATAATTGCCAGAGAAACTCACAGCTCACTTGCTAATTATCTCTTTCAATTTAAATGAAAAGCCTTCAGGCTACTCCCACGAGTCGAATCCACCACTGGGAGTTCATGATCACCTTTGTTTGCATTGCTTATACTTTTGAATCACTTCATAAACCGATCATTTAGAAAATTTTTAGAATATGAAATACAGGGTAAACACCTCAGATGTGTCACACTGGTTAAGAATAAGTTTATTACGTTCTACTCCAGTTCATCTCAACAACCAGAAGGGAAAATAGAGCGTACACAGGTGTGCCCCACCATCCTTCTCTGCTTCACTTGCTAACTTAATCCCTAATGTTGATATTTAGTCTTGCCGTCCCTCCACTGGGAAATTACCTCATGCCTTTTCTGACTCATGAGCTAGTATACAGATATTATAGGTCATTTCCCCCTAAAGTATTATATTTTGAGAGCAGAATACTAAAAGGTTTAAAATAACACAAGTACGATAGTCCAAAAGTCCAAAATTATCCTTGGAAAAGTCTGTGATATTTTATATGGCAAAAATAGAGTGAGCACATTTACCATTTACTCAAGACTCATGTTAAATGTTTACATCTACTGTTAAGTGTAATGCATAAACATTGTATGTAGGAGGAGAAAAGCTAACAAATGCGAAATAATAACGCAGTGTTGTTCAGTCACTATGTCATGTCTGACTCTTTGCGACCCTATGGACTGCAAAATGCCAGGCCTCCCTGTCCTTCACTTTCTCCTTGAGTTTGCTCAGATTCATGTCCACAGGGCTTCCCTAGGGGCTCAGTTGGTAAAGAATCTGCCTACAATGTGGGAGACCTGGGTTCGATCCACACATGGGGAAGATCCCTTGGAGAAGGAAATGGCAACCCACTCCAGTACTCTTGCCTAGAGAATTCCATGGACAGAGGAGTGGAACAGGCTGTAGTCCATGGAATCACAAAGAGTCGGACATGACTGTGCAACTAACTTTCACTTTTCTTTTCATGACAACTAGGAAATATATGACCAAGGGCCAGGTGAGCCATATTATAAATGCAATGAAAATTTAGATGTGGCTGAGAATCTAAGTACTCAAAGTTTTCTTTGAGGAAGAGAGAGGCTTGCTTTAAGTAAAGGTGAAAGTTAAAGTGGATGTAATTTTTGAATTGGAATTAAAGAGGAAGGACATGGCCAGAAAGTGGTTTCAACAATGACATGGGCAGAAAATCACATAGTGGGGGTAGAAGGAGAAGCTGAGAGACTAATTGTGAAGACTCTATTAAAAGTTTAAGTATGGAAAGAAGAAAGGATAACCAAGATCTGGTTTTAGAGAAACTCAAAAAAATGTAATGAAAAGATTAGACATGCTATGATGGGTCAGTATGAACCTTTTGCATTTCCTGGAGCCAAAAGACCACAAGAGAGAATTTGTGTTTTAGGAAGTCTGGACTGAAATGTAAATAGATTGGAAATAAAAGAAAATAATGACACAAGGTTGGATTTGGGTGTTGTTGCAATAATCTAGATATAGAACTACAAAATTGTGACCCAATATGATGGAAGTGTGAATAAGTGAGTAAATACAATAGAGATTGAAAAGTAAACCTTAACTGATTGGTTGCTGAGATAATAAGATTACTAGTGTGTAGTGTCAGAGTAGTTTGTAAAGCCAGCAAGATAAAAGGTTGTGTTGTGTTAGTCGCTCTGTCATGTCTGATTCTTTGTGACCCCATGGACTATACCCCTCTAGGCTCTTCTGTCCATGGTATTCTCCAGGCAAGAATACTGGAGTGGGTTGCCATGCCCTTCTCCAGGGGATCTTCCCCACCCAGGGATTGAACCTGGTTTCCCGCATGGCAGGCAGATTCTTTACAGACTGAGCCACCAGGGAAGCCCCAGTAGTGGCACAGAGAAAGACACTGACATGGAATGGAAAGTGATTCCAACATTTTTATTCTTTTTATTTAAACATATGGAACTTATAGTGAACAAAGAATATGCACAAAGAGGTGTTTTATAGGAAGTGAAGAATATAAGATTGAAAACGGAGTGAGAAATCAGGGCTACTGATGTTGATTTGAGCATCATTCCCTGATAGCTCAGTTGGTAAAGAATCTGCCTGCAATGCGGGAGACCTGGGTTCAATCTCTGGGTTGGGAAGATCCCCTGGAGAAGAGAAATGCTACCCACTCCAGTTTTCTGGTCTGGAGAATTCCAGGGATGGTATCGTCCATGGGATTGCAAAGAGTTGGACATGACTGAGCAACTTTCACACACACTGCCCAAAACTAATTCTGGTAAACAATTCTCTTCCCTGGTGGTTTAGATGGTAAAGACTCTGCCTGAANAGAAATGCTACCCACTCCAGTTTTCTGGTCTGGAGAATTCCAGGGATGGTATCGTCCATGGGATTGCAAAGAGTTGGACATGACTGAGCAACTTTCACACACACTGCCCAAAACTAATTCTGGTAAACAATTCTCTTCCCTGGTGGTTTAGATGGTAAAGACTCTGCCTGAAATGCAGGAGCCTCAGGTTTGACCCCTGGGTCAGGAAGATCCCCTGGAGAAAGGGAATGGCTAACCACTCCAATATTCTTGCCTGGAGAATTCCACAGACAGAGGAGCCTGGCAGACTACAGTCCATGGGGTCACAGAAGAGTCAGACATGACTGAGTGACAAACACTTTTTACTTTAATATTGGATGATACTCCTTAGCTCATGCCACACTTGTCCCTATAATGTGGTGTGATGGTTAATTTTATTGTCAACTTGACTGGCCCATGTGGTATCCGGACATTTGTGGGTATGTCTATGAGGGATTCTCTTAATGAGATTAATACTGGAATTAGTAGATTGAGTAAAACAGATTGCTCTTGCTAACAGAGGGGAAACTCATCCAGATCAGTTGAAGGCCTGAACTGAATGAGAGACTGACCCTCCTGTTGCGAATGAAAACTCCTCCTGCCTGACTGCTTTGAACTAGGACATCAGTTTTTCCTGCCTTTGGACTCTCTGAAACATTGGCTATTCCTGGGCTTTGAGCCTGAGGGCATTCAGACTAGATTTATACCATCAGTGCTCCTAGGTCTCCAGCTTGCTGACTGAAGATCTAGTGACTTGTCAGGCTTCCTAATCATATGAACCAATTCTTTATAATAAATTAACCTCTCTCTCATTGCTTAGCATACAAATTAATGTTATTTTATATAAAATATATAGAAAGAAATGATATATTTTATATACACATATACATATATATTGAGAGAATATATGTGTATATATATATATATATTCAGTTATTTGGGTAAAATGCTTTATTTTCCCTACTGAGCTGTAAAACATTGACAAAATCTCTTAATCCTGTGGTCTCTGACATCGCTTAGCATAATAGTAATAACAAATGATCAAGCCAGTTTTAGAAAATAAGTCAACCAGTGAAGACCCAAAGTTGAGTGAGTCCTAAGGAATGGATATAATGTAAATAAAGATAATATAAACATATGCCATAAAAGTCAGTACAATATAGAAAGTTCTGTGTATTTATTTTTGAAAAATTAGAAGAGATATGAAATTAACAAGAAGGAGAAGGGCAGAGAATAATAAGGCCGGCTGATTATGGGCTTCCTTACAGTTGTTCATTTCATTTAGTGCAGAGGAATAATACTGCAGTTTTTGAAACAAAGGAAGGGAGTGGGGGAAATGTGTAAAGAGGAAAACTTAAATATTTGGATACACATTAAAGTCATTAACATTTTCTCATTTGCATTGTAGGCAGGCCTGGATCTAAGGATTTCTTTTAAAATGGGTATTCCTTCTTTTTAGTCTCAATAAATAAAATTGCCCTAGAGGCTGTCATGATTCCCACTTTATAATGTCATATAACTATCTTATTAATAATAATAGTCCTTTTTTCTTCTGTTGACATCACAGATGTAAGAAAAAGAAATTATTTAAAAGCTTCTGGAAGTCTGGAAAAGGTAATGGAAAGGTTTAAAACAATAGAGATACTTAGTCATCTGTCCAAAACCCATGGGTGTAGATAAAGATCAAACAAATGTTCACTATCCTTCATTTTCCAAACCAAACACGAATAAATGTTAATTTTGGAATCAAAACAACTTGAAGTATGTTTATATTTATTAAAGTTAATATTCCAGATGACTCAAAGTAAAGAATCATACTACACAAAAAATGAGATTGTGTAGGGTCAGTCTTATTGATTATTTCCATATCAATTTGGCATCAGACTAAGATTTAACTACCACATATTGAGTATCTAATGGAATGTGTTGAAAATTCCTCTTTAAGGAAAGTATTGTTATTCTATATTTACACTCTAATATTCTCAGGTTTAAAAAGGTAAATTAACTTGTCATAGATTAAATATGCTAATAAGTTTGAAGCTGGGACTTCAGCCAAGTTCTTTTGACTCCAAGTTCAGTGCTTTTTCTGATTGTACTTTGCTGGATTGGGTATAACTGGAAAACTATTGTAGATAGCTGGGTCTTTTGTGATGCCAGAAAATGAGATCGTTTTGATATGTTTTAGATAAAGTATGAGAACCTTGCCTGCTAATGTATTCCAAAAAACATCTTTAGAACTCTGCACATTAATAATCCTAAATCTTTACCACTGAGAAGCAACATCTCCCAAGTGGGATTTTTGCCTGTGAACACTGATATAAGCAACAGCAGGGGTATAGCATACCAGTTGCCCCTAGACAAACTGTTGGTCAAAGGACAGTTAATTATTTGACAAACAATTCTTGCCAGCTTTCAAAAATATATGTAAGTTATGAAGTATTGACAATATTTGCAATTAATTTAGAACTAAAATGTCTGCATAAGCTTAATTGTACAGGGGTTTAGAAATAAAATATTAAGGACAAACATTTACAATTTGTAGGGACTAACTGTACCAATTTTACAAAATGGTGTAAAGGAAGACTTTTCTTCTTGGGTCTTCTATAGAATTGATTGTCATTATATTCAACAAAATCTGTAAGAGTAATGAGATCAGTGTCCAAAAAGCAGACATGATGAATAGGACACCAATATTACCTCAAAATTCCCTAACAGACAATCAGAACAATCAAGCTTATCATAGTTGTTTGTGTGCATGCACGCTGTAGCTTCAGTTGTGTCTGACTCTGCAATTCTATGGATCCTGTAGCCTGACAGGCTGCTCTGTCCATGGGAATCTCCAGGCAAGAATACTAGAGTGGGCTGCCATGCCCTCCTCCAGGGGATCTTCCTGACCCAGGGATCAAACCTGCATCTCATGTCTCCTGTGTTGGCAGGTGGGTTCTTTACCACTAGCACCACCTGGGAAGTCCCCATAGCTGTTTAGATATCTCAAATTAATCAATTCATGTTATTTTTCTGTAGATTCTATTGAGAAAACTAAGTTGGCTTTTTAAAAAATTCAACTCAGGGGCTATAGGAATAAATGACTCTGGGAAAATAAATGGTTGACAGATAAATGTTTATTTACTTTTAATGGCACTGAAACATGTATACTATCACGTAAGAAACGAATCGCCAGTCTATGTTCGATACAGGATACAAGATGCTTGGGGCTGGTGCATAGGGATGATCCAGAGAGATACTATGGGGTGGGAGGTGGGAGGAGGTTCAGGATTGGGAACTCATGTATACTCGTGGTGGATTCATGTCAATGTATGCAAAACCAATACAGTAATGTAAAGTAAAATAAAGTAAAAATAAAAATAAAAAAATAAAACCATCTTCACATATGAATGACCAAATGATTAAATTCTTAAAAGCAAACAAAAACCCTAATGAAACAGATAAGTCTAACACTACATTTTGTTAAAAAAATAAAACAAAAAACCTGTTCTTCATTTTTAAAATTGGAATATAATTGTTTTACAATGTTGTGTTAGTTTCTGGTGTATGATGAAGTGAATTAGCTATATGTATACACAGCTGAACTGAGCTGATCCCCTCCCTTGGCCTTCCTTCTCACCCCACCTCATCCCCCCATCTAGGTCATCATGGGAGCTGAACTCCCTGTGCTGTACAGCACGTCCCTACTAGCTATCTCCTTTACACAGGGCAGTGTGTGTGTGTGTGAGTGTGTGTGTGTGTGCACGTGCGCTCAGTCATGTCCAACTTCTTGTGACCCTGTGAACTGTAGCCTGCCAGGCCTCTCTGTCTATGGAACTTTCCAGGCAAGAATACCGGAGAGGGTTGCCATTGCCTACTCCAGGGGATCTTCTTAACCCAGGTATTGAACCCACATCACTTGCGTCTCCTGCGCTGGCAGGTGGATTATTTACCACTGTGCCAGCTGGGAAGCCCAGTAGTGTATATGTCTCTCCTAATCTCCCAGTTTGTTCCATCCTTACCTTCCCTCTCTGTGTCCACAGGTCTTTTGTCTACAGCTGCATCTCTATTCCTGCCCTGCGAATAGATTCCTCTGTATCATTTTTGTAGATTCTACATATATGAGTTAAATGATATTTGTTTTTTCTTCTTCTGATTTACTTCACTCTGTATGACAGACAAAATTTAGTTCATATTCTACTAATGCAAATCCATTAATGATATTATCATTGCATTATTTGAGTACTGAAATTTTTCCTGTATCAGTCTCCTTTAACTTTTTTCTTGGTTTCTCTTCCCCCTCTCTCTCTTTCCCTTCAATTGACTTTCTTCTTGACACTGTCTGCTGACAGTGCTTTCTGCCAGCACTTGGGGAAAGTCACATTTCTTCTATACAAAAGCCAATCAGGCAACATTAGAAATTCTCCCTCTAAGAGATATTTTATTCAAATACATGTGACTAAATAAAGGGTGACACCACCCTTGTGGCAGAAAGTGAAGAAGAGCTAAAGAGCCTCTTGATGAAAGTGAAAGTGGAGAGTGAAAAAGTTGGCATAAAGCTCAACATTCAGAAAACAAAGATCATGGCATCCGGTCCCATCACTTCATGGCAAATAGATGGGGAAACAGTGGAAACAGTGGGTGACTTTATTTTGGGGGGCTCCAAAATCACTGCTCATGGTGATTGCAGCCATGAAATTAAAAGACGTTTACTCCATGGAAGGAAAGTTAGACCAACCTAGACAGCATATTAAAAAACAGAGACATTACTTTGCCAACAAAGGTCCGTCTAGTCAAGGCTATGGTTTTTCCAGTGGTCATGTATGGATGTGAGAGTTGGACTGTGAAGAAGGCTGAGTGCAGAAGAATTGATGGTTTTGAACTGTGGTGTTGGAGAAGAGTCTTGAGAGTCCCTTGGACTGCAGGGAGATCCAACCAGTCCCTCCTAAAGGAGATCAGTCCTGAGAGGTTCATTGGAAGGACTGATGTTGAAGCTGAAACTCCAATACTTTGCCCACCTGATGAGAAGAGCTGACTCATCTGAAAAGACCCTGATGCAGGGAAAGATTGAGGGCAGGAGGAGAAGGGCACAACAGAGGATGAGATGGCTGGATGGCATCACCTACTCGATGGACATGGGTTTGGGTGAACTCTGGGAGTTGGTGATGGATACGGAGGCCTGGTGTGCTGCGGTTCATGGGGTCGTAGAGAGTTGGACACAACTGAGCAACTGAACTGAACTGAAATAAAGGGTTTCAGGTGGACACTTTTTCCTAAGAGGAGAATCATATGTTTCATTAATTTGAAGGTAAAGTAGAGATATAATTCAATATGTTTAATTCTGAAATATTCACATAAAGGAATTGAGCTGTAGGATAGCTAAGTCAGGCTTCTCAGGCGGCACCTGTGATAAAGAATTCACCGGCCAGTGAAGGAGATGCAAGAGAGGTGGGTTCAATCCCTGGATCAGGAAGATCCCCTGAAGTAGAATATGGCTACCCGCTCTAGTATTCTTGCCTGGAAACTTTCATGGACAGAGGATCCTTGTGGGCTACAGTCCACAGGGCCGCAGAGTCAGACACAACCAGCGACTGATCAAATAGAGTAAATAGCCCAAACAGTGGTACAAAAATAATCTACACCGAGCTAATAATTGACATTTGTTTTTAGTTTGGGGGTTTTATTGTCAAAGTTTATTTTCTCATTTCTTATTTCTCATGCAAGTAATTAAAATTCATGTTCGCTTCCTGAATTAGGATGAGTTCAACAAAAATTAAGATTTTTCCTACATAAGAATTTATCCAGTGAGTAACTTCACATACTGGAGTTGAATGTGAAACTTTAATGTCACGGTGGTTGCAGAAGCTCTCAAGAGCAAGTCCTAACATTAGGAGAAGCATTCAAAGCCAAAGCCAAAGAAGACCTGTAACCTATAAAGCAAGGATAATGGAGTCAAGTACTTTATGAGACTATAGAAAATTTCAAGGAATAATCAAAACTAGAGACTCATAAGAAAAACCATGAATTTGTAAATATTTTTAAAATCTAGCATGCTCAACTTCTGAGCATTATTGAAAATACACAGAAGATTTATGAGGGGAGAAATGATTCATTCTTTCAGTTCTGTTACTTATCATAAATGGATTAGCAATGTACATGGGAAACTTTGTAGACTTTAAGAGTCAGAACCAGAGTTTATCCATCTACAGACTCCTGATGACAAGATGGGAAAACTCCCTTGGATCTTAGATTGGTCTCCTTCTCAGCTTTTCAAGGTTACTCATAATCAGGAAATTACACTAGTTTTCTTTTTGTTGCTAAAACTTGGCCTTTAGTCAGAGTTAAGGATAATGTTAGGTGTAAATCACAAGTGCATTTGGTCCAACTAAAATATTATTTTTGAACTGGGCTTTAGACTAGACCTTCATATATATCAGCTGTTCCCAGGCAGAGTAGCAAAAAACATCTGTTTAAAACACATTGTTTATTCTATCCTATCTCCTAATTTTATACTTAACAATGATTATAACAATACTGGGGGAAAGATCAGGCTTCTCTGTTTTGCATTCATGTCAGGGAATTCTTTAAATAATAAAGCAAAGAAACATAGGATCAAAAGTAATTCTATTACTTAAACTCTAGGAGTTCTGAACTTTTAGTTTCAGGTGCGGTGGTCTCTGTTATAAGCTGTCCCTTATCTATGAACTTCTTAGGTCTGTTTCCTGCTCCCTCTTCATTGCTCCCCCCATCTCTCCCCCTCCCCAACTTTCCCCCAACCCTCCTCATCCCCCACCTGGCACTGTATTCTTTCCTTCTGCACAGCCAGGTCCCTTCAGTAGGATCTGTCTTTAAACTTGTTCTATGTGCCCAGCTGTATTCCAGACTGGGGCTTTAAGGACAAATGTCAGAAGCCTCACATTTTATATCTAACGAATCTTGACATCAGACCTTGTTGTCTTAAATGGTGAATTCTAGTTACTGACTCTCTCCTTGGGTCTCAGGATTCTGGATGATGTCTCTCCATACCCCTGTGAACCAGGGCATAGTTTCTGTCTTGTGCTCTGATTGACAAGCTCATGCCCCTTAAGGAATGAAAACATCTTGAATCCAGACTGTTTCTAGTTTTGTTAGCCTCCTTCCCTGGCAGGCTGGATTCTGTGTCCTGTGTCTCTTCTTGTGAGTGGATGGAGTCCACCATCACCATGAGTACAACTGGCTGCCTCTGCAAGTGTGCTTGTACATCAGTGCTCTTTCACGGTCACTGATCTCACCTGTATTCATGAAAACTTGAACTAGGTCTGAAATACCTACTCAGTGTGCTCTGTGCAACTGATCATCCTACTGCTCTTATTAGGGCCAGTCCCTTAGGTTGGGCAGTTTTTCTGAACCCACAAGTCTGGCTTCTTCTTTCCTTCCTTCTCGCTTCTCTCTACAAACTGAATTACTGATGCCTCATTTGCCAGGAAAAGGCAACTCACTCCAGTATTCTTGTCTGGAAAATTCCATGGACGGGGGAGCCTGGTGGGTTACAGTCCATGGGGCTGCAAAGAGTCAGAGGTGACTGACCATGCACACCCACTTTCTATAACTTATTCCTTCATGTTCCTGTTAACACATCTACGACTTGCACCATTGATGGTGCTGTACAAATATTCACACCTGTATTTGGATAACGCATGCTTTATATTGCAGTCCTGCCTCTCCTGCTCCAAATTCAAACAAAATATTTTTCTTTCCAAAGTCGATCAATGATCAAAAAAAGAAAAAGAATTCTTTTTTGCTCATTTCTTTGTGCTCAATTTCTCTATCACCCACAACAGCAACACACAGTGTCACCTCCCTGCCACCAAGAAGTACAAGCTCTATGTGCTGTGCTTAGTTGCTCAGTCATGTCTGACTCTTTGTGACCCCACAGACTGTAGCCCACCAGGCTCCTCTGTCCATGGGGATTCTCCAGGCAAGAATACTGGAGTGGGTTGTCATACCCTCTTCCATGGGATTTTCCCAACCCAGGGATTGAATCTAGGTCTCCCATATTGCAGGTGGATTCTTTGCCATCTGAGCCACCAGGGAAGAACTATGCAGATAGTCAAATAAATAAATAAGAGAGTCTTAAGGGAGGCCAGAGCAGCTGCAGCAAAGAAAAAACAGAACTGGAACTGAGTTTAGGGACTCACAGTGAGGCCGAACAGCCTAAACATCTTAAACCACAGAAATAGGGTGACATATAACTTGTTGCCCAAACAGGATCCATTTGAGAATAGAAAGAAACATTAGCAATAATTTTACCGAGAAAGTTATGCAAAATGAGACTACAAAAGACTGATTGGAATATATGGTCAATTTATAAATAAGGGAATTGTGTCTCTAGTCCAAGAATAAAGAAGCAATTGAAGTGTTTCAGACTTGTGCATAATTTGATGCGTATTTCAAGAATGCATCTGTGAGAAAAAGGTCAGTCCACCAAAGTCATACATGACTGAGCGACTAAGCACACACACACACCCACCAGCCTCTCTCTACAAAATTAATCTTTACCATGGGAAAGTCTCTTGGTAATTATCACTGCCACCAACATGCCTGCTCCAAGTTGGGCTACTCCCTGGTTAGTATTCCAGGACCACCAGTGGTATGTGATTTTTTTCCCTTCACACTTCATGGGGCAATTGAGTTAAACCTGAACCACCTAAAGGTGGTATAATGGCCCAGCATCTTGCATGCATGTATGCTAAGTCACTTCAGTTGTGTCCAACTCTTCGTGACCCTGTGGGCTGTAGCCTGCCAAGCTCTTCTGTTCATGGGATTCTCCAGGCAAGAATACTGGAGTGGGTTGCCATGCCCTCTTTAAATGTATCTTCCCAACCTAAGGATCAAACTTGTGTCTCCTGCATCTCCTGCATTGCAGGTGGATTCTTTACCTCTGAGCCACCAGGGAAGCCCGTGGCTGGATCTTAACAGTATTTAATTTTCAAGTGAAAAATGATGCATTTTAAAAAAATAATTATCATGTTTTTCCTTAAATACTACATACATGTTGAAAGAACTTTTACAATACAATAATTCTAAATATAGTTTGTGACCCTTTTTCACATTACATCATTTTCATTTTCCCATGTCATTAAAATATCTTGGCAAATATTATTTTATTTTCTGCATACTATGTCATCACATGAAGATAACATATCTTAATTTCTCAGTCATTGAGCGTGTTGATAAAAACTTTGGCAAATATATGTATCCATAGTTCAGAACATTGCTTTATAATGGGTTCCCAGAAGTAGAGTTAATCTGTAAATGGATAAAATCATGTTGAATCCTCTTGCTGTATATCACCAAACTGCTTTTCAGAAAATTTAAAATGGTATGATTCATAATCATATCTTGCCATCATTGATTATGTAGTTATTATGCTTTTTAAGAAAATACATGGCATATCATTACTGGCATAATTTGCATTTTCTTAATTTGTGGTAAGTTAAAACAGGATCTCACATATATTAGTTATTTGTCTTTTCTCTTTTGTAAATCATATATTCACAATGCTTATCCATTTACTTTTTTTTATTGAAGTTATGTTTCTTTTGCAATTAATTTGTGTGGGTTTCAGATAAACATTTTAATAAACTTCCCTTTCTTTTGTTTTATACTATTTTTCTAGATCATTGAATAATTTAAAAAAATTAAATGGTTTTAAACATAAAAATCTTACCTTTTAATTCAAATATGCACTGTAGTGCATGCTCAGTGAAAACAGTTGAAAATATGGAAGAAAGAATTGAAACTCTCCCCTTATTTTTCTATTTTAAGAATAAAATTATTTAAGATTATAATTTGCTTTCTATGTGAAGCTTTGAGGTGTGGTATTTCCTTGTTATTAATGTGCCGTTAAAACTTAATTTAGTCTTTGAGCTAATAATCATTTAAGGTAGTGTTATTTTGTAAAACTTCTCATACTGTTAAATTTATTTCAGTTTTCTAGTTTTACTACTTGGTCAGAAACAGTGGCCATTATCATAACTGCTTTATGGATTTTGCTGTGGTTTTCTTATGCTTTAGTGTGTAATCTAGCTTTGTAAATTTCCCATGAACAATAGAAAATATATTTTTTAAAATTTCCAATTTATAGGAAAAAGCTTATTTCCACCAACCTATCAACTTTATTACATACATGTTTTACAACTTCAATGATGTCATTCACCTTGTTCTGCAGTAAACTGAAAATAGGATCCATTTTGGCTCTTTAACCACTAGTAAATTAAAAATACACTCTAAAATCTTCTACCAGAACAAATGTCAATTTTTTCTCATATTTCAAATGACCTTTGATTTGTCCTTTTTTTAGGATCTCCTCTAGGATCATGGACATGATCATGAGTCTTGAGTCTTCATTAGAAATTTTACCCTTTAACAGTAAAAATACTTCATGTCTATTTTAACAGATATTAATGATTCTTAATTATTTCACATATCTTTGACTATTTAAATTTTTCCCTAAGGTTTCAACTTTATTTAACAGCTTCAAGTTCATTTAACTGGTTCATGCAGGAAATATAACAACGGATTTAACTTAACACAATCTGACACTCTTTTACTTAATAATTTGATCCTTTCATATGTACTATCATAATTTTAATTCATGTTTCTATTACTTTGTATCATATTCTCTTTATTAATATTTTCTTTCTCTTCTGTAATTTTTAAATTTCTGTGTGTGTGTGTGTTCTCAGACATCCAAACTCTTAATTGCATAGCTTGTTCAAAAACATTTTATAAATATGTATTTAAACGAAATGTCAAAGTCTATAAAATATAAATTTTTAAATTCCCTTTTAAAGTGGGAATTTTAATACTTTGTTTTCCTCTATCTCCTTTACTAGATTTTGTTAATTCAATTAGAGTTGTAAATGCTACCGATTTTCTTTAAAAAATAGTGTTACTTTTCTTAACGAAAAAGAAAAGCTACCTTTTTGTGTTACTTATCTATAAGTGGTCAGTTGTTTCAGTGCTCAGTCAAACCATCTCAAGCATGACTGTCTCATACCTCTGTTCCTCAGATTCATTTGCTCATCATCTGCCACCACCAGAAACTCACCACCTCTCCAGATCTTCAGGCTGGAAAGTTGAGAAATAAAATGAGGTTTACCTCTTATCCCGTTTAAAATCCACATCTCTCCTGTGGTTTACTGCCCCAGGCTAATGCTAAGAATCCATACTTGCTTTAAAAGACATCTCAGTTCAGTTCAGTTCAGTTGCTCAGTCGTGTCCAACTCTTTGCAAACCCATGAATTGTAGCACCCCAGGCCTCCCTGTCCATCACCAACTCCTGGAGTTCACTCAGACTCACATCCATCCAGTCAGTGATGCCATCCAGCCATCTCATCCTCTGTCGTCCCCTTCTCCTCCTGCCTCCAATCCCTCCCAGCATCAGAGTCTTTTCCAAAGAGTCAACTCTTCCCACGAGGTGGCCAAAGTACTGGAGTTTCAGCTTTAGCACCGTTCCTTCCAAAGAACATGCAGGGCTGATCTCCTTTAGATGGACTGGTTGGATCTCCTTGCAGTCCAAGGGACTCTCACGAGTCTTCTCCAACACCACAGTTCAAAAGCATCAATTCTTTGGCACTCAGCTTTCTTCACAGTCCAACTCTTACATCCATACGTGACCACAGGAAAAACCATAGCCTTGACTAGATGGACCTTTGTTGGCAAAGTAATGTCTCTGCTTTTTAATGTACTATCTAGGTTGGTCATAACTTTCCTTCCAAGGAGTAAGCGTCTTTTAATTTCATGGCTGCAATCACCACCTGCAGTGATTTTGGAGCCCAGGAAAATAAAGTCTGACACTGTTTCCACTATTTCCCCATCTGTTTCCCACGAAGTGATGGGACCAGATGCCATGATCTTCGTTTTCTGAATGTTGAGCTTTAAACCAACTTTTTCACTCTCCTCTTTCACTTTCATCAAGAGGCTTTTTTGTTCCTCTTCACTTTCTGCCATAAGGGTGGTATCATCTGCATTTCTGAGGTTATTGATATTTCTCCTGGCAATCTTGATTCCAGCTTGTGCTTCTTCCAGCCCAGTGTTTCTCATGATATACTCTGCATATAAGTTAAATAAGCAGGTGACAGTATGCAGCCTTGATGTACTCCTTTTCCAATTTGGAACCAGTCTGTTGTTCCATGTCCAGTTCTAACTGTTGCCTCCTGAGCTGCAAATAGGTTTCTCAAGAAGCAGGTCAGGTGGTCTGGTATTCCTATCTCTTTCAGAATTTTCCAGAGTTTATTGTGATCCACACAGTCAAAGGCTTTGGTATAGTCAATAAAGCAGAAATAGATGTTTTTCTGAAACTCTCTTGCTTTTTCGATGATCCAGCGGATGTTGGGAATTTAATCTCTGGTTCCTCAGCCTTTTCTAAAACCAGTCTGAACATCTGGAAGTTCACGGTTCACATATTGCTGAAGCCTGGCTTGGAGGATTTCCTTTATTCCTTCCAAGAGTGTGACAGAACCCATAGGGCTGTGATAAGGTGCCATTTTTATTTTATTTTTTAATTTTTGCTTAGAGCTAGATGTATAATGCAGACATACAGTTAGAATACAGATTGATACATTCCTTTTGGATTAGAAAAATATTCTCTTCTCCTGAATGTTGGTTTTCTTCCACTGTTTCTTACATTTGTATATTGGGTCTTAGGTTGAGTCTTCCACACTCATTAAAATTTTAATCCTATTATATTATTTTAGTTTTTGTTCTAGAAAAACAGCTGAATTTCTCTTCTTGTTTGCTAGTATTATTCTCCAGTATGTCTAATCTGATCCATTGTTTTTTTTTAATCAATTAGCCACTCCATTTTTCATATTTCATGTTCATATTTCTCACCTTTCATTGTATCTAATTTTATTATATATTCTTGTTGAGAGTTCTATCGCTTTGTTACTTTTTTTTTTATCTTTTAAAAAACTATTTCTAACAGGAAATTCACTTTCCATCTTCTAAAATCTGAAGTCAAAGCCTTTAGACACTAAATGAGCCATGCTGTGCCAGGCTCTAGCCTGTGTTTCTTAGGAAATGCTGTTATCTCCAAAGAGAGATGTACTTTCACATTATTCATTCTTTTGGTCTGAACCTAGAGGTACCTCCTGAGCTTTTTTGACTAGGGTCTTCCCCAGAGGTATAGAGTTCTGTTAGTCTGCAGTCCCTAACAGAACTCAGCACATTTCCTGTGAAACTTTAAGTACAGATTGAAGATTCATAGATAGATTTCCTTCTTTAAGCATTAAAAAATAAAATATAATCAGCAATATACGCCTCTCATGAGAATAGAATTCATTCAAAATGGCCTCTTGCAGTACATAGTTCTCTGCTCAGTGTTGGCAAAATTGCCAGTAGAACACATTAAGACATTAATATATTGCTGGGTGGCATGAGGTCTAGATGGTGTCTATGTTTTGAGTCCCCTGCTTGATTTGATAAATCCTTACCCTTAATGTTGGTCACCCTGACTTAGAGGAGAACTAGCAGGGATTGCTCAACTCCCATTCTTTTTCAGGACTGCCAGAGTCATTTATCAGTCTTGCAGGGTGATTCTTTCCATCTGTCTAATACCGTCTTTGATAGTTAAATTTATGTGTTAACGTTGCTTGGCTATGGTGTCTAGTGGTTTGGTCAAACACTAGTTTAGCTGTTGCTGTGAAATGTACTTTTTAAATGTAACTAACACTTAGGATCAGTCAACTTCAAGTAAAGCTAATTACACTCTGAAATGTGGGTCTCATTCAATCAGGTGCAAGCCTAAAGAACAAAGACTGAGGTTTCCCAGAGAAGAAGGAATTCTCTCTCATACTGCAATGCAGACATTCTACCTGACCTCCCAGCTTGCTTATCTCTTTTTAGCATTTCAGGCTCAACTCTGCAACATCAGTCCTAAATTTCTAGCCTACTAGGCTGATTTACAGGTTTTAGATTTCCCAGTCTCCCAAATTATATTAAACTAAAGCCGACTTGTTAAAATACATCTCTCTCTCTCTCCCTTTCTCTCTCTTCATGTACACACATGCATATGAATATGCACATATATGTGTAAATGTTTGTGTAACATATAATGCCCTATTTAATATAATATAGTAGAAACCGTCATGTTATATAAATATAATATAAATTATATAAATGTCATATTTATAGTACAGTATATGTCTATGTAAACATCCTATTCTCTCTGTTTCTCTGAAGAACAATGACAAATACAGACTGCAGAGTGCTGCCCTACTTTCAAGTGTTGAGGCTGATGTAGATTTTCATCCTAATTCTATACAGTATTGGATGTCTCAGTGGGAATTCGGGAGAGAAGAAATAGTTATGGTACTATGCTGATCTATTAGGGCTTTCCTGATGGTTCAGATGGTAAAGAATCTGCCTGCAATGCAGGAGACCCGGGTTCAATCCCTGGTGAAGGGAATGGCTCCCCACGCCATTTTTACCTGAAGAATTCCATGTTACATGCTGTATGCTTGGCACTTCTATGCCATTTTTTAAATTTGCTTCCTTTTGTCAGCATTCAAATATTTATTTTGATCTCTACAAAAACCAAGCCAGTGGGGATCATCATAAATTAATAGCGCCAATATTCTCATTTTGTAGCCAGAGATGTCAGTCTCACACAGGTTAGGCATGTCCCTAAGAAAATACCCTGCTAATAAAAATCAATGCCAAGCTTAGAAGCTGTATCCATCTGACTCTAAAACTGGTTTATTGTTTTTCTGCCACTTTCCACTATAACATGCCAATTCAACTTGTGCTTAGAATTGAATGTATGACAGCTCAATTCGAAGAACAAGATTAATTTTCCATTTCCTGTACCCCCTCCTTATTTCAGGTTCTTAGCTGAAGCTCCAGTACTTTGGCCACCTCATGCGAAGAGTTGACTCATTGGAAAAGATGCTGGGAGGGATTGGGGGCAGGAGGAGAAGGGGACAACCGAGGATGAGATGGCTGGATGGCATCACTGACTCAATGGGTATAAGTCTGAGTGAACTCCGGGAGTTGGTGATGGACAGGGAGGCCTGGCNGATTTCCTTTATTCCTTCCAAGAGTGTGACAGAACCCATAGGGCTGTGATAAGGTGCCATTTTTATTTTATTTTTTAATTTTTGCTTAGAGCTAGATGTATAATGCAGACATACAGTTAGAATACAGATTGATACATTCCTTTTGGATTAGAAAAATATTCTCTTCTCCTGAATGTTGGTTTTCTTCCACTGTTTCTTACATTTGTATATTGGGTCTTAGGTTGAGTCTTCCACACTCATTAAAATTTTAATCCTATTATATTATTTTAGTTTTTGTTCTAGAAAAACAGCTGAATTTCTCTTCTTGTTTGCTAGTATTATTCTCCAGTATGTCTAATCTGATCCATTGTTTTTTTTTAATCAATTAGCCACTCCATTTTTCATATTTCATGTTCATATTTCTCACCTTTCATTGTATCTAATTTTATTATATATTCTTGTTGAGAGTTCTATCGCTTTGTTACTTTTTTTTTTATCTTTTAAAAAACTATTTCTAACAGGAAATTCACTTTCCATCTTCTAAAATCTGAAGTCAAAGCCTTTAGACACTAAATGAGCCATGCTGTGCCAGGCTCTAGCCTGTGTTTCTTAGGAAATGCTGTTATCTCCAAAGAGAGATGTACTTTCACATTATTCATTCTTTTGGTCTGAACCTAGAGGTACCTCCTGAGCTTTTTTGACTAGGGTCTTCCCCAGAGGTATAGAGTTCTGTTAGTCTGCAGTCCCTAACAGAACTCAGCACATTTCCTGTGAAACTTTAAGTACAGATTGAAGATTCATAGATAGATTTCCTTCTTTAAGCATTAAAAAATAAAATATAATCAGCAATATACGCCTCTCATGAGAATAGAATTCATTCAAAATGGCCTCTTGCAGTACATAGTTCTCTGCTCAGTGTTGGCAAAATTGCCAGTAGAACACATTAAGACATTAATATATTGCTGGGTGGCATGAGGTCTAGATGGTGTCTATGTTTTGAGTCCCCTGCTTGATTTGATAAATCCTTACCCTTAATGTTGGTCACCCTGACTTAGAGGAGAACTAGCAGGGATTGCTCAACTCCCATTCTTTTTCAGGACTGCCAGAGTCATTTATCAGTCTTGCAGGGTGATTCTTTCCATCTGTCTAATACCGTCTTTGATAGTTAAATTTATGTGTTAACGTTGCTTGGCTATGGTGTCTAGTGGTTTGGTCAAACACTAGTTTAGCTGTTGCTGTGAAATGTACTTTTTAAATGTAACTAACACTTAGGATCAGTCAACTTCAAGTAAAGCTAATTACACTCTGAAATGTGGGTCTCATTCAATCAGGTGCAAGCCTAAAGAACAAAGACTGAGGTTTCCCAGAGAAGAAGGAATTCTCTCTCATACTGCAATGCAGACATTCTACCTGACCTCCCAGCTTGCTTATCTCTTTTTAGCATTTCAGGCTCAACTCTGCAACATCAGTCCTAAATTTCTAGCCTACTAGGCTGATTTACAGGTTTTAGATTTCCCAGTCTCCCAAATTATATTAAACTAAAGCCGACTTGTTAAAATACATCTCTCTCTCTCTCCCTTTCTCTCTCTTCATGTACACACATGCATATGAATATGCACATATATGTGTAAATGTTTGTGTAACATATAATGCCCTATTTAATATAATATAGTAGAAACCGTCATGTTATATAAATATAATATAAATTATATAAATGTCATATTTATAGTACAGTATATGTCTATGTAAACATCCTATTCTCTCTGTTTCTCTGAAGAACAATGACAAATACAGACTGCAGAGTGCTGCCCTACTTTCAAGTGTTGAGGCTGATGTAGATTTTCATCCTAATTCTATACAGTATTGGATGTCTCAGTGGGAATTCGGGAGAGAAGAAATAGTTATGGTACTATGCTGATCTATTAGGGCTTTCCTGATGGTTCAGATGGTAAAGAATCTGCCTGCAATGCAGGAGACCCGGGTTCAATCCCTGGTGAAGGGAATGGCTCCCCACGCCATTTTTACCTGAAGAATTCCATGTTACATGCTGTATGCTTGGCACTTCTATGCCATTTTTTAAATTTGCTTCCTTTTGTCAGCATTCAAATATTTATTTTGATCTCTACAAAAACCAAGCCAGTGGGGATCATCATAAATTAATAGCGCCAATATTCTCATTTTGTAGCCAGAGATGTCAGTCTCACACAGGTTAGGCATGTCCCTAAGAAAATACCCTGCTAATAAAAATCAATGCCAAGCTTAGAAGCTGTATCCATCTGACTCTAAAACTGGTTTATTGTTTTTCTGCCACTTTCCACTATAACATGCCAATTCAACTTGTGCTTAGAATTGAATGTATGACAGCTCAATTCGAAGAACAAGATTAATTTTCCATTTCCTGTACCCCCTCCTTATTTCAGGTTCTTAGCTGAAGCTCCAGTACTTTGGCCACCTCATGCGAAGAGTTGACTCATTGGAAAAGATGCTGGGAGGGATTGGGGGCAGGAGGAGAAGGGGACAACCGAGGATGAGATGGCTGGATGGCATCACTGACTCAATGGGTATAAGTCTGAGTGAACTCCGGGAGTTGGTGATGGACAGGGAGGCCTGGCATGCTGCGATTCATGGGGTTGCAAAGAGTCAGACATGACTGAGCGACTGAATTGAACTGACTGATTATCCCTCTACCTCTGGACATCCCACCTGTCTCTGCGAGTGTCCAGTGTAATTATCACTGCCTTTTGAACTTTTCCTTATCTCCCCATCATCCCTAACCCAGCAGTCATCTCTGAACCTTAATCATAGAGACTGGCCACACCAGTAACTTGGCTGGATGTTTCATAACTAGTTTCATGTGCATTAGCACAAATATTTAACTCTCCTACTTGATGGCAAGTTCTGGGAATTTCAGGCTTTATACACCAGTGAAGATACCTTTGGTTATGGAAACACTGCCCCATATGAGGCCTTATCTGATGGAAGAGAACATGTGAACACAGACAGTGACAATATAAGGTGATAACTCCTTAGAGCTGGAAAACAGTGGCCCTTCTGCACCTTCAAGAATACCTCACATATAAACAGGCAGTCAGTAACTACTTTTTGAACACAGAGATTAAAACATCTGAGTATTTATTCATGAGATAATTTCTGATGAGTTTCTCGAGAGGTATGCATTTTAAAGGTTGCCACTGGGTGACTCAGACAGTAAAGAAGCCACCTTCAATACAGAAGAACCAGGTTCAATCCCTGGGTCAGGAAGATCCCCTGGAGAAGGAAGTGGCTACTCATTCTGGTATTCTTGCCTGGGAAAGCCCATGAACAGAGGAGCCTGGCAGGCTGCAGTCTATGGGGTCCCAAAGACTTGAACACAACTTAGCGACTAAGCCACTAATGCACTTTAAAAATTCAAGATGTGACATGTTTAATTTTAAAAACACGAAGAGACATTACCTTAAACTTTTCTTGTGGGAAAGCAGGAATTTTCTTCCTACCGTACTAGGCTGTGCTTATACTTTCCTTCTTCAGAGGTCGAGATTTGAGATTACCATAAAGTTGGCCCTCATTCTGTTTGTATTTTCCATGCCACTAGAAACAGCATTTTCCTGGTATTTCTATTGAAATTAGTTTTGGCTCATGTTATTTGGCTCTCTGGCCACAGGGTGTACGCATGGAGAACAGGGGGAGAAAAGGGGTAACTGTACAGATTGGCAACAGAATTCTAGAGGAGAATGCTTTCAAACAAACCACACATGGTATTTTCCCAAGCCCCCAAGTGCCTGGATTTCACCTCAGCTGAGAGTAGGGAAATAAAGGCAAATGTCAACACTGCTTGCCTTTAGAAACAGAGCTCCTTGGTGGTCTCAGTGTAAAGAGTTTGCTTCTAATGTCTTTAGAAAGCATCATTGTAAATAAATACTTTCAAAGGCCTTCCTTGAATACATTTAGTAACTACGTCCATTTATTTTTAAGGAGAGCCTTTGAGCCTTACTGACCAGTTTCCAAGATACTAGTTCTTCTAAAAATTTGGCAGAGAAAAAAGAATGTACAGCCAGAAAGACCTTTGTTATCCAAGGTCTTTTTATACTAAACGATGCAGAGCAGAGCACAAGGAATGTAGACATCCTTTCTTTCACTATTCAAAAGATTCTTACGTGGCTGGAGAACTATGCGCACAATTCTCAACCCTTTTCTCAGCTTTTGGAACCTGTTCTCTCTCAGGGTATGTTTTCCCCTTGGCCTTGGTGTGTCCTTTAATTTGACAGCAGCTCTCAGCCAACCATTTGAAATAGTTTTAAGTATTATTTGGTGACAACTTGTTCCATTTTTGAAAACTTGAAAAAAAACCTAAAATCAAAGATATAAAAAGATCATATGGTAAGTTACCGTCAGAACTAAAGTGTTCACCTGTCTCTACTATATTATGCCATAACACTGTATGTAAATATTATATACACATGTATGAATATGTATATATATTCCTATACATTTATATATTGAGCTTCCCCCATGGCTCAGTTGGTAAAGAATCTGCCTGCAATGCAGGAGACACAGAAGATACAAGTTTGATCCCTGGGTTGGGAAGATCCCCTGGAGGAGGAAATGGCAACCTATTCTAGTCTTCTTGCCTTCTTGCCTTCAACCCTTCTAGTCTTCATGGGAAAAATCCCATGGATGGAGGAGCCTGGCATGTTACAGTCCATGGAGTCACAAAGAGTCAGGCACAACTGAGCACAGCACAGCAGAAACATATGTATATTTGTATTCAGAGCTGTGGCAAGATAGCATAACCATATAAGATAGATATGATACTGAGTCTTAGCTCCATTACTTACCACTTGAGCAAGAAATTAACCTCTGAGCCTCACCTTCCTCCTCTGTGAAATTTGCATAATGATATTCACCTAACTGTGGTTATTAGGATAAAATTTAGTAACAGGCATACTTACCTATCAGAAAACTTGATTCAAATCAATATTATTTATCAATGTTATTGTTAATGTTGCTTTTGCTAAAGGTCCAGACTTACCTAAGAAGGTAACTGTAAAGGTTACCCTAGTTCAACAGCCCAAAAAGATATGAAAGTTTTCCTGGTAACTTTCCAATAATTTTTTTTAAAAAATTCTTTGCCTTCCCTTGCTTTGACTTCATTGTGCTCACCACCAGTATGATTCCAAATCAAAAGATAGTTGGTCGTCTGGACACCAGGAGAATAAGCATTACTTCATTGGTTAAGTAATGGCTTTGTCCCATTTAATTGGGTAAACTGGCTTTGTCCCAGTGTTATTCCTCATGTCTACCTATATCATGGTCTTTGGTTTTACAAACCCATCTCAACATTTAGTTAAATCAGTAGGTGAGCAAATCAATCCCGTTTTTAAAACTATCAATTCTATTGCTTTAGAAAATTGTGTGTGTGTTTTTTTTCTTTCCCATTGGACCAATCAACTAGGTTCTAATAATACACTTCATGTGGCTCCATTACGCTAAATTTCTCTACCATTTTCTGTCAAAACAAAAACAGTATTTTTTATCTGACAACTATTAAGAACTATTTTCTTCACTAGTTTGGTTTCCTAGTAACGCAGAAATCATGATTAAAGTGTTCAAAAGAGTGACTTGATTTTAAGCAATTATTACTATGGTAATATCACCAAGCGTGAGTTTTGTGTGGACTCACCATTATCTTTCAGTAGCAGTGCAAAGAGCATTTAGGGATTATCTTTTCCTATAGGAACCTGGTCTTTTTCGTTTCAGCTATAGATTTAGGTAATGTGAAAGCTCTTGCCAGTTTATTTTAGTGACAAGGGGTTAAAGGCTTACTCAGCTTTTCACATTTGAGAGGAAGACATTGGCATGGGTGTTTCCCAGACTTGTGGAATGCTTTGATAAGGACTGGCCCATTAACAGAGTAAAATATTTGCCAAGACAGTGTATATCTCCATGTTTACCTTGTCTTATAGGCCTCTTTAAGAATTTTTCCAACACTCTATATTTAATCTACGGTTTGCAGACCTAAAATTCTCATTACTTTTGAGGTCATTGTTTTTGCTCTCTCTATAATCTCTCCACTTTAAATTCAGTGTGTGAGTTTAAAGTTTGTACCTGGAAATCACATGCATTTCTATGGTTTGTTCCAATGGCCTATGGCCAATCAATACAAAGATTAGGCTTGAAATGTAACTTCTTTTTCCTCATTAGCATAACTGGATATGCTCTGAGGGTGGCACTAAATTTCCTTACCCTCCCAGCTTTTTCTTGGAAGAATAAACTTACTAAATGCATTAGACAAAATTTAGTGATTGTGCCAGCCTTGCTGCTCCTGCTATTTCAGTGAGAAAATGCTACCCTTAAGGAAGACTATTTCCAGGAATGGCCAGAAAAAAATAATTAAAATGCTCCTGGTTTTTCAGTTCAGTTCAGTTCAGTCGCTCAGTCGTGTCCGACTCTTTGTGACCCCATGAATCACAGCACGCCAGGCCTCCTTGTCCATCACCAACTCCCAGAGTTCACTCAGACTCATGCCCATCGAATCAGTGATGCCATCCAGACATCTCATCCTCGGTCCTCCCCTTCTCCTCCTGCCCCCAATCCCTCCCAGCATCAGAGTCTTTTCCAGTGAGTCAACTCTTTGCATGAGGTGGCCAAAGTACTGGAGCTTCAGCTTTAGCATCATTCCTTCCAAAGAAATCCCAGGGTTAATCTCCTTCAGAATGGACTGGTTGGATCTCCTTGCAGTCCAAGGGACTCTCAAGAGTCTTCTCCAACACTACAGTTCAAAAGAATATCAACAGTTACTCCTTTTTTAAGAGTTCTCTTTGGTCTTTTGATGGTACAAGTCAATGTGGAATCTTGGAAGCCATCTAAAGACTGGCTACCACAGTCTGCTATTCAATGTCCAAGATATCAGTCATCTAACCCTGGAAAGGTGACTAAGAATTTGTATAACGTCCTAGGGAATTTTGTTTCTTTAATTTAATAAAATTCAGACAAGAGATTTAAGTAAAATACTTCTATACGTGATTTTCTAAGAGGCTGAAATGGGAGATCCTTTTGAATTTGAGTAGTTAAGGAAATTTTCATGACTGCAATAAGGTATACGTTAATACTCCTGGCCACGTTACTATCTATTAAGCTTAATTTCTACAGTTTGCAAGAGTCCTTTGCATATAATTTATATATATATATAATTACACTTTAGCAAATGGTATGTCCTTAGTTATGTGACAATTGATAGTGTGTGTGCTCAGTCACTTTAATCATGTCCAACTCTTTGCAACCCTATGAATGTACTCAGCCAGGCTCTTCTGTCCATGGAATTTTCCAGGCAAGTGGGCTGCCATGCCCTCCTTTCAGCAGATCTCCCTGACCCAGGGACTGAACCCATGTCTCCTGCATTGCATGCAGATTCTTTACCCCTGAGCCACCAGGGAAGCCTGATACTTGGCTAAAGTTCTTATAATTAGAGCAAAAGTTCTTTTTTTTTTTTTTTTTTGTATTAGGGAATAGCCAATTAACAAACGATGTTGTGTTAGTTTCAGGTGAATAGCAAAGGGACTCAGCTATACATATATATGTATCCGGTCTTCTCCCAACTGCCATCCCTTCCTGGACAAGCCCCCAAGATGAAAGGTTGTTGCTGACCCATGAAAAGACGCTGGGATTCTTGGCCTTGGGAAGAGAAAAATTTAATCTGGGGCCAGAGACAAGGCTTGATGGCTCAGAGCTTTTGTGCAATAGAGTTTTATTAAAGTATAAAAGGGATAGAGAAAGCTTCTGACATAGACATCAGAAGGGGGCAGAAAGAGTGCCCCCTGCTAATGTTAACAGTGGAGTTATACACCTTTTAATTAGCTATTACAATGAATGAAAAGAATGTCTCAAGTTCATGAAAATTTTACCAGACCTACTCCCACAATTTACATTTTAGGATAACAAGATTAGAATTTAACAATAGAAAGATCCTCTAGACCCACTCCCATAATATACATTCTAAGATATCAGGATTAGTCAGAAGGTTTTCAAGAAGGAAAAACTGTCCTCCAGCCAGATACATTGTTGTTGTATAATCCCTAGTACAGAGTTTAAACTGAGTTGTGTAATTGACTAAGACTAAGGATTGTAGAGAGAGAGAGAAAAAAAAAAACTATTTGTCCCTTTCTCCTCCTTGAGAATTCCAGACCCCCAATCTCCACTTTGAGAGCCCCAGACCCATTTCTATTCCTTGGGGACCCTGAACTTCTTATCAATCTGCCTAGGAATTGATTCTCTCACCCTCCAGGCTGTCACAAAACATTAAGCAGAATGCCCTGTGCTATAAGTATGTCCTTGTTGGTTATCCATTTAAAATATAGCAGGGTGTACATGTCAATCCCAAACTCCCTATCTATCCCTTCCCATATTCCTTCTACCCCCAGCTCTCCCTGGCAACCATAAGTAGACTAGCAGTTCTTAACTGGATTGATGTTGTTCTCCCCTACTCCCTGTTCCACTCCAATCCAAGACATTTGGCAAGGTCTGAAAATACTCTGGGCCACGGTCAGCTCCTGGTCTTGTTTTTGCTCTTGTATAGAGCTTCTCCATCTTTGGCTGCAAAGAATATAATCAATCTGATTTCGGTGTTGACCATCTGGTGATGTCCATGTGTAGAGTCTTCTCTTGTGTTTTTGGAAGAGGGTGTTTGCTATGACCAGTGCAATCCCTTGGCAAAACTCTATTAGCCTTTGCCCTGCTTCATTCTGTATTCCAAGGCCAGATTTGCCTGTTACTCCAGGTGTTTCTTGACTTCCTAATTTTGCATTCCATTCCCCCAAATAGCTGTGAAAAGAAGAGAAGCGAAAACCAAAGGTGAAAAGAAAAGATATAAGCATCTGAATGCAGAGTTCCAAAGAATAGCAAGGGGAGGTAAGAAAGCCTTCCTCAATGATCAATGCAAAGAAAGAGAGGAAAACAATAGAATGAGAAAGACTAGAGATCTCTTCAAGAAAATTAGAGATACCAAGGGAACATTTCATGCAAATATGGGCTCAATAAAGGACAGAAATGGTATGGACCTAACAGAAGCAGAAGATACTAAGAAGAGGTGGCAAGAATACACAAAAGAACTGTACAAAAAAGATCTTCACAACCCATATAATCACAATGTTGTGATCACTCATTAGATACCCTGGAATGTGAAGTCAAATGGGCCTTAGGAAGCATCACTATGAACAAAGCTAGTGGAGGTGATGGAATTCAAGTTGAGCTATTTCAAATTCTAAAAGATGATGCTGTGAAAGTGCTCCACTCAATATGCCAGCAAATTTGGAAAACTCAGCAGTGGCCACAGGACTGGAAAAGGTCAGTTTTCATTCCAATCCCAAAGAAAGGTAATGCCAAAGAATGCTCAAACCACCACACTATTGCACTCATCCCACATGCTAGCAAAGTAATGCTCAAAATTCTCCAAGCCAGGCTTCAGCAATACGTGAATCATGAACTTCCAAATGTTCAAGCTGGTTTTAGAAAAGGCAGAGGAGCCAGTGATCAAATTGCCAACATCCACTGGATCATTGAAAAAGCAAGAGGGCTCCAGAAAAACAACTGTTTCTGCTTTCTTGACTATGCCAAAACCTTTGACCACGTGGATCACAATAAACTGTGGAAAATTCAAGAGATAGGAATACCAGACCACCTGACCTGCCTCTTGAGAAATCTGTATGCAGGTCAGGAAGCAACAGTTAGAACTGAACATGGAACAACAGGCTGGTTCCAAACAGGAAAAGGAGTACGTCAAGACTGTACATTGTCACCCTGCTTATTTAACTTCTATGCAGAGTACATCATGAGAAACACTGGGCTGGAGGAAGCACAAGCTGGAATCAAGATTGCTGGGAGAAATACCAATAACCTCAGATATGCACATGACACCACCCTTATGGCAGAAAGTGACGAAGNATTTAACTTATATGCAGAGTACATCATGAGAAACACTGGGCTGGAGGAAGCACAAGCTGGAATCAAGATTGCTGGGAGAAATACCAATAACCTCAGATATGCACATGACACCACCCTTATGGCAGAAAGTGACGAAGAATTAAAGAGTCTCTTGATGAAAGTGAAAGAGGATAATGGAAAAAGTTGGCTTAAAGCTCAACATTCAGAACACTAAGATCATGGCATCTGGTCCCATCACTTCATGGGAAATAAATGAGGAAAAGTGGAAACAATGGATGACTTTTACTTTTGGGGGCTCCAAAATCACTGCATATGGTGACTGCAGCCATGAAATTAAAGATGAGTACTCCTTGGAAGGAAAGTTATGACCAAGCTAGACAGCATATTAAAAAGCAGAGACATTACTTTGTCAACAAAGGTCTGTCTAGTCAAGGCTATGGTTTTTCCAGTAGTCATGTATGGATGTGAGAGTTGGACTGTGAAGAAGGCTGATCGCTGAAGAATTGATGCTTTCGAACTGTGGTGTTGGAGAAGAGTCTTGAGAGTCCCTTGGACTGCAAGGAGATCCAACCAGTCCATCCTAAAGGAGATCAGCCCTGGGTGTTCATTGGAAGGAATGATGTTGAAGCTGAAACTCCAGTACTTTGGCCACCTAATGTGAACAGCTGACTCTTGAAAACACCCTGATGCTGGGAAAGATTGAGGGCAGGAGGAGAAGGGGAGGACAGAGAATGAGATGGTTGGATCGCATCACTGACTCAATGGAAATGAGTTTGGGTGGGGTGAACTCCAGAAGTTGGTGATGGACAGGGAGGCCTGGCAAGCTGTGGTTTATGGGGTCGCAAAGAGTCAGACACGACTGAGCAGCTGAACTGACTGAAGATACTCTGATTGTTGCAACTGGGAGGAGCAATGTTTCAGTCATTTAGTGAGCAGAAGCCAGAAATGTCTCTAAATATCCTACAATGCATAAGACACACACACACACACACACACGCACGCATATCCAGCCCAAATGGCAATAGTATTGATATTGAGAAGCTTAGAGCTAACATAAACCATGGTTAGGTAGTAGAAGAAGCCTTCCTTCCTAAAATTATTTCACTCGATTGCAATTTCACAGCCTCAGTATAACCAATGTTCACACTATTCATTGGTTTTATATTATTCCTTTAACAGGATATTTTAGGGAAACTCTAGTGTTCCCAGGCCATTTAATGATGAACAAACATGGACTGTGTCTATGCTCTTATGGAGTTTAAGTCTGGATGAAGAGTCAGATCAAATTATGACAATAATGAATAAGCCATTGCAAACAGGAACCTTTAAAGGAATGAAATTTGATTCTATGAGAGTATTTAACCTAGGAAATGCAAATCTGTAGTGTCAGTGAAGGCCTCCTTATGGAAATGGTGATGAAGCTGAGACCTGAAGACTGAACTGGGGAAACAGAGGGGAGAAATATTTCATCTTGGTGACTAGAACGCAGAGAAAAGAGGGAGAGGGTCCACAGGAAGTACAAAAAGCCTAGGGTAGGCAGTGCCTCGCTGTGAGCCACATTAAGGATGTGATCTTTATATGAAGAACAAGGACAAACAAAATAGTTTTTATGCAGGATTCTGGCAAGATCAGGCTTATTTTAAGATCAGTGGTATTCAGAAATGGTTTTCAGTGACCCAATATCAACCTTGAAGAAAGACTGATGAAATGTCACATTGCCTTGTCGCAGTCTTTTCCTGTTCAATAATTTACCAGTAAATTGGATGAAAATATAGATGGGCCAAGCAAATTAATAGGTGGACCAATCCTGGGGAAAAAACCCTACTATCATAGACAATAAAATGTTTAAAACCCCAAATTATTTCAACAAACCAGATCATTGAACTAAAACTAGGCAGATGAAAGCTGGAGAGATACAAGTAAAAATGTCAATTTGGTCTTTTAAATAATTGAGTTTAGAGATTCAGTTATAGGGCTGGATTTGGTAGCAGTTCATGTGAAAATATCTAAATGTTTTAACATACTACAAGTCATAATTATGCCATGATTACAGGAAAGAGCCAACACAAACTTAAGTTAAAATAGGAAAACCAATAGCCTCTGCATTTGCCAGCCCATGTGGAGAATACTGTAGTCATGTCTGAGTACCACATCAAAAGCAGGACATTTTGATACTACAATACATCCAGATAAAGACAAACTGTATGGTGAAGGGAACTGGAAAAATAAAAAAGATATGAACTGAAAACCATAACATTTTTTGAGCGAGAATTGTGGAGGATTAGAACATATTACCTGGTAGTGTGAAAAGTTCCCCATCATTTGAGAATTCAAGCAAAGGCTATAACTTTGTTTTGATTGTTTTCCAGAGCCCGCTAAAAAAAACTTCTTAGTTAGAAGGGAGGTTAAACTAAATAGATGCATTTGGCATTTTTTTCCAATTTAAACAATCACTGAAGTCCATGAGTGTGAATCCTCAGGTTCATTACTATCTCTGGCTGCCAAACATCTCAGCTCTCTATGTGCACGCATCTGTGCTCATTCACTTAAGTAGTGTCTGTCTCTGCGATCTATGGACTGTAGCCCACCAAGTTTCTCTGTCCGTGGAATTCTCCAAGCAAGAATACTGGGGTGGGTCACCATGTCCTCCTCTAAGGAATTTTACCACCCAAAGATCTCCTGTGGCGCCTGCATTGCAGGTGGATTCTTCACCACTGAGCCACCAGGGAAGCCTGAACCCTCTCTATACATGTGGTAAATGTCTCACTTAATGAATCTTGGTGGGAAGCAGAGCCTTCATCTCTCTAGAGAAACTGAAAGTGGCAAATCCTTGCTTTCACAGCTTCCCTAGCATGGAGGAAATAGAGTTCATAATTTCACTTTAGTCATTCAGAGCTGCCTGCACTGGACTTTGCAGAGTGAGCTGACAAAGCAAAAGAAGAATCTCTTTGGGGGGCTCCATCAGATCCGGAAGCAATCACAGCAGCTGAGCCATGGGCAGTAACAGAGGTGCTGGTCTCATCTGAAGCCTCCTTTATGGCCCTGGCTGCAGCCCAGCCTCCCTGGCTCTTGATTGTTTTCCAAGCCCATTGCTGAGCTTTGTCTAAGATTCCGCAATTTTCCCAATATCACTTTAACAAATATCTTTTTAGCTTAAGTCATCCAGATTTGGTTTCTGTACCTCACAATGGCAAACTTTGATTGGTATAACCTCCAATGTGTATTTTGCTTAATGTTAAAATCCATTTTTATGAGGTACAAAAAGACATGTCAGATTCTATAGTGAGCACCCCCTCCCAATCATTACATTCAGTTTTACAAAGGGAGTGGGCCCCAGGCCTTTTCCTTGACTCTGGGAACCCTAAGCCAGATCAATAACAGATATAAAACAGAGAGGCGAGGGATAGGTGAGAATATTGTTGAATATACTTACAGTTGATTCTTATTATTCATGGATCTTGTATTTGCAAACTTGTCTACTCACTAAAATTTATTTGTAACCTCTAAATCAAGAGTTGCTTTACTTTTGAAATCATTCCTCAAGAAATGTAGAACAGCAAAAACTTTGAGTCACTTTATGAGCCCATCCCCAGCTGAACTCAAACAAGGCAATGCTCTGCCTTCTTATTTTAACTCTCATACTGTAAACAAGTGTTCTTTTCATATCTAGTGCTATGATTTTCTTTTGTGTGTGTCTTTTGTAGTTGATTTCATTATTTTTTAAGTTAAATTTATTTTTAATTAGAGGATAATTGCTTGACAATACTGTGTTGTTTTCTGCCATAAATCAACATGAATCAGCTACAGGACAAATATGCCCCCTCCCTCTTGAACCCCCCTATCACTTCCCACCCCATCTGACCCCTCTAGGTTGTTGCAGAGCACCAGATTTTTGAGCTCCCTGAATCAGACAGCAAATTTCCATTGGCTATCTAATTTTACATATGATAATTAAATGTTTTAGTGCTTCTCTCTCAATTCATCCCACCATCTATTTCCTCCTCTACACCCATGTTCATAAGTCTGTTCTATGTCTGTGTCTCCTCTGCTTCTCTGTAGACAGGTTCATCACTACCATCTTTCCAGAATGCATATGAGATTCCATAAAATGATGGGAGGCATAGCACCAAAGGGCTGTTCATTTTTCTAAGCACAGGCTATGATGTGCTTTATGGAGAAAATACATGTGTTACATAAGCTTTCTTCAGATACCTGTTACAGTTCTGTTGGTGGTGAGTTCAACATTAAGGAATCAATGGCATTAAATAAGGGGTCTTTAAACAGAAAAACAAATAAAACAAGTTTATATATTGATGGGTTCATGAAAATGTTGTGACAAGAGATTCAGGAACCTAATTCCATATTTCCCCAAGTGTTTGTGGCATTTTTGTGGAGTGAACACAATCACCACAAAAAATGAGAATTGGCTGTATGTAGAGACAATATTTTCTGTGCTGTGAGTTCTCATCACACCACAGGGTAAGAGGGAAAAGTGGACTTCTCTCATCTCAAGCCTAGGGAGGGGGCCCTCATAAGGCTGTCTGAGAGTTAGGTGTGTGTTTCCCAAATCTCTGGGCATGATGAACTGGTGTCTATCAAGACAATAGAGGAGGGCTGGTGATTGCAATGGTGACATGCAAGTGTTGCTGGTTACTGCCTGGTTGGCAAGGCGTAGAATAAGTGGAGGTTTCCTTGGAGAAGGAAACGGCAACCCACTCCAGTACCCTTGCCTGGAAAATCCCATGGACAGAGGAGCCTGGTATGCTACAGTCCATGGGGTCTCAAGGAGTCGGACATGACTGAGTGACTTCACTCACTCCTTGTGGGTGAGTGGTGGGCACACACTAGAGAGAGCTTGCCAGAACACATCTACCTTAGGTCCTGTCCAGTAAAATTAACTCGGGAATTAAAGAGCTTCTGCAGGAAAAGGGTAAATGTACACTGCCAGCTAGCCCGGGAGCTACAGACTGAATTAAAGTGCCCACACAGAATTTAAAAACTACAGGAGAGAGACAGCACAAAACTGCCGGAAGATCCACAAGGTGTCCTTGGACAGAAAGAGTCAGTTTACCAAGTCCAGATAGCATGAAGCTCTACTGTAGCAGAAAGGCTTATTCTGCCACTTTTTATTTTCTCCCTCTTCTCCCCTGGCTTCAAACATGGTGGGAGTTTGGAAAACCAGCTAGCGAGAGACAGCCAAGAAGCTCAAACGGGGAAGCAGAGAAGCCAATGCAACTTCCTGTTCCCTTAAAATCTCCAGCCCACAGGAGGATTGAGCTGAGGTGGTGTGGTTTAAGACCAAGTCTCCAAGTTTTTCACATGCGTGGAAGGAGGCATTTAAATGTCTGAATCAAGATCACGTTTTTGGCTTAATGTGTCATTAGAGCTCGCATAGACCTGCCAGAACTTTTATACAAGAACACCCCAGTTGAATGGGATTGGTTATGAAGCAAGGATTGAATTGTGGTTTAAGTTGGGCTTTCCTAGTGGCTCAGTAAAGATCTGCCTGCAATGCAGGAGACCCGAGTTTGATCCCTTGGTCAGGAAGATTCCCCTGGAGAAGAGAATGGCACCCACTCCACCATTCTTGCTTAGAGAATCTCATGGAGAGAGGTGCCTGGTGGGCTACAGTCCATGGGGTCGTGAAAAGTTATACTAGACTGAGTGAATAACACACTTTAAATGTTACGAGTTCATGCTTGTGCAGTGAGTTATCTGTTCATTCAAGGCTTCGCTGCTGCACTGTGGGATCCCCGAGTGCTGGCCCTAGTGCTGGGTTTGAATTCTGTTTCACCCCATGATCACCGTGGCTAAAGTTTGGTGTGATTAAACACCTCACTAAACTTGAATTCGGTCACAAATGAAGTGGAGATGACATTAGTATTTTAGAAATTGAGATTTGTTAAGCATTGTCTTCAGACCAAACCCAGACAAAAGGACAGCGGCATGCCTGGAATCTGGCTGTCCTCTCAGATCTTACAGGATATGGTCCGCATGAACAGTATCACCAGAAACAACATGCTCTTTAGGGAGGTAAGAGCCAAGTCAAGATAGAGCCTTCCTTCCTGTGTGGTGCCCTGCTATCAACAGGCTTCTATGTTCTTGCAAAGTAAAAAGGAGCACTTCCTTGTTGGGCCAGGGGTAAGATTCCACACTCCCAATGCACAGCATTTGGGTTTGATTCTTGGTCAGAGAACTAGATTCCAGAAGCCCTAACTAAGAGTTCACAACCCACACGTAAAAGATCCCACATGCTGTAACTAAGACCTGGTGCTGCCAAATAAATAAATATATATATTTTTAATGTAAAAAGAGAATTCAGTCTACTCTAACCATGGATTTGTATGGAGTCTCTTCCCAAGAAACCATGACCTCCCTGAACTGTTGCAAGAAAGCATTCCCTAGGTTAGTGTGAGGATCCAATAAAATAGAAATAATGCATACCAACTTCTTCATTTGCATTTGTATGCACTTATTCAAATGCATTTTTATGCATTTGGCATATAATAAATAACTGAAAGTTAATCTAAAATTATCAGTATAACTAATATGATTTTCATATGTTTTATGTCCAGTGGTTAATTCATTTAAGTCCTTTTTCCAGTTCAATTGGTTATCAGAAAATACAGATGTAAGAGGCATGTAGGAACTATTTTTAATAACCTCCTCACCCATGACCAAGTTAATTCTCCAACCATCAAAGATTTTCACATTTTATAGTTTACTATTATTGGTAGCTTTACCAATGTTTAAGCGATGTTCCTTAATTCTGCCCTTGGATAGCACGAGAAGATATTTCTTATGTCTACCAAATTTTCTCTCAATAAAATTTTAATGTGTTACTTTTTAACGCTTATAGAGATATAAAATTGGATAGCAATGGAAACATAGGGGCTTATCTTTCCCCACATGTTATTATCTAGACTCTTATGTATGTGCTGCTACTGAGTTGCCACAATTCTTATTCAGGCTAAGAAACCTACTTCACATGCATGGAAGTAGGCATTTTACTTTACTGATTTTCCATCGATTTATCCTTTCATTATTCTAGTCTTTTCACTTTTAATTTATAATGTTTTGCCAAAGTTGGATATAATACTTTAGAAGTTTTGACCACTGTGAAGGAAAATTAAAGAATTATTTCTTAGCATTTAAATAATGTACTTATTTTATATCTTCTGTATAATAGTTATAATATTATATGTATTATAAAATGTTATATTAAATATCATATTTTTAAAAGCAAACATTCCTTTAGCAATCATTAGCTGGCCACATATTCACATGGGTTTCATTAGCTCAAGTCTGAGTTCATCAATATAATGTGTTACACTGAATTGAATAGTTAATTTGAATGTTTAATTTTCACTTTTATGGAGTCTACAACTAGGATCCAAAACAAAAAGCATAAACAAAAGAGAAATTTAAAAAGCAGTTAAATGACTGAAAAGAAATCAAAATTGTAAATAAGAAAGTATCCAAATTTCACTATAACAAACTAGAGCCAAGAAGGAAGAGAAATGAAATGGGAAAGCATTCATCTTGATTTCTCTGACATGTGGCAATTCTCTGGAGAGAGAAGCTGTTTAAAGGAATTCAAACATCAAAACACTTGATTTACCCAACATTTAGGTACAATAAGAAAATAACCTTAGTTAAAAGGGAACCAACTTTGACCTTTTGGCTGATCTGGGGGCAATTTAATTTTATAAATGCATTTTTAGTTACAAAAGTTTTAATTCTCCTCAAATTATCTTTTATCTCTTAAAAAAATGGAGAATCAAATTAAATCATAGTTCTTAAGAATAAGGGTCTTAGTTCTAATGAAATTTCTATCTGAGACTTAAACTGTCATATGAACTCAGGGAGCCTCCTGTAGTCTGTGAAATCTAATCATCTCCCGGAAAAATAAATGCATTCAGGATTACTTTTTCTAAGTCAAAATTTGAGGTGGATGAAAAAAGAAAAATTCCAAATACTCCCAGTAATCATAGAAACAAATCTCAAGATACTTTAGAAACATTTTCTTAAAACTTGCAATGTAGTCCCAGGTCACTAAGGGAACAAAATAACATCACTGTGTTTTACTATTTAACTGTTCAAAGGCGTTGGGAAAAAATGGCTTATATACTCCACAGGCTCACCTCATTCTTCTTTGCATTGGCAGATCAAATATACAAGACAATGACTACATCACACACAGTCAGAAACTGGGTTAAGATTCTTGACGATGCTATTAAAGAAAAAGAAAGGAATGTTGGAATAAATTTGTAACCAGATCAAAACAGCAAGAAATATCTAAAATTCTTCTTCCATAGTGAAAATGAATAAGTATTTGATATATGGCCAAGGAAAAAAAGGTCATCACATATTTTAATACTGACTTGCAGAAGGGTACAGTATAGTAGGGGCTTCCATGGTGGCTCAGAGAAGCGTCTGCCTGCAATGTGGGACACCTGGGTTTGGTCCCTGGGTCGGGAAGATCTCCTGGAGAAGGAAATGGCAACCCATTCCAGTACTCTTGCCTGGAAAAGTCCATGGACAGAAGAGCCTGATACCCTGCAGTCCATGAAATTGCAAAGAGTTGCACATGACTGAGCAACTTCACTTCACCGTATATCAGAGGAATGAAAAGTCATTATTGTGCATGTTGAAGAATATTTCTCAGTGCTATAATTAAAAAGCAGTATTTCTTTATATAACTCACCTTGTCATCCTTTTTATATAAGTCCTGTCTGATAATAAAATCTCAAAAAGAGGTGTTTTGTATAATTCACCTTTATATTTCTATTTTCTGAAATATTATCTATCTCAATACATGCTTATTAAATTGACAGTAATATTTCATATTGATATCTGAAATTCTAAAGAGTGTAAATACATTAATATAGAAAAATAGGGAGACTTGAAGCCTGGATTCTAACTTTTCAACAAACTAATTGTATGTCTGTTCTTTATTAAATAAGAATAATAAAAGAGAAAAAAAAAGTAAATGGCTCAAAAAAAAGAGTGAAATGATAAATTAAAATGTGATGCACCTAGAATAGTAGCATGCAACTTCAAGAAGAATTACATAATAAGGAAGAAAATATAGTTATTTGTCTAAATTAGAAATAGATCATTTGTCATGAAAATATTTGTTCTTTCTGGGCTGAAGTTTTGGGATACTTTCAGTTTGGAAATCTTGAGGGAACCTCTTATCACAAAGACCAGCCACGATAACCCAAATCAGCTGTTAGAAGCATGAAAGCATGAAGAAAAGGGGTGAAATATAAAATACTGACAGCATCTTGCTTAATTTTTGTTAGGGAAAGCTGTTTCTAATTGCCAGTCCAAGTTCGATGCATGATACAGGATGCTTGGGGCTGGTGCACTAAGACGACCCAGAGGGATGGTACAGGGAGGGGGGAAGGAGGGGGGTTCAGGATGGGGAACACGTGGCGGATTCATGTTGATGTATGGCAAAACCAATACAATATTGTAAAGTAATTAACCTCCAATTAAAATAAATAAATTTGTATTTAAAAAAAGAATGGTAAGATTGTAGGTTTGTGGTTAATTTTTAAAAATTATTTTGTTTTGATTATCTATAATTAATAATTTCCCAATACTAACTACATTACTTATTTAAAAAGCAAACACAAAGGCATTTAAATAGGGATAATTGTTGGAAGCACCTCCATCTGTAAAACAGAAGGGACTTTATTGTTAAGCAAGGAAAAGGCAGTGCTATGTAGACCATCTTTTCAGTACAGAGCATTAATACAAGTTAGGTGTGGATTTGCAGAGAGTTTTCTGGTATGGCAGAAATAACAACTATTTACCAGTATCCATGCCCTCCTCTTTTTCCAGATATGTGGAAGAATCACACCTCCCTACCCTTTTGAAACTGAGCATGGCCATATGATTTGTTCTGGTGAATAAAATAAAAACAGAGGTCCTAAGTCGCACCTCTGGGTAGAAGCATTAAGAGCTGATGTGCAACTCTGCTTGTTCTCTTCCTCAGTTCCTGACAAAGAGGTCGAGTTTTGGACATACTGTAGCATAAGAAGGCAGAGTGTCACCCAGCCTGGGTCACGAGATTGGTATGTAGAAGACTATAGGTCCCACAGCAGACACACGTGACCAAGAAATAAACCTTTGGTAGGTAAGCCACAAAGTCAAGGTGTTGTCTGTAACTGCGTCACCAAGACTTGTCTGATTTATGTAGCAGGCAGATGTCATAGCCCAAAATATAAAAGGTTTGAGTTTGGAATGAGACCTTTAAAAGTAGGTTAAAGTGAAAAACCGATAGATAATCTATGGCAGGGATCAAGAGTAAAGGATTCTTGGCTTACCTGATAAAATGAGTTGTGGATCATAAGGTACAAATCAGCCCACATTTGAATTCAAGCTTTGCTACTGGTCAGTATCGTTTTCAGCAAGTTTACTTCACATCTCTCAGTCATTATCCCACTTGGAAAATAGAAATAATAATCTAAGAATAGACTCGGGTTATGTCTCTCTTGAAATGATATCCAAAGAGTTTAGTACAGCTGATCCTCCATGCTGTACTTTCCTTCTTCCCATGTTTTCCTTCATTAATGTGAGTACCTATCACATTCCAGGAAAGGAGAGGTAATATTCTAGGCTCTGAGCCTACAGCAATGGACAAAACAAAAAAAAAATCTCTGTCCATACACATTCAATTAGAGGAATTATGTATCAGTGATTTCCCTCTGGAGATATTCAATATGACCTTCCTTTAAAAGCTTTTTAACATTCAGTATAATATGTGGACTAGATGAAAAATTTACCTTTGTTTGGTGGGAAGTAAGACCTCATGAGAAGAGTTGACTCATTGGAAAAGACCCTGATGCCGGGAGAGATTGGGGGCAGGAGCAGAAGGGGACGACAGAGGATGAGATGACTGGATGGCATCACCAACTCAGTGGACATAAGTTTGAGTGAACTCCAGGTGTTGGTGATGGAAAGGGAGGCCTGGTGTGCTGTGATTCATGGGATCACAAAGAGTCTGACATGACTGAGGAGCTGAACTGAATTGAACTGAACTGAAGACCAAACTGCCAGTTGTAGAAAATAAGAAATGGTACCTACATCCTCAGTTATATATCTATAGCCTCAGTTCCTGGCACAGAGCCTAACCAAAAGCAGAAATGCTGTAATGTCTTACTGAATGAGTGAATACATGAATGAACAAATTAAGTATACACCAACACAGAGAAGGGGCTTCCGTTGTAGCTCAGTTGGTAAGGAACCTGCCTGCAGTGCAGGAGTCCTGGGTTCGATCCCTGGGTTGGGAAGATCCCCTGGAGAAGGGAATGGCAACCCACTCCAGTATCCTTGCCTGGAAAATCTCATGGACAGAAGAGCCTGGTGGGCTGCAGTCCATGGGGTCGCAAAGAGTCGGGCACGACTGAGCAACTAACACTAACTAACTAACACAGAGAAGAGAATAAAGTGTGGTCATTGTGGCCTATGTTATTCCTCTCATTCATTCACTCATGCATATAACAACATTCAAGCTCTGCTTTGGCTGTTGAAGGTAGAGCAGTGAATGAAAACAAGTCCTATCACCACTGAGCTTACTTACACTCTCTAGGTCATTAAAATTCGTTTTGATGACAGGTTGGTGGGTGGGCCTATTTATGTTGTGAAAATCAGCCTGTTCAGCGATTCCACTTCAGTAGACTGTGGTAAGTTGGAGTGTCATCAGAGATTAGTCTGAACACTTATAAAATAGTTGGCAGACTAGCACAAGATTTACTGTGTCTATGGTTTCATTTTTTTAAAAAAAATGAGTGCTGAGATTTGCATTCAAACTACATTGCTACATCTGTCATTTGTTTCCACATTATTAGCCCATGTGTTAGTAATTAAGAATGCTTTGGCTGAAGAGGAACCATGATTAATCAGGTTTGTTCTCATAACAGTGACTTAATCTGCTTTTGTTGGAAATAAACAATAACAAAAGCACAGTCAAACCTTAAAGTAAACTACGTGGTGCCTTGAAGGTAAACAAGTCAACTGTTTGAACATAAATTGTGTGGTGGAGGTTGGGGGTAGGGTAGTGGGAAGGAGTGATTTAACTGTATACACTTCATGTCCTACAAATAAGTGAGTTATTGTTCTGCCCTGGATGCTAGATATGGAACTTCCTGACAGGGCTTTGTTTGCCCCATACATTCTCATCTGCTTTGCAAAGATGGCAAAATACTAAGTATAAAAGCCATAGAGAAGGCAGACAGTTTCTACCCATTTTTACTCCAAAAGTATTTTAAAGAGTTAGTATAATATATAGAGTGACTTGGCCACTATTTCTACTAACTATGTTTAACATTTAAAAATTACATTTATGTTGAAATAGAAGAGATCTAATCCAGACTTTATATTCATAAACATAAGATCTGCTAGATGCAAGTAGCTAAAAGACTTTTGGTAAAGTGCCAAAACTCTGCATTTATATAGTAACATTCCAAACACCAAAATATTGGATTGGCTAAAAAGTTCATTTGGACTTTTCCGTAATAGATTATGGACAAATATGAATGAACTTTTTGGCCAACCCAGTATTACTGGGAGATTAAGTAAGGTCCATGCTCAGTGTTTAGTGCTGTTCATTACACAAAATGCATAGAACATTTTAAGTAGATGTTAGCTATTTTTATGGTCATTAGGTTTCTCTTTAATTATAGGAGAAAGAATACATTAACATATAAAGAAGTCATGTATCTTATCCATGATCAGAAACTGAACAATTATAATCAGAGCTAAATTATCTTTTGATGACTCCTATAGCAATACATTAACATTAAGAACTTTTATTACTCTATTATAACAAAGTAATCTTAGCAGTAATACTTATTTTGCCAAAAATTAAATTCTAATCTCTAGTAACAAATGACTTTTAAAATATTCATCTTCTCACTCTGCATATGAAACATCACATTCCAATCTTCAGTCTTACTTCTAGGGATGCTAAGGTTTCTGTTTTCACCATTTTTTTTTCTTTTTAATGTACAAGTGTAAACCTACTATGGAACTGTGAGAGAAGCTGCCAGTCAATATCCTTCATATCAAAATTACATGCTGATGTTGGAATCTAAGTAATGCAATGGATGGGGAGGCTAGAGGCTTCTCTACAAGCCTTGTCATCTCCAAAGCAAGGCTTCATGCCACAGAATCTAAGGAGTGAAAATGAAAGTCAGTCATGTCAGACTCTTTGCGACCCCATGGATGGTAGCCCACCAGGCTCCTCTCTCTATGGGATAAACCAGGCAAGAATACGGAGTGGGTAGACATTCGCTTCTCCAGGGGATCTTCACTCATCCAGGTATGGGTCTCCTGCACTGCAGGCAGATTCTTTACCATCAGAGCCACCAGGGAAGCCCAGAAGAAAGCAAACCAAATCAATCCTGGGCAAGACTCCAGCACTGATACAACCCAGAATCTTAAACTTTCTGGGTGCAGTAATACAGCACTGATAGCTTTAGATCATTTGCCCAACTTGAGTGAGCCACTGTCTTTACCTGTCATGGTTGTTGTAAAAGGTGAAAACCTGAGCCCAGCATCAGCTTGACATGCTATCCTGACTTTCCCCAAATTGAGAGATACTACAGATTTGCTCAATTATCTCTGGGGGTTGAAAATGGTATTTGCCAATGTATCAACTACAAGAATAGTCATTTACAAAGTTCTACTGTACAGAAGACTCAATCCCTGAAGATAAGAGAAATCAAAATTCAGAAGAAGCATGTGATATTGTGTCTGCCCATCAAAATGTATTTCGAATAAAACTTCAGCACGTAAGTACAAAGGGATTAAAGCAAGTTCTTGATGACTAGACTTCCACAGAGTTAGGTCTGAAACATAATTCTCTACTTGAGCTCATTCATTATTGAAAAGCATCAGCAACCCTCAATAAATATTTCCCATGCCTATGTTAAATAGGTACAATAGAGCAATAAGTAAGATATATGTTATGGAAGAAAATTGCAACATCATTATCTAAATCCAGTGGAGACAGACTTCTATTAAAATGTTAACTTTAGCTTTGAAGATAGTTTCCAAATATTGTTAGGTCTGAAAAATTATTATTTAGCCACAAACTACGTAGTAGCCTTGCCCACAGCTATAATGAGTATTATATGCCTCCCACCCCTACCTCCCTCCATCTACCATCTGAATTTTCTTTACTCATTCCCCATATCAATATGTTAACCTAAATAGACAAGAGATCCTGCATTTCCCTCTTTATATTTTTCAAAATTGACACGTTTTTTGCTATTCTGATATTTGATCCCCTTGTTTTCCCATCATTCATCCTCTTCTTTTCTTTTTATATTTGTTTCCTATATTTGCTCAATAAATTGTGTTTTCTTTCAGTTTCTGGCATTTCTTTTTTGTACCTTAAATTTTCCATTTTCCCCCATCTCATTCTCATAGGTTTTTTCTGTGACCCACCTTCTCTAACTTGATCTCTGGATTTTGCATCTAACTGCTTTAGATACCTAAGACCTTAAGACCCCAGTGAATACCTTGGAAATTCCACTATCTCTAGTTTTTGCCATGTAGATAAAATCCACTGATTTGGAATAACAAGAACACAAGCCTCTGTTCAGAGAGTTCAACACCAACACTGACCAACCAAACACTAATCCAAAAATTTTTGTTAGTGTTTAGGCTGGTTTCCATTAGCACAGCTCTGCTTTCTTTTATGCTTTGCATATTTGGACCAGCAACTATTTTCATAAGTATACTAGCTGTAGCTTACTAAAATTAAATGCAAAAACCTATCACCCATATCTTGGTTTCTAATATCCTCTCCAGTAAAAAGAATCAGAAATTCTTGAGGTGTGGGTTGCTTTTAGGGCTACGGTAAGAAACATAAAAAAGTGAACCTGGACCATTTGTAGTGCCAGAAAGTGAAAACAAAAATCTAAATTAATGGTGCTATGTCAAAGGGACACAGAACCCAGCTGAAATAGCTCCCAGTGGCCAATAAGAAATAGCTGAGCAAAAAATAAAATAAGCACTATTGGATTATAATCCAAAATGTAAAATAAGTATCCATGAGTTCATTGTTGCTGTTCAGTCACTAACGTTTTGTCCAGCTCTTTATGATCCCATGAGCTGCAGCCTGCCTCTGCTTCTCTGTCCTTTGCTATCTCCCAGAGTTTGCTCAAACTCATGTTCACTGAGTTGGTGATGCTATCCAACCATCTCATCCTCTGTCATCCCCTTCTCCTCTTGCCCTCAGTCTTTCCCAGCATCAGGAAAGTGAGTCAGCTCTTCACATCAAGTGACTCCATAAAAGATGATTAATTAATAAATAAATGAGGAAAGACAAGTCTTCTATACACGAGAATCCCAAATAATTTATGTACATACTCTGCCCTCAAGGAGGAGGAGAATAACTCTCTGCTATTTAGGTATTAGCTGTGACTTCCTACCAAAGAGTGCAGTATGGAAAGAGGGGAGACAGAGGAACTTTACAATGGAGAAAACTGACACACACTTCCTCAGCCAGGATCAACATCATTATCAACAGTGATATTTATTGTTATTAGCACATACTCTTGACATGATGTGATGAAATAGAACCTTACCTTTATTGTCTTCTTCCAAATATATATATATATATATATATATATATATATGATTCTAGTCTAATTGTGAAAAAAAAAAATCAGACAAATTCCAGTAGAAGGCCATTGTAAACGAACAAACGAAACCTGAACAGTACTCCTCAAAACCATCAAGGTCACCAAAAAGAAGGAAAATCTCAGACATTGTCACAGCCAAGGTGAATCCAGGAATCCAAGAAGACATGATAAATAAATATGATGTCCTGTATGGCATCTTGGAACAGAAAAGGGACATTACGTAAAAACTAAGGAAGTCTGAATAAGGTCTAGATTTTAGGTAACAATCAGGTGTCAATATCAATGCATTTATTGTAACATAGGTGCTAGATCAACACAGATGTTAAATATAGGGGAAACTCTGAGAGGGATGTATGACTGATGCTGTACTGTCTTCCAGATTTTTCTCTCATTCTAAACCTAATATAAACGTAAATCTAGAAAATAAATTCTATTTACAAATTGTTGCACTACCAATGAGGAATGAAGAGAACAAGAAGATTTTTAGGAGTTGTCACTGGGAGACAATTCAAAGCAGAAAAGAGGCATCTGCAACACGGGATGGATCCCAGAGATGTCCCAGGAGTATGGGGCTAGTTTGCAGAGGGTCTGTACCTTGATGAAAAAGAGGTTAATGCCTGCCCTCTCCCATGGGAGGGCTGCATCAGGGCTGGCCTTCTGTCTACAGCACTCCCATGTCCTGCTTCACAGTTCGTGACCTTCACATTCTCAGAGCAGCTTTTGCAGACCTTCATATGAGGTTAGATCTCCCATATTGCTCCTCAGCACCTTCTACCTCTCTTTTCACAGCGTATTTTTAAAGCAATTGTTTAATAGCCTTTCCCATGATGCTGTAAGCTCCTTCAAGGCAGCTAGTACGGAGTTCAGTAAACATTAAGCATTTAACACACTTCTGTGTTCACTAATAGATTAATAAGGTGAATTTAAAGGGAAGTCATGCCTATGTGGAAGATGAATGGCCTAGGGATAATCCCAGATTTAGATATGTGAGGCACAGAAATTTCAAAATTTTGGAAATCTCCATTTGATTTGATCAACCAACCACATGCTTTGTTTAGGATATGACATTTTTAGTGAAGAACACCTGCAAAAAATTATGGTAACCAGTCTTGGCTGGTCAGGAAACTATTTGGACTTCAACAACGGAACAACTGGAATCTATGAAATTTTATAATAATAAAAATAATAGTGGCTATCACTTATTTAGTAGTTTATAGTGGGCACTGTGTTAAGCACTTTGAAAGTTATTTTGGTTAATCTTCACAAAAACCCTGTGATGATAATAGCTAGAAAATATCCAGCACTTTCTCTCTTTTGTCATCCCCAAGATTCTATGAGATCAGCATTATTATAATTGCTATGTAATAGTGGATGATACCAAAGTACATAAAAGTATAATGACTAACCCAAAGTAACAGAAAGCCACAGAGCTTGGATTTAAAAACAGAAGAGAAAAAAAGGGAATCTTGGTTCTTAACCAGTTTCCTATGTTGCCTTACCGTTCACTGCTAGACTAACATTTATTTTCTGAATTTTTCAGATAAAAAGAAAAGCAAACTGAATCTCAGGAATACTAAGTTATTTGCAACAAATCACATCAGAAGTAACACCAACTCAAACTCCAGGCCCTATCGGTCAGGTTCTTAATCATGTACTTCATAATATCTTGATATAGTTTTTTGCAACACAAGATATCCACATACTTACCATATATTGTGTAAGTCATTCATTCTGCTGCGTACTCTAAATTTACCTCATTCAAGTTTAAATCAGTGTCTCTTATTAAGAGTCCTAAATAGGGTCAATACACCTTACTGAACAATAAGCTTTACCTTATTCATACCCATTGGACCCTTCAAAGAATAAGTTAATGGTTGTCTTAGTCTTCTTTCAGGACTTGTGTTCTGCTAGTACTAATTACCATTGTATTTATCCCTTTCATCCTTTGTATTTACCAGAGCCTGGATTACTCTGGTGGTGCTAGTTTGTCCTATAAGAAAATGAAGTAAGTCAGACAGAGAAGAAGTGTCATATGACTTCCTTTATATGTGGAATCTAAAAAGAAGCAGTACAAAGGAACTTACAGGACAGAAAGAGACTCAGAGACTTAGACAATGAATTTATGGTCACCAGCAGAGAAGGGATAGTTAGGGAGTTTAGGATGGTCATGTACACCCTGCTGTGTTTCGTATGGATAACCAAAAGAACCGATTGTATAGCCCATGAAACTCTACTCAACGTTATGTGGTAGCTTGGATGGCAGCAGAGTTTTGGGGGAGAATGGATACATGTATATGTATGGGTGGGTCCCTTCAAATTCACCTCAAACTATAAAGTGAACTGAAGTGAAGTGAAAGTCACTCAGTTGAGTCTGACTCTTTGCAACACCATGAACTATACAGTCCATGACACATTGTTAATTGCCTATACCCCAGTACAAATAAAAAGTTAAAAAAAAGTAAAAAGGGGAAAAAAAGAGAATGATGTAGAATTATATGCTGTATTCAAATCACCCATGATATATGGCTTTGACAAAAGGACAAACTTAGTTTTATTTCCCATACATTTTCATTTTAGACCCACCAATGGCTAAATGTCTCAGGAAAAAATTTTTTTTCTGTCCCATAAAACCTTTCACTTGTACTAATACTAGGCAGTCTTGTATAGGCTCATTTTTCTTCAAACTTCTAGAGTGAAAGAGGAATTTCTGTTTATTTTTGTATTCTTCATAGTGTCTAGTACCATGTCTGGTATGCTGTTGGTGTTCAGTGAAAGTCTACCTTATGAAAGATGTTTAAAGATTGCTGAGGAGAGAGTCCTTCCTCTTACTGATGGATGGCTCCATGGTATATACTCGAGTGACCTCCATGTTCCTTTCCTTAGCTTAGCACCATATAATAGATGGTAGCAGTGGGTAAATGTCCAGCAAAATGAATCAGCTGCATGTATACCATATAACCCCTCCCTTTTGGATTTCCTTCCCATTCAGGTCACCACAGAGCATTAGGTAGAGTTCCCTGTGCCGTACAGTATGCTCTCATTAGTTACCTATTTTATACATAGTATCAATTATACTATTTATGATTATTGAATTGAATAAACTGTTGCCTCAAATGATTTGCTGATGCTTTTTTTTTGTGCAATCCATTATCACACGATATACATGATATTCAACTTAACAAACATTTGACAAAAGAAAAGAAAATAGATAATCCCACTTTCCTTCTCATCTCTATCACTTGGTATATAACATTAGAGAAAATAGCTTCTCTGAGTCTCAGTCCCTTCACCTTTAAAATGAGGACAATAAGATTAGTCACTTTACAGAATCACTGTGAGGACGTATAAGATAATCAATATGAATTACTTAGCACTGTGTCTGGCACATAAGTTCTCAATAAGTGTTTCTTAAATTATTTTAATACTAGGTATTAAGCATATAAAGATGTCACATTTAGAAACTATAGATAGGTAGATCTACATTGGTTGTTTATAATATACACTGGAAGGACTGATGCTGAAGCTGATGCTCCAGTACTTTGGCCACCTGATGCGAAGAGCTGACTCAGTGGAAAAGACTGTTTTGCTGGGAAAGATTGAAAGCAGGAGGAGAAGAGAGCAACAGAAGATGAGTGAGATTGTTGGATAGCATCACTGACTCAATGGACATGAGTTTGAGCAAACTGCATGAAATAGTGAAGGACAGGGAAGCCTGGCCTTCTGCAGTCCATGGGGTTGCAAAGAGTCAAACACAACTGAGTGACTGAACAAAAATAATATACCTGTGGTCTAATGACAGTGATTCTGTTGATGATGGCATGGGAAACTCACAGGTCTAGGGAAATGAGAGGAAGACTGCACCAGAAAAGAGCAAATACGAATTCCTATATAAGATCATTTATTGGCATACGACGTTAACATCTGTGTCCTGAAAGGGCTTCCAAAGTCAGGTCATGCCCATAGGAGGCCTCTGAATTCCTCTCCTCTCTTGCTCACTAAACCTTCCCCTTGGCCTCCTCCACTTTGGCTTCCTGGCCTACTGCATACGATACGAATTCTTTTTTAGAATGGTGTGGGCTTGTTTGTTCAGACCTAATTCTTAGGTAAGAAATTCCAAATATGTTGCACTTTTCAAGCAATCTGTAGACACTCAAATAATAGAAAGAACTGTGTTGTTCAGCCAAAGAATAGCTTTTTCTTTTGCTTTTATCCATCAAAGAATGAATACCATCCGAGCCGAAGTGAAATGCCTGAGTCACTGTTAAGTCACACATTCTAAGCATTTTTCCAAGACCATGAAAGAAGACATGACTGCTGACTTAGAAAAAGCAAGGGGAAATTAGATGCTATTAAAAATATGGAAAGATTTTTTTCAGCAATTTCATGTCGTTGTTGAGCATGGACATATCTGATTAGATAGATCTTTACCATGTTTATAGAACATTTATTTCTATGGCATAAACATGCAATATAGAATGTTACACATTTAAAAATTAAAATATGAGAAAACTATATTTAATGAGGTGAACAATGATATTTTTGAGTCAAAAGTTTCAGTGGGGTTTTAATTTTAATTTTGTATTTTTTCAAACTGTCAACAACAAACGTGTGTTGAATGCAAATATTATGCTACTTTGACTGTTGTTCTCTGTCATTTTGACTTTTGTTCAAAATAAAAACTAAATGAGAAATTGTGAAAGAAGTGACAAAAATTAGTCATGCCCAGAGAGGAAGAAAAAATTCAAAATTTAGACTTTATTGAGGGTGGCCAATACATTAATGCCATCTCTAAAATTTGGATAAAGGTAAACGAAATTTCTTGGTAATTGGGCTGAAGTAAGTGCAGGCTAACTCTAAATAAATGGAAAAGAAGTGTTCTGGGGTAAAAATAAAAGTTTTTAAGGAAGAGAAAATATCTGTGTATTGTAGGTTGCTCTCCCCATTGGTTTTCTATATGCAAGGGAGACATATGAGGAACACTTTATTCAATCGAAATTCTTCTAGCAAGGGAACTACTTTTTCTTGGGAGAGATAACTTGATGGATGAAAGGATATACTTTGAAGAGCCTGCTATGTACCAAAGTCTCCATTAAGCTGAAAACAAAGGGAAGAAGTGAAAAGGGGCACAGGAGTAGATATGGCAGAAGTCTTCTGGCCTGCAATTTGACACTGAAACATCAATTACCAATGATAGTAATAACACATGCACGCACAGTCAATTCAGTCATGTCCAACTCTATAACCTCAAGTACTGTACCCCGCCAGGGCTTCACGGGATTCTCCAGGCAAGAATTCTGGAGTGGGTCACCATCCCCTCCACTAAGGGATCTTCCTGACCCAAAACCCCCTGCATCTCCTGCCTTGCAGGTGGATACTTTACCAATGAGCCACCAGGAAGTCCACGTGCCAGGCTTCATACTAAGTCCACTATGTATGCTAAATCATTTAATTCTCCTAGCTACTATAGACTATTGGATTCATAAACCCTTGTTCTGAGGGGTTAGTATTTTGGATTTTTTGTGTAGATGCGCATACCTGGACATAGAAATAAATATGGGGAAAGAAGCCTGGTGACCACAGAAAACCAGAGGAGATCCCTGAAATGTTACACATTTGGGATTAGTTGGATCTAAAAGAGAAAGGAGGTTCAAACTGATACAAGGGATGCACTTATTTGAAAAAAAAATCCTGGCTGGGGAATAACCAAAGGAGAAATTTTGCCCAGTTTTCCCACTAGGAGAGACAAAGGGGTCTGCTGAAAAGAATATTGGCTTTGGAATCAGGCAAACATGCATTCCAGTATTTACTCTGTCCTCCACCCTGTGACCTTGGGCAAATCACTTAACTTTTTTAAACATCAGTTTATCTACATGTGGGTCTGGCTTTGTGTGCAAACTCTCTGTGTAATACAGAGGACCTGTGTTTCAAAGGACCCCTCCCTTGGTTTAATGTTCTACTATCATCCTCTTGAAAGTTTTAATAATTTTGAACAAAGGTTTGCACATTTCTGTTTGCATTAGCCATCCAAGTTTTATAGACATCCTGACTATCTACAAAGTAAGAATAGTAATCCAACCTCACTGATTAGCATGAAATGACCTGTACTTAAGACCCATCAAGGAACCTGGCATACAGAACTCAGAGTTACTATTTTAAATTTAAGCCACATAACAACAAAAACCAATGTACTTGTAGGCCGCAGGTTATACTTTGTCAGAAAAACTGATGGGAGGAAAGAGAAAAGAAGAAAAAGATCATGATTATGGTTGCTCAGCTGAACACTTCTGTTCACCTATAGAAATGAGGATATTCCTGTAGGTACTCAGATCATATAACCAGAACATTCCATAAATAAAATATTACGGTATTGCAGAGATTTATTTTCTGAACTACAAACGCTATACCAGGAGAATTTTGCAAATGATAACTACATAAATCCTACTCCTACCCAAGGTTATGGAAACGTAGTATCCAAAATCATACTTGTTCATGGGGCCTTGAGAATTGAAGAAGCATTAGGTAGGTCAACCCAATTCAAATCACTTAATTCATCAAATCTACTTTTAAAATTTAACAAGTATTGAGTCTCTGTAATCTATGCCATACCACCCTTGAACACACCCAATCTCGTCTGAGTCTCAGTATTCTGGAGAAATGCATAGCGAATGGAGATGAAAAGAAAATAAGTCATGAATATGATAACTTTTAAAAAATGGGTGGGAACCTAGAGAGAACTTTGTGTGTCCTGACTTTACACTGTCTAGAGAGCTAAAAACACTTACTTTCAGCAATGTAACTAGTTAAGGACAGGTTAGAAACTAGGATCCACATCTCCTTTTTGCCAACCTAGCTCTCTTTGGTGAGTCTTAGCAGGTCATCCAATGTAGTACAAAATGACCTTGAGCAAAAGAGAGAGGCAGTCACTCCACTGTGCATTATTCAATGGTATGCTCTAAAGAGCTCACACTCAGAAGTTTACAAGAGTTCCCAAAGTCTGATGCATTTGCCATTCCCTGGTGGCTCACCTGGTAAAGAATCCACCTGCAATGTGGAAGACCTGGGTTCAATTCCTGGGTGGGAAAGATCCCCTGGAGAAGGGAATGGCTATCTGCTTCAGTATTCTCACCATGGAGAATTCCATGGACTGTATAGTCCATGGGGTCACAAAGAGTCGGACATGACTGAGCAACTTTCACTTCACACTTCACTCACTGTATGTGAATACCAATCCTTCTAGAAATAAACCTTAACTCATTGACTAACTAATTGACTAACTAATTGACTTTTAACAAATCAGTTCTGTAACAGGAACAAAAATGTTGTAAGAAAAAAGTGCAGTTTTATTTTCACAAGGATTTGAATTGGTCACATTCTATTTTATTGGAGATGGAATATAGTATATTGACTAAATCTAGGACTTGAGATGGTAAGGGTGAGATTGAGGAAATCTATCCACTCATCTCTTGGTAACTCTACTTTTTTTTCCTATAAATTAGTGACAAAATATAACAATAACTGGAAGCAAAGAATGATATTCTCTATGTAAAGTATTTAACTTAATGTTAGGTTTTTAACCTAATACCTAAATACCTTTATACCTAAATACCTAATACCTTGAACCTAATACCTAAAGAATTTAACCTCTTGCCCCACAGTAAGCTCTCAATAAATGGAAAAACGTATAGTATTATCTTTATTACTCTCACCAATAATGGCAGCCATGAGAGTAGTTGAAGTATCATAGTTCTGGAGAGTCCTGGTAAACAGAAAACCATACAGAGATTTAACTGCATGTAGGTAGTTAAGATAACTCAAGCTACGTAAACAAAGAACTCCCTATATTCCAAGGAAGAACCAGGTATTAAGACCATTAAACTTAGATAATTCGTTGTGTTCCAGTTTCTCTCTGCAGTTTATTTTACCCTCTTGTCTGAATCTTAAACATGATTAACCATTGTAGATTTAATGGATTTTTAAAGCAACTAAAAGTATTCAGACATAAGTCTTCTACAATGTAAACATAAATGCAGCCAATGGCAGTTTGAAAAATTCTGTACTGTTTGGGTAGCTGAGAATACTATCAATATCTCACCAATTTTAATATTTAACTCAAAATTCAGGAATCATGAGGGTATACTGGGATGTTTGTAAAAGGGCTGAAATTCATTCAATGTTTTCATATGTTTTTAAAATTTTCTAAATTGCAAGATCATGAAAATAAACGAAGTTTAGATAATAGTGAAGTATCAAATTCTCTTTCCTAATTTTGATAACTTTACTCTGGTTAAGAAATATATTCTAAATTATTTAAGGGCAATAGTTATCACCCCTGCAACTGACTCCAAAAGAGATCAGAAAAAAAAAAAAATGTGTACTCACAGAGAACCAGGTATAAATCAGGTTAACAAGGTAAAAATGTTCACATGGGAAATTTACGTGAAGGGAACATAGACTCTTTGTATTCTTCTTACAGTTTTTCTTTAAGTCTGATTTAAGGTTTAAATAAAAAGCAAAACAAACAAAGAGAATTTGTACCAATAGTCTAGGTAGAATGTTACCAAGTAGACAAAGGGAAAAGAACTCAATGGAAGTAAAAGCAAATATCAGGGACCAGGAGCATCTAGAAATATAAGTAGTGCAGCAGTCCTTGAATAGCGGGTCAGTGAAAGTTAAGATCAGAAAGAGAAAAACCCTAGGGTGGTGTTGTCTCATGGGAAGCTGAGGAGTGAGAGAAGACGTTTTAGAAATATCACACTAGCAGAAGTTGAACCGGAAGTCAGGAAAGTCACTAATTACTAAAAGAGTGTAAAGGATGAATATTAGGCTCTGGATTAGTGTAGTAGTCTTATGGATAAAATAGCAAATAGCATAAAATGTAGTAGTTGAGAGCACAGGCTCTGGTTTCAAATCCCAGTTTTTGCATTTCCTAGTTCTGTCATTTTTTAAAGTTATTTATCCTCCCTGAGCTTTGGTTTTTCTCATCCACAAGATGACAAAATAGTAGATACTTCACAGAGGTATTAGGATTAACAAAAAGGATAAACAAATATAAAATACTTAAGACAAGAGTCACATACAAAGCACTCATAAATTAAAAGGATGCACATAAAAATGTTATCATAGGCATTATCAAGATCCACTGACTGATTAGCTGGGTTTCCATCTTGGGAGAATGGCAGTACCATTCTCCAGATAGTGCCATTTCTCAACATGTATTTTATAGGTTATTTAGCATCCTAGCCTCTACCCACTAGATACCAGTAGCTGACCTCCAGTTATGAGAATCAAAATGTATCCAGATACTCTCAAATATCCCCTGGGGAAAAGTCACCCCTTGTGAATAAGAACCAGTGACCTAGAGGATGAGTAAAGGAAGAGATGGGGCAAGTTTGGCATAAGACCCAAGCAACAGGATCTTCCACTGAGATCAGCCTGTACAGTGTTGAGATAGAGAAGTATTACTACCCAGAACATTCCTCCCATCTAAGCTACCCAGAATGACCCTCCTAAATAGTACAGGGGTTAGGTGAATAACAATCTTCCGCTAGGAAACTGCAGCTATGGACAAAAAGGGTGCTTTGCTAAGTTGCCATAGAAGTAACATTTTTTTAAAGGATGTTTAAAAATACAGAAAATGAAGAAGGCAAAATATATACAAATAAATGCAGGCATGGAAAAAGAATGGTAGGGTATACAATGACATTTTAATTGTTATTTCTGGGTAATTTTTATTTTTTCACTACAGTATTCAGGATTCATTCATTAAACTAAGGAAGAAAGTCTACAAGAGATGTCATTTTTAAGCTTCAAGAGAAGTGGAACTTTAAGATATTGGACCACAAACCATCTGTCTACAATGCAGGAGACCTGGGTTTGATCCCTGGGTTGGGAAGATCCCCTGGAGAAGGAAGTGGCAATCCATTCCAGTACTATTGCCTGGAAAATCCCATGGACAGAGAAGCCTGGTAGGCTACAGTCCATGGGGTCGCAAAGAGTCAGACACAACTGAGCGACTTCACTTTCAAGCGACTTCACTTTCACACAATGAAGTTAAATATAATTTCTTATGTTTCAGAGTATCACATACTTAAAAGGGGTAGAGTCAGAATTGCATTTTAATGAATCTTAAGCCCCCAAAAGTTGACTCCCTGACCCATGACTGTTTCATTTGGAAAGATGAATTTAGTATAAAGCTTTGCTGCTTTATTTGTAATAGATTTAATTAACTGAAAACTTTTATATAAAAATCAATAGGCCCCAGTTATAGACGTGTCAGTGTTTATGACACAGTCCCTATCTTGTTATTTATTCTTAGTAGTGTCGCTATGGGGATCTTATATCAGATTGTCTAAACATTTGACAAATTTCTCAGAAGGTTGGGCTGACATTTCTCAGTATTTTGGAGAAAGATGAATAACCTTTCCTTTCTTTCCCAAAGGAACTAGAGAGCTAAAAGTCAGAACCTATTTTAAAAGAGACTGAACTACAAAGTAAAAATAACCCTAACCCTGCTTAAGCAAGTACTGGTTAATGGTAATAAAAACTAAGAGTTCTTAAATATTTGTATCAGTTCTTTCTCTGAATCTTGTAACATTCTTACTGAAGAATGGGACTGTTGATCAGATATAGTTTAAAGTTTTAAGACTGCTCATCAGTAGTTATTTGACTTTGGGCAACCGATTTATTGTTCTCAAGTCTCACTTGCCCTATCTGTAATAAAGGGATGAAATTGTTTCCCATGATTAGGTGAGGACTTCCCTCGTGGCTCAGAGGATAAAGCGTCTGCCTACAACACGGGAGACCTGGGTTTGATCCCTGGGTCTGGAAGATCCCCTGGAGAAGGAAATGGCAACCCTCTCCAGTACTCTTGCCTGGAAAATCCCATTGACAGAGGAACCTGGTAGGCTACAGTTCAGTTCAGTTCAGTTGCTCAGTTGTGTCTGACTCTTTGCAACCCCATGAACACCAGGACAATAAGTGGTCCATCACCAACTCCCAGAGTTTACCCAAACCTATGTCCAACAAGTCAGTGATGCTATCCAACCATCTCATCCTCTGTCATCCCCTTCTCCTCCTGCCCTCAATCTTTCCCAGCATCAGGGTCTTTTCAAATGAGTCAGCTGTTCGCATCAGGTGGCCAAAGTATTGGAGTTTCAGCTTCAACATCAGTCCTTCCAATGAACACCCAGGACTGATCTCCTTTAGGATGGACTGTTGGATCTCCTTGAAGTCCAAGGGACTCTCAAGACTCTCAACACCACAGTTCAAAAGCATCAGTTCTTCAGCACTCAGTTTTCTTTATAGTCCAACTCTCACATCCACCCATGACTACTGAAAAAACCATAGCCTTGACTAGATGGACCTTTGTTGACAAAGTAATGTCTCAGCTTTTTAATATGCTGTCTAGGTTGGTCATACCCTTCCTTCCCTGGAGTAAGCATCTTTTAATTTCATGGCTGCAATCACCAGGCTACAGTTCATAGGGTCGCAAAGAGTCAGACACAACTGAGTGACTTCACATTCTCCCACCCATGATTAGGTTATTATGTGGATTAAATGAGATAACTCAAGTAAAGGACTCATGCCGTGCTGTGCTCAGTCACTATGTTGTATCCAACTCTTTGTGACCCCATGGACTGTAACCCACCAGCCTCCTCTGTCCATGGAATTCTCCAGGAAAGAATACTAGAGTGAGTTGCCATACCTTCCTTCAGGGGATCTTTCCAACCCAGGGATCAAAGGCAGGTCTCCCGTGTTGCAGGCAGATTCTTAATCATCTGAGCCAGCAGGGAAGCCCAAGAATACTACAGTGGGCAGCCTAGCCTTTCTTTGGGAGGTTTTCCCAACCCAGCAATGGAGCTGGGGTCACCTTCATGGTAGGCAGATTCTTTACCAGCTGAGGTGCCAAGGAAACCCAAAGGTCTCATAGACCTTAATAATTATTACTTTTCCCATTATTGTCACATCCAGAAAAAAAAAAAAAAAAAAAAACCGCCCCCCCCCACCGAAGAAAAAAATCAAAAAAGAAAGGGTTTAAAATAGCCCCTTTAAACAGGGTTTCAAGGAGCATTTAAACCCTAATACCCTAAGGCATTTATTATATGTAACTAATTAACTGTTTTCCAGAGGGGACGATTAGAAAAATAGTNAAAAAAAAAAAAAAAAAAAGCTGCCTCTTAGGGGAAGGAACTATTACTAACAAAAAGGCTGTTGGAGAGAAGAAATAGCCTGAAAATGAAGATGCCAGGGGGAGTATCAGCAACTCCTGGGGAGTGGCAGAACTCTCATGATAGCCAAAGAACCTATGTGAAACAGGACAAGAATTTGTAATAAAGCCAACTATCTTTGTCAGCAGTGAGCAAGCTTGTAGGTAATCTTCTCTATCTTTTTCTTTCTCAAGCCGCATGATTCTGAAGGAAGCAAGGTGAAGAAGAGGATATTATTGAGTCAATGATGCTCATACAGGTATGAGATGCTTGTAGGAGCATCAGAATCTCTAGGTGACCTCCAGAGACTTAAACACAGTCTGCCACACAGTCCTCATATTTATGCCTATGATTCCAGCTTCACTCAACCTGAACCCCAAAGTTATCCATCTTGTCTATACCAGAACTACCAACTTCAAATGCTTCATGCTTTGGAGTCTCTTTTCATCCTAGCTTTTGCCAGGCCCCAATTTCCTCAGTTCATTCTAGCATGGACAAATATTGCTTTAGCTGGATTCATGTGCTCATTTGATAAATACTAAAACTCAACATTCAGAAAACTAAGATCATGGCATCCGGTCCCATCATTTTATGGCAAATAGTTGGGGAAATAATGGATACAGTGAGAGACTATTTGGGGGGGCTCCAAAATCACTGCAGATGGTGACTGCAGCCATGAAATTAAAAGACACTTGCTCTGTGTAAGAAAAGCTATGACCAAGTTAGACAGCATATTAAAAAACAGAGACATTACTTTGTCAAAAAAGTTCCATCTAGTCAAAGCTATGGTTTTTCCAATAGTCATGTATGGATGTGAGAGTTGGACTATGTAAGAAACAAATTGCTAGTCTATGTTCAATACAGGATACAGAATGCTTGGGGCTGGTGCACGGGGATGATCCAGAGAGATGGTATGGGGACGGAGGTGGGAGGGAGTTCAGGGTTGGGAACTCATGTACACCCGTGGTGGATTCATGTCAGTGTATGGCAAAACCAATACAGTAATGTAAAGTAAAATAAAGTTAAAAAAAAGAGAGAGAGAGAGAAAATTGGGAAGGCAAGAGATAAAAGAAATACAATATGGATAACTGAAATTGCCCTGTGCAAAGAAAACTCTAATAAATAGTTGGTTGGAAATAAAAAAGAAAGAAAGAAAGCTGAGCACCAAAGAATTGATGCTTTTGAACCGTGGTATTGAAGAAGACTCTTGAGAGTCCCTTGGACTGCAAGGAGATCCAACCAGTCCATCCTAAAGGAATTCAGTCCTGAATACTCATTGGAAGGATTAATGTTGAAGCTGAGACTCCAATACTTTGGCCACCTGATGCAAAGAACTGACTCGTTTGAAAAAAACCCTGATGCTGGGAAAGATTGAAGGCAGGAGGAGAAGAGGATGACAGAGGATGAGATGGTTGGATGGCATCATTGACTCAATGGACATGCGTTTGAGTAAGCTCCAAGAGTTGGTGATGGACAGGAAAGTCTGGCGTGCTGCAGCCCATGGGGTTGCAAAGAGTTGGACACAACTGAGCAACCGAACTGAACTGAATATCTAGAGGGAGTTGGAGTGTACTAGGTGCTTGGGGGGAAAACAANTGGACATGCGTTTGAGTAAGCTCCAAGAGTTGGTGATGGACAGGAAAGTCTGGCGTGCTGCAGCCCATGGGGTTGCAAAGAGTTGGACACAACTGAGCAACCGAACTGAACTGAATATCTAGAGGGAGTTGGAGTGTACTAGGTGCTTGGGGGGAAAACAACCATCAGTACAGTTACAACTTATTCTTTCTTTCAAAACTGATGGACTACCAGGGGGAAATAGACATTAAACAAGTCATTGTAAGTGTGCTTATCTGTCAGTGTGTAAGCACTGTTCATCTGTTTTTCTTTAGAGTAGCAGGGAAAGCATAGCTCTTGAAGTGGACATTGATGGAATCAAATGCTCTTGCATTTGAACTTAGCATGTGATATTACATTTCTCATCTTCAGTTTCCTAATTTTTAATGTGGATGAAAAAAAGACCTATTGCATGAGATTTGTGTAAACCTAAGTAAGACAGTGCAGGTGAGGAGCTGTGGTATCATGAAGATTTTGCCTGCCCACCCCCCCAGGCAAGGGACAAAACCCTTGGGATTTCCAGAGTGATAGGAATGTCACTGTGGTGAGCCTCTAGAAAGCTTCAGGACAAAGCTGATCTCTAGAAAGGCTAACCACAAAGTTAGAAGTTGGGACTTTCTAGGGAGGAAAAGGAGACTGGAGAGTGAGTTCAATCACCTGGCTGATAGTTCAGTTAATCATGGCAACACAATAAAGGCTCAATAAAAAGTCTAAACACAGAGCTCAGTAGGGCTTCCTGGTTGATGAACACATTATATGCCAGGAGGGTAACAGGTCCTAATTTCACAAAGAGGTGACACGTAAGCTTTGTATTCCCTCTCAGACCTCATCCTATGTATCTCTTTATTTGACTGTTACTCCTGATTTGTAATCTCTGTAATGAGTTATCATTGTAATTATAGTAATTTTTTGAATTCTGTGAGTCATTCTAGCAAATTATTGAACATGAAGCGGTTGTGGAAACCTTCAAAGCTATAGCCAGTGATTCCAAAGTATATGTGGCCTGGAAACCCCCAGATATGGCTAGTGTCTGAAGTAGAGCAGTCTTGTTGAGGGCCATGCCCTTTAGCTTGTGGAGTCTGAGCTAGCTTCAAGTGGTTTGTGCCAGAACTGAACTGTTATGCATCCAGTTGGGGCTGAAAAGGAATAGAGACGGACCAAGCCACACAGTTGGTCCTTACTAAATGTCAGTTACCTTATGACATCATTCCAGTTCATCAGTGTCCCCCTCCGTCCCTATTTCCATTATCTTTTATCTCAAATAGCTGCTTGCAGAGTTCTCAAACAGGATGATACTGATAGGAAACGTGCTTTATGAGCACTCTATCTTAGTGCACGAGCCAAGAAAGGGAAGCAGATGGACAGAATGCTGAGAGACAGTGCATCTGAGTGTTTAACTCTTTGTGTTTTTAATTTATTTATTTTAATTGGAGGATATGTGCTTTACAATATTGTGTTGGTTTCTGCCATATATCAACATGAATCAGCCATAGGTAGATATATGCCCCCTCTATGTTGAACCTCCCTACCACCCCACCCCATCTCCCCCTATCTAGGTTGTCACAGAGCATCAGGGATTTGAGTTCCATGCACCATACAGCAAATTTCCACTAACTATCTGAATGTTTAATTCTTAAAAGTGCCAAAAAGAAGCTTAGAGGCTAGAACGAACAGAACATTTTGTGACTTTTTAATTAACTGTTTAATGTAGAGAAAATCTGCAGTGTCAACTGTATCCATCCTATAAATTCAACTATAGTCCTACAAATACTTCATATTGGCCTATAACCAAAGTATGACTTTCCCAGAGCCAGCGTTAACTACAATGGCTAATATGCTCAGAGACAAATAAATCTTCTGTACTGAAACCATGTATTTGTGGTTAACAGTTTAATCTTTTTAGGAGTCTTTTGGCATTGTTTATCTTCAACTCTGCCAATGTACGCATAAGTCATCACTTCAAAGATTATTCTACTGCTGTTTCAGCAGCAGATGAACTGTAAATATATAAACGTCATTGTAAAGACTAAAATAAAATCGGGTTTGAATTTTTAAATCAATTTTATTTTGGAGACATCTTCAATCTCTACAAACCTTTTTGTAGAAATTATTTATATCTACATAATTTAGAGATTATCTCTACATAATTATTTTCTCTTGGGGTCTATTATGATTTAGAAGATGTAGGGGTTAGAGTGGGAATTAGGGACTGTTAGTTCTCATGCTGATTCAGCTGTGAATCCCTGGATGACCTCACTCAAGCTCCTTTATTCCTCTGGTTGTCTCAGAAAATGGAATAACTAATCACGACATGTCATGCTGGGACATTATGAGAATGAAGAACAGCCGACTTGAAGATAGCAATGGCTCATAAAATTAACAGATAACCCATATCAGTTCAGTTCAGTCACTCAGTCATGTCCGACTCTTTGCAACCACATGAATAGCAGCACACCAGCCTCCCTGTCCATCACCAACTCCCAGAGTTCACTCAGACTTACGTCCATCGAGTCAGTGGTGCCATCTAACCATCTCATCCTCTGTTGTCCCCTTCTCCTCCTGCCCCCAATCCCTCCCAGCATCAGAGTCTTTTCCAATGAGTCAACTCTTTACATGAGGTGGCCAAAGTAGTGGAGTTTCAGCTTTGGCATCATTCCCTCCAAAGAAATCCCAGGGCTTATCTTCAGNATTTTGAGCATTACTTTGCTAGCATGTGAGATGAGTGCATTTGTGCAGTAGTTTCAACATTTTTTGGCAATGCCTTTCTTTGGGATTAGAATGAAAACTGACCTTTTCCAGTCCTGTGACTACTACTGGGTTTTCTAAATTTGCTGGTATGTTGAGTGCAGCACTTTCACAGCATCATCTTTTAGGATCTGATATAGCTCAACTGGATTTCCATCACCTCCACTAGGTTTGTTCATAATGATGTATCCTATGACCCACCTGACTTTGCACTCCAGGATGTCTGGCTCTAGGTGAGTGATCACACCATTGTGGTTCCGGGTATTTAACACTTCTCAAATATTGATAACATTTATTTTATGATCAAAGATCCTTTAGGTAAACCAAATGAAGATAACTTATGTACAATTTACAAGGATAAAAATAAAAGCTAATGTAGAATCAGCAATAAATACTGAAAAATATATCTATGAACTCATCTACACAGCAATTCATTTTTATATTAAAAGGCAGAGTCATTAAGTTTAGTTAACACAATCACTTTGACTTTCACTTGCGTGCTCAGTCGTGTCTGACTCTTTGCTACCCCATCATCTGTTGCCCACCAGGCTCCTCTGTCCATGGAATTTTCTAGGCAAGAATACTGAAATAGGTTGCTATTTCCTACTTCAGAGGATCTTCCCAACCCAGAGATCAAATCCATATCTCTTGTATCTCCTGCATTGGCAGGTGGATTCTTTACCACTGTGCCATCTGGGAAGCCTGACTTTTACTTAGAAACTTATTTATCTAGATCCTATACTGGACCACATACTACCAATACTTGGAATTATTTTACTTCATTATTGTTGCTGTCCTTCAGTCACTAATTCATGTCTGATTCTTTGCAACCCCATGGACTTCAGCATGCCAGACTCCTCTTTGCTCCACACTCTCACAGAGTTGGCTCAAATTTATGTCCACTGAGTTGGTGATGCTATCTATCCATTTCATTTTCTGCCTTCCTCTTTTCTTTTACCTTCAATCTTTCCCAACATCAGGGTCTTTTCCAATGAGTTGTGTCATTGCATCAGGTGGCCAACATGTTGGGCTTCAGCTCCTGTATCAGCTTTTCCAATGAATATTCAGGGTTGATTTCCTTTACGATTGATTGGTTTGATCTCCCTGCAGTCCAAGAGACACTCAAGTGTCTTCTACAGCACAATATGAAAGCATCAATTCTCTGGCACTCAAGCCTTCTTTTTTTGACTTTAAGTTACTGTAATTTTAGATTATCTAGTAAAGCAGACCCAATACTCTCAGATTTCTAAATGTTTTTTAACACTTTTCTGTGTTTAAACAATATATTTCTTCTGATGAGTTTCATAGATGAAAATTCATTTCTCCCATTCGATAAGCTTTGTAATACACCATGGCAATTCTTTCAGTCTTTGAAGCTACATATTGTCTTGCATAAAGCTGTCATTTCAGGAAATCATGTAGGTGAATATAAGATCCTCAAGGACAGTTTTCAAAGCCAAATAAAACTGATCCAATTTTAACTGAAATTCTTTTCAGCTGCTACGTTATGAAAATTATGTCTGTTAAACTTTAGTCCTGGCCCATAGCCAAGAAAAAATTAATCATTAACTTATTCCAATATCATTCATAAATGACAAGAGAAGGCTGTTGTTGTCTTTCTTATTTACCAACAATCTAGCATTTCCTAGCATACGCAATCAAAATACATGTTTTTAAAAATGCAACACAAATATAATCAAATGCTTATGGAAGTGGCTCAGGCACTTGAACCACAGTACATAAATACAGAGAAGAGCTAAAAAGTCAGAAGGAAAACATCTTTCCCACTTACTTTCAGATGAACTCTTGAGGAACTCTGTGTAGCCTTTCAAAATTTAATGAGTTTAAAGAATGTGTTGATCTGGTAGCTGGATTGAATCCTGGCCCAGTGCATGAAATTCACCTGACAGAAGATGAAAAACACTCCCAAGCCGAGCCAATGGTGAGGATTACCAAATTCCCTCGGTGGAAAACTATAGTTTTGAATTTCACAATTGGAAATTGATCTTTTAAAAGCTTAGATTATTTTTAATAGTAGTTTTTGAAAAGTCTGCTCAATATATTTGAATTGGGTGAGCCTTTGAAAGATAAGACAGATACAGTAACAAAGATATTAATGATATCATATTTAGTTGAATTAAATCTCTCAATGTATCAGCCTTTTTCATGATACCTCTACAGTGTTCTGTTTATACAGTATCCTAAGTAAGCTAACAATGATTGCATGTTTCTCAATTACAATTAAGAAGTTTGTCAACGTAATTATGAATATTTATATCCAGGCAATTGTTTTAGTTCATTTTATCAAGATATAAGACATATTTTTGCTTGCATTTGTGAATTACTTGTGGGAAAAAATGGCATGCAAGAAGCCTATGGTTTGTGCTTGTGATGTAGTCGATTCTTGTTTTTCACAGCATTTCTCTTCTATGAAGTTACCACAAACACTGAATTATGAGTTCTGAACCTTTGCAACTAGGAAAATAAAAAGTTAGGTTGCTGAAACCTCCAGTTACAACAATTTCATCAACTGATCAATACATAAACTCATTTTATGTACATCTCTGTTTAAAGACCCCTTATTTAATATATGTTTTTGATTCCTTAATGTTGAACTCATGGCCAACACTCTAACTTGTGTCTCAACAAAGCTACCTAACAAACATATTTTCTCTGTCAGGCACATTACAGCTTTCTTGCTGTTATGCTTTCATGCCATTTTAAGGAGCAGAATCACCAACGAAAAGCACAAAAATAAGAAAATCATAGCACAAAATAGATGGCCAAAAGGACATTTGTTTACAGTTTAAGAGATGAAACTACCTCATTTCACCACAGAGAACATACCTATCAGGCAACTCACATTTTTTGCCACTTTGGACATGTGCATGTCCATGGAGACTACAAAAACCTCACAAATATTGGTTTGAGGACTGCAAACAAACTTTAGGAAAAGGCAANGAAAATCATAGCACAAAATAGATGGCCAAAAGGACATTTGTTTACAGTTTAAGAGATGAAACTACCTCATTTCACCACAGAGAACATACCTATCAGGCAACTCACATTTTTTGCCACTTTGGACATGTGCATGTCCATGGAGACTACAAAAACCTCACAAATATTGGTTTGAGGACTGCAAACAAACTTTAGGAAAAGGCAATGGCACCCCATTCCAGTACTCTTGCCTGGAAAACCCCATGGACAGAGGAGCCTGGTGGGCTGCAGTCCACGGGATCACCAAGAGTCAGACACGACTGAGCAACTTCACTGTCACTTTTCACTTTCATGTATTGGAGAAGGCAATGGCAACCCACTCCAGTGTTCTTGGCTGGAGAATCCCAGGGACGGAGGAGCCTGGTGGGCTGCAGTCTATGCGGTCGCACAGAGCTGGACACCACTGAAGTGACTTAGCAGCAGCAGCAGCAGCAGCAGCAGCAAACTTTAACGAGTAGACAAATTTGCAAACACAGAACTCATCAATAATGAGGACAGACTGTATTTCTTAAATTGTATCTTGAATATTAGAATTCTTGATAGAAATTCAATAATGTCATAGTGTATAATTTGGAAGAGAAAAACTCTCTTTTTTCTCATCTCTGGAAACAGTATGTATAGTACTAGATTAATTTTGCTACTTTAAAAATTATTTTAGTACATTAAATTTGTTCATAGAGCCATTCTAAAAATGTACAATTTTTCCTTTTTTAAAACAAAGTATAATAAAACAAAAAATTCCCAAAACAGAATACTTGACATTTACAACTCAAATCAAATTAGCAGAATATTAAATATTTACAAAACTCTATCTTTTAGAAATATTTATAAAGTTACATGCAATTTTGTAGAGCTGACATAAAAGAATGGCTCAAAGATGGGAAAATTTTCCTTCATTCCTAAAAAAAAAAAAAAAATGTCCAAAAGAAGCTGTGAAGATTCTTGAGTATGTGAAGTTTTCAGTTTTAGTACCAAAGCCTATCTTTGTGCATCTAAGAACTTTACACACGTGAGGAGCTCCTTACAACACTGGGTTAGACTGACCTGTGCTCCCCTCTTTCCAATAACCATGTAGTAACATTGACTTTTGACCTTGCCCAGCACAATGTATAGTTTGTGAGTATTGGTTAGAGTACTCACTTTGGTGGGTAATTGCCTTACAATATTGTATTGGTTTCTGCCATACATCAACATGAATCAGCCATAAGTATACATTTGTCCCCTCCCTCTTATAAATTAAAACCAAAAAAAGATACTTACTTTGATTCAGATCCTCAGGACTTCAGTAATTGAGCCTCTGCAGAACCATGACTGTAATTGTCATCTGCTTCATTCTTTATAAGTCATCTATGATTTAGAAAACATGGCCAGCACACTCAGGTGCCACAGGCCTATCCACTGGACAAGCTGAGGAGGGTCACAGTTTCTGTTACCACCTTTAAGATTCTTCAAAGCGTAACATCACCAGTTATCACTGCATAAAACTAGCAAGGCATCAAGTAAGCCACCACAGAAGCAAGAATAGTGACAATGACAAGGAGCAAGGAGAGTATGAAGGAAAGACATATTCATCTGAATGCAGAGCTCCAAAGAAGAGCAAGGAGAGATAAGAAAGCCTTCCTAAGTGATCATTGCAAAGAAATAGAGGAAAGCAAAAGAGTGGGAAAGACTAGAGATGTCTTCAAGAAAATTAGAGATACCAAGGGAATACTTCATGCAAAGACAGGCACAATAAAGGACAGAAATGATATGGATCTAACCAAAGCAGAAATATTAAGAAGAGGTGGCAAGAATACACAGAAGAACTATGCAAAAAAGATCTTAATGACCCAGATAACCAGGATGGCGTAGTCACTTAGCTAGAGCCAGACATCCTGGAGTGCAAAGTCAGGTGGGCCTTAGGAAGCATCACTATGAACAAAGCTAGTGGAGGTGATGGAATTCCAGTTGAGCTGTTTCAAATCCTAAAAGATGATGCTGTGAAAGTGCTGCACTCAACATACCAGCAAATTTAGAAAGCTCAGTAGTTGTCACAGGACTGGAAAAGGTCAGTTTTCATTCTAATCCCAAAGAAAGGCAATGCCAAAAAATGTTGAAACTACTGCACAAATGCACTCATCTCACATGCTAGCAAAGTAATGCTCAAAATTCTCCAAGCCAGGCTTTCACAGTACATGAATCAAGAACTTCCAGATGTTCAAGCTGCATTTAGAACAGGCAGAGGAACCAGAGACCAAATTGCCAACATCTGTTGGATCATAGAAAAAGCGAGACAATTTCACCAATACGTCTTCTTCTGCTTCACTGACTGTGCTAAAGTCTTTGACTGCATGGATCACAACAAACTCTGGAAAATTCTTCAAGAGATGGGAATTCCAGACCACCTTAGCTGCCTCCTGCGAAATCTGTATGCAGGTCTATAAGCAACATTAGAACCGGACCTAGAACATGGACTGACTTCAAACTGGGAAAGGAGAACGTCAAGGCTGTGTATCGTCACCCTGCTTATTTAACTTATATGCAGAGTACATCATTAGAAATGCCCAGCTGGATGAAGCACAAGCTGGAATCAAGATTGCTGGGAGAAATATCAATAACCTCAGATATGCAGAGGACACTAACCTTATGGTAGAAAGCGTAAAGGAAGTAAAGAGCCTCTTGATGAAGGTGAAAGAGGAGAGTGAAAAAGCTGACTTTAAATTCAACATTCAAAAAACTAAGATCATGGTATCCAGTGCCAACACTTCATGATAAGTAGATGGGGAAACAGTGGAAACAGTGAGGGACTTTATTTTCTTGGGCTCCAAAATCACTGCAGATGGTGACTATAGCCGTGAAACTGAAAGACACTTGCTCCTTGGAAGAAAAGCTATGACCAACCTAGACAGCATATTAAAAAGCAGAGACATTACTTTGCTTACAAATGTCCACATAGTCAAAGCTCTGGTTTTTCCAGTAGTCACGTACGGATGTGAGAGTTGGACCATAAAGAAGGCTGAGAGACAAAGAATTGATGCTTTTGAACTGTGTTGTTGGAGAAGAGTCTTGAGAGTCTCTTGGACTGCAAGGAGATCCAAACAGTCAATCCTAAGGGAAATCAATCCTGGATATTCACTGGAAGGACTGATGCTGAAGCTGAAGCTCTGATACTTTGTCCACCTGATGTGAAGAACTGACTCATTTAAAAGACCCCGATGCTGCGAAAGATTGAAGGCAGGAGGAGTAGAGGATGACAGAGGATGAGATGGTTGGATGGCATCATCGACTCAATGGACATGAGTTTGAACAAGCTCTGGCAGATGGTGATGGATTCGGAAGCCTGGCATGCTGCAGTCCATAGGGTCACAAAGCGTTGAACACAACTCAGCCACTGAACTGACTTACTGACTGAAGAAGAGTGCAACCCAGTTCCAACTTGGCATGTTCTCACTAACAAACTGGACTGAATGGACGGATGCAAGCCTTGGTCAGCCTGTGCTCAGATGGGAATGCATTTAGCTATGCAACTTCAGGCAAAGTTACTACCTACTCTGCACCTGTGTACAGTGTGCCATATAAACTATGTGGACTTCTTGCCATAATGGACTTAGAATTCCAAGTAGTGAATTGAAATGCTGGACCTACTAACTACTATACGAACAAGCTGACTTGTGTAATGTTTTGGAGGTTATAAATGATTCCGGTTTTTTGAAATACCCAATCACATATCCGCTTTCAAGAAAATAGTTTTGTCTTTATTATTCTAATTGCTACCTCTCATTTTCTCAGCGCTCTTTAGCAATTAGGTTTTTAACATTTCNAAGTCTTTGACTGCATGGATCACAACAAACTCTGGAAAATTCTTCAAGAGATGGGAATTCCAGACCACCTTAGCTGCCTCCTGCGAAATCTGTATGCAGGTCTATAAGCAACATTAGAACCGGACCTAGAACATGGACTGACTTCAAACTGGGAAAGGAGAACGTCAAGGCTGTGTATCGTCACCCTGCTTATTTAACTTATATGCAGAGTACATCATTAGAAATGCCCAGCTGGATGAAGCACAAGCTGGAATCAAGATTGCTGGGAGAAATATCAATAACCTCAGATATGCAGAGGACACTAACCTTATGGTAGAAAGCGTAAAGGAAGTAAAGAGCCTCTTGATGAAGGTGAAAGAGGAGAGTGAAAAAGCTGACTTTAAATTCAACATTCAAAAAACTAAGATCATGGTATCCAGTGCCAACACTTCATGATAAGTAGATGGGGAAACAGTGGAAACAGTGAGGGACTTTATTTTCTTGGGCTCCAAAATCACTGCAGATGGTGACTATAGCCGTGAAACTGAAAGACACTTGCTCCTTGGAAGAAAAGCTATGACCAACCTAGACAGCATATTAAAAAGCAGAGACATTACTTTGCTTACAAATGTCCACATAGTCAAAGCTCTGGTTTTTCCAGTAGTCACGTACGGATGTGAGAGTTGGACCATAAAGAAGGCTGAGAGACAAAGAATTGATGCTTTTGAACTGTGTTGTTGGAGAAGAGTCTTGAGAGTCTCTTGGACTGCAAGGAGATCCAAACAGTCAATCCTAAGGGAAATCAATCCTGGATATTCACTGGAAGGACTGATGCTGAAGCTGAAGCTCTGATACTTTGTCCACCTGATGTGAAGAACTGACTCATTTAAAAGACCCCGATGCTGCGAAAGATTGAAGGCAGGAGGAGTAGAGGATGACAGAGGATGAGATGGTTGGATGGCATCATCGACTCAATGGACATGAGTTTGAACAAGCTCTGGCAGATGGTGATGGATTCGGAAGCCTGGCATGCTGCAGTCCATAGGGTCACAAAGCGTTGAACACAACTCAGCCACTGAACTGACTTACTGACTGAAGAAGAGTGCAACCCAGTTCCAACTTGGCATGTTCTCACTAACAAACTGGACTGAATGGACGGATGCAAGCCTTGGTCAGCCTGTGCTCAGATGGGAATGCATTTAGCTATGCAACTTCAGGCAAAGTTACTACCTACTCTGCACCTGTGTACAGTGTGCCATATAAACTATGTGGACTTCTTGCCATAATGGACTTAGAATTCCAAGTAGTGAATTGAAATGCTGGACCTACTAACTACTATACGAACAAGCTGACTTGTGTAATGTTTTGGAGGTTATAAATGATTCCGGTTTTTTGAAATACCCAATCACATATCCGCTTTCAAGAAAATAGTTTTGTCTTTATTATTCTAATTGCTACCTCTCATTTTCTCAGCGCTCTTTAGCAATTAGGTTTTTAACATTTCTGCATTCTCCAATTTTTGATATTCTCATAAAATAAAAATTAGAACATAAAGTATAAAATTGAATGTTCTACTTTAAACAACAACAAAAGACTAGTCCTTTACCCCAACATTGCATTCTACTTCCATCTGTACCAGCAGGGAACCCCTGTATTCTACTTCAATCTGTATGTTCCACTTCCTCCATTCTTAGAGATACAAATGGGGTTAGAAACTTTAAAATATGACAGATTACACAGAGCAAAGTGGCTGGTGCTGTAGCATTTGGAAACTGAGTCCACAATTTCAGGAAAATGACTAGTTGAAAGGGTCAGTCTGATCTGTGTTTCTAGTTGATGAGGATGTCCTCTGAGGAAATGCCAAGTTCTCTTCAGCCTCACTTGACTGTGGTTGCTTCTGGAGAGAAATTTCATCAGAGAGAATACTTCTAGCAAATATTCTCAAGTTCAATATGGGACTCACTTGGGAAGAGGTCTCACGGATTGGCGGCTGAATGCTTTGTGTCCTGTTGGCTGGTGTTTACGCTTTACCATTTCCAACTCAGAATGGCCTCACTGGAGACCACGCTCCACACACATACTTTCAAAGACAGCTGGAAGTTTCTCTAAGATCTTTGATAACTGGAACACAGCCACAAAATGTCTGAACCTATGTCCCTCAATTTGAGTGTCATAGTTCAAATCAAAGCTTTTTAAAATTTTTTGTTGTATATAACACTAAACTGTAATATTTATCAAAATAGTTACAAGGGCTCATTCCTTCTCTGACTCTGTGAAACTACTGTCTCTATTTGCATAATGGCATGTTGAAGCATAATTTGACAGCAAAGGCCTTACAGACTCAGCTCACTTTATCTACTAAAAGCATGATTTATCTGTATCCTTAAAGAAGTATAAAGTCATAAGAACAAGTTGCAGTTGTCCTATGTCTTTGAAACTGTGGGAAGAAAATTTTCTCACACTCAATTTGACATTAGGTGCTCTTTCTAAGACAAAAACTCAGACAGTTTGCCCAACGATCTCAAAACACAACATAACTCCTGCTGATGGCTGCTTACTTATTTTTATTACACTTAATAGTACTTGACATTATAATCTGACATATCTATCTCTAACCTTACACTTACAAGTCTTTTTCTTACTTTATTCAAGCATGTATAATATATAGGTTTAGGATTTGTTTATGGCTGTAAAATCTACTATTACAGTGTGTCTCAAATGCTAAATCTTTCAGAGAAAGAGAGAAAAATTAGACTTTGAGAAAGTGAAAGCTTTTCATTTGTCCTTATACAACTGAACTATTATCTTCCTTAGGGAATAGAACTTGCTAGTGAAAGTTCTAATTATAGCCTTGATCTTTATTTAGTTATTTAATGGATTACAAAGAAGGCATATAAGACCAAGCCACTTGCTTGGTATAAAATATTATACCACCTCAAAATTTTCAGATACTTATTTCTGAGAATGTTTTGAAACTGATATTACACCCAAAATGAAACAACCATCTTCCACTGTAACATAAGAATAATTTGACAAGCTTGTTTCAACAAAGTAAAATGTCAAGCTGACCTTCCACTGGGATCTGTGACTCTAAGAGAGAAGGAGAAATAGAACTGGCTTCCATTGTAACTTACAAAGTCTAGGCAGTATAAGAAGGGCATTCTCTGGAATGAGTTTGGTATGGACTATTCAGAAACATTTGAAAATGCTTGTCACAGCTACTCCAAATATATCCTAAAATGCTTGTTTAATGTCTTGTTCACTTTATGACATCTAACCTGATAATTGTCTTGAGACAGTTTCTCCAGCTGGGGAGTCATTTATTTTGAAAATGACTTAACAGCTGGCTTTCATTAGAATTCTACTTCAACCTAAAAGGCACTACCTATTTTTTTTACATGGTGATCAAAAGTAATACCATGGTGATTCCCATCTGAGATCCTCCAGAATAGTGATAGATTTTTATGCCCATAATGCAGCCTATGGAGCTTTCAGTCATAAAAGAGAGTCTAAGTAAATCCTAGACACTACAAATATTGTTTCATCATTTGGGATTTTTATAGACATGTTTGCTAATTGATAATACTATGCTGCAACTTTAAATTATCTTGTATATATATTTATTCTAATACATTTCAATATCTTATGTAAATTATATAAATCTTTTCTTTTCTACAGATACATTTATCATGATAGAAATTTTATACAATCATTATAGCTCTCAAAAAGGCAAAGCCATTGAAAATAACATCCAATTGGTATACATAGTTTATAAAAATTATTCTCCCATGTTTCACAGTTAATGCAGAAAGGACAAACTAACTACTCATCAGCTTTGTAATGTTTTAAAAGCTCAACAAACCTGATTCACTTCATCTCTCTATAATTAAAACATAATTATACTCTCCACAGAAGAACTTCATAATATATGGCTTTCAGAAACTTATGAAAGTGATAGAAAGGAACCATCCAAATATTTCTCATTGCAGAATCTACATAAGAGTCTTCCATGGCAAAAAAAAAAATTTTTTTTTACATTTAGCCAAATGTATGGAGAAGGCAGTGGCGCCCCACTCCAGTACTCTTGCTTGGAGAATCCCAGGTAGGTGGCAGTCCATGGGGTCGCTGAGAATCAGGCACGACTGAGCGACTTCACTTTCACTTTTCACTTTCATGCATTGGAGAAGGAAATGGCATCCCACTCCAGTGTTCTGGCCTGGAGAATCCCAGGGACGGAGGAGCCTAGTGGGCTGCCATCTATGGGATCGCATAGAGTCGGACACCACTGAAGTGACTTAGCAGCAGCAGTGGGTATAGCCAAAGAATGAAAAGAGGAAAAAATCAGGGAAACCATCTCTGGCTAGTCCCTAGATTGCTGATTTTCTATTCAAGAAGGTATTTTGTAATGTGTTCTTAAGCACTAAGAGATAGAAGACTCAAGCTGGCCTTGAACTGCAGCACTTGGTTATATATTTCCTATAACCTACAAAGCCATCATAACATAAACATGAGAGTGGAAAAATATTTGATACCTTCTAGTGAAGTGGGCGAACTTAGAGTCTGTTATACAAAGTGCAGTAAGTCATAAAAAGAAAAACAAATTTTGTATATTAACACATAAATATGGAATCTAGAAAAATGGTACTGAGGAACCTATTTGCAGGGCAGGAATAGAGACACAGACATAGAGAGGAGACTTGTGAACAGAGCAGGGGAAGGAGAGGGTGGGACAAACTGAGCGAGAGGCATGGAAACAGATACCTTATCATATGTAAAATAGGTAGCTGTTGGGAAGTTGCTGTATAACACAGGGAGCTCAGCTCAGTACTCTGTGACAGCCTAGACGGGTGTGATGAGGTGGGTTGAGGAAATGAATCCTCCAATTAAAAGTAAATTTAAAAAATTCTTTAAGGAAAAAATAATTGGTACAAATCCACGAATTGTAACATAGGTACATTGTGTTTGTCCTTGTTCCTTGTCTCCATTAGTGGTTTTCAACAAGAAAGATTGAAAACACCTACTCCTTCCAGCTCTTCATTGCTTTCAACCCATTTATGGACAGAGCCAGTGCTCATGGACTTTTACCAGACCAGGAACACTGTTTTCTGAACTTACTCTTTTACTATGTTTGATATAGTTGGAATCTGTTTTTCCTCAAAGGTTATTTAACAGGTCCACCAAGTCATAGGCAAAACGCCAACTTGACTGAGTTTCTGCTCTTGGATTTTGGCTTCTACTCCAATCTTTCATCACGGGACAATTGGGAGAGTGTACCTCTGAACACTGGAAAAAAAAAAAAAAAACACATAAAAATTTTAATAGACACCATTGCCTTCTATCAAATTCTAAGTTTAAGAATCATAGAAATAACTTTGACAATGAGATTAAACAGCAAAACTCGTCATGTGTACAAGAATTTGAAATATATACATAGATTTTCTATCACATGATAACTATGAAGAACGCATAGTGTGAGAAAAGTTTCCAGGAGAGGATGAATCTGTAGGACTTGACTGCATCCCAACATAATAGGAAGATAAATTATAGACTAAAGAGAACATAGAACTGAATGGAATCCATTTGGCTCATTTTAAATGCTTTCTTCCTCTTAATATGTTATCTTCTAAATTGGAAGTAAAAATCTCTTTAAAATTTGCTAAAATTTAGCTTCTGGATGAGGTCTACTTATTTTAGACATGCCCCAGCTTTTAACCAAAGATGTCTGTCTGCACTTTTCATCTGATTCTTCCATTTATACATTGGTCAAGTAAGTAAGGAAAAAAAAAGATACTCTGAAATGAATTTTCAAACAAAACGCATGATTCATTAGTTACTTGCAGTTCTTTAGGATTTCTTGTTATATAAGGACTTGCTGCATTTCGGAAGCTAATGTCCTTTAACTGGTAAACAAAAACTTCTATTGTCCTTTAATTAGTAAAAATTTCTATTGGGAGTCTCTCAATCTGTTTTCCAAGTTTTACAGATGAGGGATGGAAGACATAGAGAAATTAAATAACTTTCCAAGTGTCATAAAGCTCATTCCGTGGTTGAGCCAGGATTTGAACTGAGGCTGAACTGAAATATTTTGTTTCCATGAATATGGGCCCATCAGCATAAGTATCTAGATTTCAACATCTGGATTATATGTGGACCAAATTCAAAACCAGATTAACGACTCTTAACGGCATTATTAAAGATCACTTTATTCTTTGGCAATTTTTTCCATGTGATTAATTAAAAAAAAAAAAACTCATACAACACAGCTTGGGTGGTAAAGTAGAAAATTTCAAGATCACAGTAATTATTTTCTTAACATTCTCCTTCCCTAGTCTCTTTTTTCCCTTCAATTTAGCTTTTAATTAATACCAAAGCTGGCTGTTGAAGACATATCTTGATCGTGCCATTCCCTTTTTAAGACTTCCCATTTCTCCTTGCTTCAAACATGATGAAATTTAAAAATTCATCTTGGGCAATAATGCCTTCATAAGCCTTGGTCCTAAATCAAACTCCCCCATGACTTTTTCTTTGTTCATTTTCTCCTCTCTGCCAAAAACCCCATTAACCATCTTACCCCTGTTTTCCCCACTCTATCCCCACACTTCTTTCTGATTTGCATAAATATACTCTCAATCTCTACCCCTGTCTCTCTGTATCTTGTTTTCCTTTCTTTGTCTCTCTCTTTCTCTGTCTCACTCTCTCTCTGTCTCACTCATTAATACCTAAAAGAATTAATTATTTTACAACTTTCCATCTGCATTCCATGGCACTGTAAGTCTCCCTTTGTTCCAATATATCATCTTCTTTTGAAGCTATTTATTTATGAAATTTACCCCTTTCACTGAGATGACAGCCCTGAAGTCTAGGGCTGGATTATTTATCTCTCTGTCTACCAGCTAGGGCTTGGTGTATATTAATAGAAAATGCTTAATCAGTGTAGTTGCATTAAACTAAACTGGCCAGTCGAACTGAAACAATTTTATTCCAAGTACATGAGGGAATTAGAGACCATGCACAGCTCTGATGCTTGAACTGTTTCTACTAGAAATGGATTTCAGTCATTTCATTCCTTTGCATTTTGCACAGTGCTTTTCAATGCACCATAAATGTAGTATCTGATTTATTTTGAGCAATTAAGCATATCTCTCAGATATAGCCAATATCTATAGCAAAGTCAGGAATAAACCCAGTTTTTTCAAGAGGCCGTGACATGGAGTTCACATGGACTTTGAGGCCAGTCTGCTGTGGTTTGCCTTCTCACTCACTTACGACCTGTGTGACCTTGAGGGAGTTAACCAAGTGCCTTATTTTCTTCATCTATAGGATGAAAATTACATGAGTGCTAACTTAAAGGAATTATTGGGAGAATTAAATAAGCTTATACACGCAAAGTTCTTAAAAATGTTCCTGGAATATAATGATATTGGCAAAAGGGTTAGCTAAGATTATTGTTTGCTGTGATATCCACTTTTTTATACCTAACTCTGTACCCCTTTGTGTCTACTGCACGATGCTCTCAAGAAAATAGTTGCTTTACCATACAAGGAAACACCAGAGTAGTCAGAATCATCCACATACACTGCTTTTATTCCTTAAATTTGAAAGAAAACCTCAAGCATATATTCTTGAATTCCCTGAGTATCCTAGAATACATTTTATTTTCTTTGTTTCCTCCTGTTTTGTTTATTGTAATACTTTCCCAGTGCAAAAAACACTATAATCTAAAAAAGTAAAAACATGATGAAACTCCTGTTTCTCTAAATCAAAATCTGTTTTATAGTAGCTAAATAAATATGCAAAATAATTTCAAGTGGTAGGCGTTTAATGGTGTCATATTTAACACACAATGCTAACTTAAGATTTATCATGAAAATATAGTAGCAATATTTCATTTCCATCAGTGTTATTGTTTCCTTGTAATAAAGTCTTAAACTACTGAACTTTTCACTTTCCACATCTTGAATTTCTAACACATTTCTAACAGACGCAGAAGCTAACCTATACTTCTCTTTCTCACCTCACTGTTGCTTGTTTGAACTTTTTCGAATTTTCTTTCATTTCCTGACTGGATTGCCTTTCTTTTCTGGTGCAATAGGATTTTCATTATAGTTTTTGGATGGCTACTTATGACATAGAACCAAACCCAAAAAGATTCATCACGTATCCAAATAAATCTGACTTTCTCAACTTTTACTCTTAGCTTTTGCATAGAAGACAGCTGTGGATTTCTTTCTTATTTGCAAGCATTCAATATAAGTTGAGACTGTAGATTCTAAGAGCAGGGTATGTGAGCTATTTGTGCTAATATGGTTTTTCTTTTTAAAGTGTCTTTATTTTAAACACATTTACTTCTAATCTCTTTCAGACTGTACTAGTATTTTAAGTTTTATGGCATTAATTCATCTATTTGTCAAACCTGCTGACTCTTCTTCATTGTGATTTTCTTGTGAGGTTTGCACTCTGTTAGAGTGAACTTATTCTTAGCTTGGTTTTTAAAATCATGTTGGAGTCACAAAATGCCCTTTGCTTTGAAATGATGGTTCACGGTTTTTTGCTTTTGCTTGAGACACAGGAAAGTCAGTGATTTTGGACTAGGTTTTAAGGTTAATTTCTTAAAGTTTGTAACCTGCACCCCCTAGGTAGTACAATTTAGATCCTGCATCAGCAATGATTCAGACTTAATATTTTAATTTCTCACAGTGTTTCAAACACAAGTCCCAAATAAATGGCAAAGTTTGTTTACATTTTCCCCAGTTAATTGTTTGAATTTTTCTAGGCTATTAAACGACAAGTCATTAGAGATTTTGTGTTTTATATAAGACTTTTGGATGAAGCTTCCTTTTTTATTGGCATTTGCAATGCCAATGAAATGACCATTTCTCTAGTCTCCTTTTTATTAAAACCTGTCTCCAGTTAAGAGGGCCTATGTCCTTTCTGAAAGACAAAGTGAGATAACTTGGTATCAGCTTTCTGTGAACTCTCTCACTTTGATTCCTTTCTTTCATGTTCTTATAACACCTGGTGGTTTCTGTCTTTAAAGTCAATTGTAATGTATCATCCAATATTTTAGATTATTTTTAGTTGACTCTCATAAGCTTATTCCATCATGGGGCCAAAAGTCTCATTGCTATGTGTTGCAATTCTGTAGACTTCCTAGCCATCTGTTGGTCATCTCTCTTAGAGTTGAGGGTGACCTCCATCCTCTCCTGCTGTACCTTGTTCAGCTGCTTGAATCATGTCTCATTTTCTGCCATGATAAAATTTTATACCTTGACACTAGAGGGATTTCAGAGCAATGCATGGGCTTTATTACAGCTCAACCATTGAATAAAATATCTATCCAAACCTCTTCCACTTTGGTCAGATCTTATGGACTTGACAATCGTTTGTCTATAATAGCCAGAAAAAAATTATATTACCAATACTCAAACTAAGATGGCCATAGCATCAAAAGAACCACAGCAAAGACATTGAGAAGAGCTAACATGAAAGCGATTCGTAGAAGGGGCAGCACACCTAGGGGAGAGCATCCCGATGTCAGTGTTTCCACTGCAGATGGAGAGGAGGTGGAGCAACTTCCAGAAAAGAGATTCGCAGAAATGACCATGAATGACTGTGAGACAAAACTGTAAAACTTATTTATACCTAACATGATTGGCACATCACCCAGTGATAGCTTTGTGATCTGATTATTTTCAACATTCCTCCAAAGATCAAACAAACAAACAAAAACCAAGGAAAACCTGACCAGTTATGGCTCTTCATAGGTTCTGATGTCAAATATGAAAAGTCAGTAACATATTCAGTATTAGCCTGTAACATATTATTGTGAAAATATAATTGATTGACTACTTAGAGGTGAGATATTACAGAGAATATCACTAGATATGGACATCTATATTATCATTGATCTATCTGAAATATTAAGGTCCCAGTAGAAAAGGTAAGAGTGTATTCTTGACAAAGGAATGGTGGTGGTGGTGGTTTAGTCACTAAGTTGTGTCTGACTCTTACAACCCCATGGACTGTAGCCTGCCAGGCTCTTCTGTCCATGGAATTCTCCAGGCAAGCATACTGAAGTGGTTTGCCATTTCCTTCTTCAGGGAAATCTTCCTGATCCAGGTATCAAACCCGGTCTCCTTCATTGCAGGCAGATTCTTTTACTGACTGAGCTACGAGGGAAGCCCCTGACAAAGGAATAGTACCATACAAAAGAGGAAATCCCCTTTAAACTAGTCTTTTATAATCCTGTAGTTGGTTATTAGTTGCCTGGAGAAGAGGAGAATGCATGCGTGCTCAGTCATGTCTGACTATTTGCATCCCCATGGACTATAGCCCACAAGGCTCCTCTGTCCAGATTTTCCAAGCAAGAATACTGGAGTGGATTGCCATTTCTTTCTCCAGGGAGTTTTCCTGACTCAGGGATCGAACCCACCTCTCCCGTGTCTCCTGCATTGGCAGGTGAATTCTTCACCAGTGAGCCACCCAGGAAGCCCCAATTATCAGTTGGAACCCTGAAAATCAGCATGGCAATTAGAAGACAGGAAGTGACTAGAAAAGGCAGAGTTTCTAATTTATATATAGTGATCCTCATCATTTGTGGCTTCCATATCAACAAATTCTCCTACTTTCTAAATTCTGTTTCTAAGTCCCAAATCAATACTTGCAGCACCTTTATGACTGTTGACAGAGTAGGTTGCCTGTCATGCATGTTCCCAGATGAGGTCAAATAAGGCAACACTCTTCATCCTTGTTTCAGCTATCAAAATATAAACCAATGTCCTTTTGTGGTCTATTCAGTACCACAGTTTTTACATTTTTGTGCTTTTCTGTTGGTGATTTTGCTGTTTAAAGTGGCCTCCAAATGTAGTGCCAAAGTTCTGTCTAGTGTTCCTAAATGCAAGAATGTTGCTGCATGTCTCACGGAGAAAATATGTATGCTAGGTAAGTATTGCTCAAGCATGACTTCAAGCCATGGCTGTTGGCCATAGTTCCAGGTAAATGAACCCACAATACAATAGATCCCATAGACAAGAAGAGGAAATTCGCTGATCTGCATATGTGCATCTGCTCTGGAAAGTGCTAAAGTAACATCTGTAGTGCATGACAAAAGTATAAACTTTCAAAGTGTGGAAAAGAAGTTGAATTTGTATTTATGACATGGCTACCAATTTAAAAAATGGCAGAGTGGACAGCAGTGTTGTGAAGCTGAAATCCAAAAAAGTTTATAGTCATGTTTCCCAGAGTCAAGAATATGTAACAGGGGTGTCCCTGGTGGCTCAGTGGTAAAGAATCCGCTTGCCAGTTCAGGAGACATGGCTTCAGTCCCTGGTCTGGGAAGATCTCACATGCCACTGGGCAACTAAGCTTTTGCTCCGTAACTACTGAGCCTGCGCTCTAGAGCATGCAGGCTCAAACTACTGAAACTGCAGTGCCCTAGAGTCCATGCTCTGCAACAAGAGAAGCTCCCACAATGAAAAGGCCCCACACCACGATTAGAGAGTAGCCCTGCTCACTGCAACTAGAGAAAGTCTTGCACACAGCCACAAAGACCCAGCATAGCCAAATTAAATAAATAATTTTTAAAAAGAATATGTAATGTCCTTCGAAACTAGTATTGATTACCTTTTGCATTTCAAGAGGCACTATGGAATGGAAAATGCTAAATTTGCAGGCAAGGCAGATCCTACAGTGAAGTAAAGTTCAGTAAAATTCTTTAATATCTGTTAAGTGTTACAAAGGAAAAAGATTATCTGGAAGAGCAGATTTACAATGTGATGAGACCAAATTGTTTCATGAAAACACCAGGAAAGAAATCTATATAAAACAAATGGTCTTCAAAGCCATGAAAAGACCATGAAATTATGGTCCTTCATTCAAAGACCATGAAATTATTTATGATATATATAGTAAATAAGGAGTCCATCAACAGAGGCACACCTAAAACAAGGTTATATATTGACCATCTGACAGGAATCTAACTCCATATTTCCCCAAGAGCAGTGGTTCTGAATGTCCTAAGTGCTTATAGCAATTTTATAGAATATTACTGTGAATAATGAGAATTGACTATAATGCAGATATTTAATCTGAATTGTTATAACAGTTCAGGAATAGCAAGTTAAAATTTTGTTAATTACACTAAATATATACTACAGGTATATATTTAGTATAATAATATATTTAGTGGAAATAATATACCTGAATGTTAAAACAAAACCACAGATTTGAGAAAAATGCCAATATACCTAACTGCCAGGTATCTGGAGACCATGTCATCTACTTGCTAAAAGCAATCGGAATATTTTCTAAAAAGAATTGATCAAATTTTCAGCTTTTCTTCTGATATCTGACATCCAGTGGATCTCATCTACATATTACCATTTATTTCATGAACTATCAATATTTAACCACTTTATTTTACTTAACTTTCTATTGTAACAGATACAGAACTTTGTTTTACTTGTATCCTTTATGTCTGTTTTTTTCATATTAAACTATGAGCTTCTCAAAGGCAGGATCCATGTCTTATCTCTTTAATTTCTTTGATGTCTAACACAGTGTATGGTACAGAAGAAGTGCTGAACACACACTCGTTGACATAAATCCAGCAAGATCTTCTGTGACACACCTCCTAGAATAATGGAAATAAAAACAAAAATAAAGAAATGGGACCTAATTAAACTTAAAAGATTTTTCACAGCAAAGAAAACTGTAAACAAGATGAAAAGACAACCCTGAGAGTGGGAGACAATAATAGCAAATGAACTACTGAAAAGGGATTAGTGTTCAAAATATACAAGCAGCTCACAAAGCTTGATACCAGAAAAACAAACAACTATCAAAAAGTGGGCAGAAAACCTGAACAGACATTTCTCCAAGGAAGACATACATGTGGCTAATATTCACATGAAAAGATGCTCAACATTGCTCATTATTAGAGAAATGCAAGTCAAAACTACAATGAGGTATTACCTCTCACCATCAGAACAGCCACCATCAAAAAAATCTACAAATAATAAAAGCTATAAAGGGTGTGGAGAAAAGGGAACCCACTTGCACTGTTGGCAGGAATGCAAATTGATACAGCCACTATGGAGAACAGTATGTGTGTGTTAGTCATTCAGTCGTATCTTACTCTTTGCAACCCCATGAACCACAGCACACCAGGCCTCCTTGTCTATCACCAACTCCCGGAGTTCACCCAAACCCATGTCCATCAAGTCGGCGATGCCTTCCAACCATCTCATCCTCTGTCGTCCCCTTCTCCTCCTGCCCTTAGTCTTTCCCAGCATCAGGGTCTTTTCAAATAAATCAGCTCTTCGCATTAGGTGGCTAAAGTATTGGAGTTTCAGCTTCAACATCAGTCCTTCCAATGAACACCCAGGACTGATCTCCTTTAGGATGGTGAACAGTATGGAGTTTCCTTAAAAAACTAGGAATAAAACTATCCTATGACCCAGCAATCTCACTACTGGGCCCATACCCTGAGGAAACCATAACTGAAAAAGACACATGTACCCTAGTGTTCGTTGCAGCAATATTTACAATAACCAGGACATGAAAGCAACCTAGACGTTATCAATAGGTGAATGGATAAAGAAGATATGGTACATATATACAGTGGAACATTATTCATCCATAAAAGAAAAACATTTGAGTCAGTTTTAATGAGGTGGATTGCTGGGAGCCAGCATAGGGAATCCCGCCGATGGCAAAGGTCATGAAGAAAGAGGCCTGACAAATGCAAAGGCGGGATCAGGTCTCAGATGTCTCCCTGGACTTTCTCAAGCATCTGCACCCAAAACCAGAGTCTGCCTGTTTTACTGTGTTATGCTTTCCACCTACTCCTCTGACATTAACAAGGGGCTGTCCCCCCCACACTTTTTCTGGAAAAAGTTAATTTAGAGCTTTTAGATAATAAGTCTCCTGGGCATAATAAGAGTGTTTCAATCCAAAAATCCCTCTGATGGCTTTCTAGCCTGCCTGACAGGTTTGTCCAGACTCTTACAGCCACGCATGAGATTGTTTGCGGCCTCCTGACCATGAGAGGCAAGGAGACTTAAAACATCCTAGGAATGTAGGGGCTTCTGAGGAGTCAAAATCATTAGAATAGGACTGATTAAGGGTTTCATTGTTGAGCCAATACTTGCTGCCAAGTTTTTATATCTTTTATTTGTTGATATAGTTGGTATGTAGAAAAAACAGGTAGTAGCCCTGGCATTAGCAAGATTTTTGAGTTAAGTACTTTCTTTGTTATAACCCACTGAACCTTTGTTCTACAGGAATGTAACTTTATTTAGTACTTTAAGGGTGATGCAAATTAAAGAAAAAACACTTCAAGGGAAGATGAGTTTTCAGGTTAATAGACATTTATCTAGGAAAAGAGCCATAAAAATGTTATCAGGCCCCCTGGCCAGAAGATGATGTAAAACCACCTAAGACCTTTTGTATATGGGAAGGTATGCAAAAAGAAAGCCTGGTCAGGACTACTGACCCTGCATAACTCTGCATATTCCATTATTTCTTTACGTACAACTTGGGGTATATAAGCTGCCTTTGAAAAGAAAGTTGTGGGTCTTGCACCAATGCTTGGCTCCCCCATGTCGTTCTTTTCTTATTCTTCCTTTTCAGGCTGAATTCCTGTCTGGAGCACAGAGGCTCTCCGTGTCTACTTATTAGCCCTGGCTTCTAAGACCCACACAAGAGGGAACCCAAGGTGGGGCACCTTCCGCTATTCAACTGGGTGCCAGTGGCCTACGTAGATGGTGCAACCCCCTTGTCTTGGAGCTGTATTGGTCTCCTGTGTAAACCAAGGAATACAGCCTCTTTACTCCTCTATTTTCTCTCCTCTCTCTCACTACTATTCTTCCCTAATCTCTCTTTATATCTCTAAATAAATAAGTCTCTCCTCACTGACTCCATCCCCACTTCAAATTACCCTGGATCCACCAGGGCTGGACATCGCCAGGGTATGAACCTAGAGCCTACTATACACAGTGAAACAAGTCAGAAAGAGAAAAACAAATTTCATATATTAACACATATATATGGAATCTAAAAAGATGGTACTGATGAACCTATTTGCAGGGCAGCAATCGAGACTCAGACAACAGACTCAGTCTGTTCTCTATAGAACAAACTTGCAGACACAATGAGTAAGAGAGAGCAAGGGATGAACTGAAAGAATAACTGAAACGTATACATTCAGTTCAGTTCAGTTGCTTAGTCGTGTCCGACTCTTTGAGACACCGTGAATCGTAGCATGCCAGGCCTCCTTGTCCATTACCATCTCCTGGAGTTCACTCAAACTCACATCCATCGAGTTGGTGATGCCATCCAGCCATCTCATCTTCTGTCGTCCCCTTCTCCTCCTGCCCCCAGTCCCTCCCAGCGTGAGAGTCTTTTCCAATGAGTCAGCTCTTTGCATGAGTTGGCCGAAGTACTGGAGTTTCAGCTTCAACATCATTCCTTCCAAAGAACACCCAGGGCTGATCTCCTTTAGAATGGACTGGTTGGATCTCCTTGCAATCCAAGGGACTCTCAAGAGTCTTCTCCAACACCACAGTTCAAAAGCATCAATTCTTCTGTGCTTAGCTTTCTTCACAGTCCAACTCTTGCATCCATACATTACCACTGGAAAAACCAAAGCTGTGACTAAATGGACTTTTGTTGGCAAAGTAATGTCTCTGCTTTTCAATATATACATTACCATATGTAAAATATATAGCCAATGGGAATTTGCTGCATGAGGCAGGGAGCTCAAACCTGGTGCTCTTTGACAACCTGGAGGGATGGGATGGGGTGGGAGGTAGGAAGGAGGTTTAAGAGGGAGGAGACCTATGTATACCTATGGCTGATTCATATACACCAACACAATATTGTAAAGCAATTATCCTCCAATTAAATATATAATAAAAAAGAAAGCGCTGAATAAATGTTTACTGAATGTAAGTAATCAACATGAGGGGCTCAGTGGTTAAGAATCAGCCTGCCAGTGCAGAAGTGGCAGGTGACGCAATTTTTATCCCTGGGTTGGGAAGATCCCCTGGAAGAGGAAATGGCAACTCACTCCAGGACTCTTGCTGGGATATTCCCAAGAGAAGCCTGGAAGCTACAGTCCATACAGTCACAAAGAGTCAGACACGACTGAGTGACTTAAGCACAAGGACAACGAGGATTCAGTAAAAACAAAAGTGTAATTAAAAATCTCAATAAGTGATAATAATAGATTTTTAAAAACCATGTTCAGAGTTCAATTCAAATTTCTCAGAATTATAGACTTGTAATTCTGGATAATACTGTAATATGTGCTTTAAAATTATTTTACTTACATATATAACACATGGCTGCATAATTGTATTAAAAAAATAAATATTAAATTTATGTCATAATGAAAGTGTAGACTCATTTGTCAGTCTCCCCATCTTACTCCCCCTCCCCACTTTTATATACTAATTGAGAAAGTATGCAATATCCAAAAGATAAAATTTTACTTTGAGACATATCTCCCAAGATAACCTATAAATATATTACTTCTATGCTGTACACTCTCTCTGCAATCTACTCAACCTAAAATGTGTATGATATTAAATTTTTCTAATCAGTGAAGACATTATTATGACTGTATTTACCTGACCTTTGCATTTCCCATTTCCTGAGAAGTTTCTGGGGGAGTTCATGAATCTGTCATTTCAGTACACTTTAAAATATTTGCTCCAAAGAAAATGTAATTTTATCACCCAAGAAATCTTCAAATTAGAAATAAAAGGTAGATACTTATCACAACTAAGAAGTTGTCAATAAAGTGCATCCAGAGTTTAAAGAGGCTTAGAGAAACCCTGGGGAACATTCCTATGGCAAAAATTCCACCCACCAGAAGGCTGAAAAGAGCAGCTTATAGTTTATATCTCAGCTTGGAAACAAATCAGTAAAAAGATCATCTGAAATGCAGAGCTAATGCCAACAGAAGATGTCACCATCATGTTAGCCACACAGAAAAATAAGGAAACATCCCGTGGTGCCTTTACAGCTGCTTAAAAAGTCTAGCACATCATCACTTGCTGTTACTAACAGCAAAAGAAACACACACTGCTCAAATTTCTTTTTAAAGTTTGGCTTCAAATGTTTGCCACTTTTTCTTATTGACTTCCTCTTCCTTTATAGTTTTGAAAATTTTATAACCTCAATACTTTTCTATCATATTCATTATTATGCAGGAGGGAAAAAACGTAAACTAGGTCACTTGGCCTTCTTTCATATTGTTTCCTCCAAATTCAATATAATTTTCATCCCTTAATGGTCAACATCCTCTCAGATCAGAGTTAGGCTGAATGCAAGCAAACCTCTGGGGAAGGCATGCATTGGAGAAGGAAATGGTAGCCCACTCCAGTGTTCTTGCTTGGAGAATCCCAGGGGTGGGGGAGCCTGGTGGGCTGCCATCTATGGGGTCGCACAGAGTCGGACACGACTGAAGTGTCTTAGCAGCAGCAGCAGCAGCAGCAGCAAGCAAACCTCAGCACAATTTTCTGTGTGGTTTTAGCCTTCTCTCAGACACTTACCTGTGTCTATCCACTGTAGGAAGCTACTCTACTTTCAATCAATAACTCCTCTTTTCCCTGAGCTTAAAGTGAACTTATCTTTGGAGTTGATAAGTTTGGGGATAATTCACTATTTTTGTGGAAATAATTTCTGTATATGGCTTCCCAGGTGGCTCAGATGGCAAAGAATCTGCCTGTAACTCAGGAGACCTGGGTTTGATCCCTGGGTCAAGAAGATCCTCTGCAGAAGGGAATGGCAACCCATTCCAATACTCTTGTCTAGAAAATCCCATGGACAGAGGAGCCTGGTGGGCCACAGTCCATTAAGTCATAAGAATTGGACACAACTGAGCAACTAACACTTTCACTTTCATGGAGAACAAGATTTTCAATGTAATCATTTCTTCAACAAATCATATTAAATACCAGCTCTGTTGTGAGTATACAATAGATAAATGATGTGAATATCAAAAAAGAAAAAGGTGAGAACAGTTCCTTCTACTAAAATGGTTTCTAAATATAGATGTCAAACTGTGCTAGGTAGTACTTATTAAAAAGATTAAGTAATTACAGCGAATAAGTACCACCAGAGATTGGGAGACAGGTCATGAGGAATTTAGATATTTGTGGATGTTTGTATGGAAAAGAAAGGATCAGATTCTGCCCTTGAAAGGATGTTAGGAATAAGATTCATGAAAAGCAGGTGGGGAAAAAGCATGGGAGGCCTTCTGAGTCAGGGGCAGTGAGGATTCCATGACTACTGCTTATGATGAACGGAATTATCCTTGTTGAAGAGGAGAGTTGGTAGAAAGAAGAGAAATGGAAATTATGGTAGGCACAGGAAGGAAGAGGAATATTGTGGACCCTGGATGTCAAGTGCCTGCAAACTTCTTGATAGATAGATGACAGTATTCACTCCTTTCTTCATTACGTGTGTGCTGTGCTTAGTCGCTTCAGTTGTTTCCAACTCTTTGCGACCGCGTGGACTGTAGCCCACCAGGCTTCTCTGTCCCTGGGATTCTCCAGGCAAGAATACTGGAATCAGTTGCCGTTGCCTCCTCCTGATGATCTCCCCGACCCAGGGGTTGAACCCGTGTTTTTTTCATCTCCTGCATTGGCAGGTGGGTTCTTTACCACCTGTGAAGCCCCTTATTCACCATACCCAATAGAATATTTTTGAACACTCACCAGACTGGCATTCCATAAGTAAGCCTGATTCACTTGGATTGGGAAAAATAGGACAGAACTAAACAGGAAGGGCCAGGAGAACAAGCAGAAAAACCATGAGTTTGAAAACAACCACAACAACCAAACCTGAAGATTTTGTTGTTCAAGATAGTTAACAAAAGAGTATTGACCAAGTTTAAGAAGGAGAGGTCAAAATCTAAGTGGCTGGAGTGTAGGTAGGTTCCTGAACAGCAGGCCAGGAAAGCGAAGGGTCAGAGTTTGGGCTGTAAGTGATAAGGTCATTAAACCAGAGAGTGTGGAATCCAAGAGATATGAGGAGGTATGAGTAACAGCTAAGAGGCACTGATGACTTTATACACACAAAGCTCCTCCTCTGGCTCAGAAATAGCGCCCGAGGGCCCTACACAGCCTCTGCAACGGTCAAGTTTGAACCTCCAGGTACAGAAAATGAAGGACCCTGGGTGGAGAGAGGAGTCAGCAAGCCGAGATCAAGGTAGTTCCAAATCCAAACATCCAGAAATCTTCTGGAATTTTTGCCATGTATCCAGATTTTCTGATGTCTTGTGGTCACATTCAGACTTAGAAAAAAGACCAACTATGGGACACTTGGGCAATTGTCTTCTTAACAATAATGATTCCCAGTTCTGCTCTTGATTACAAAGTGCAAATCCCATGACTCTCAGGGCCTTCCCTGAGAAAAGCACACACTTTTCTGGGAACTGAAGCTTACCCATGTAATAGACCTGCATATATTTCTTGTTTTCTTAGCAAATTGCTGCGAGTCTTGGCAAGTTTTTCTTTTATCCTACCCTACACTTCACCCCCACCACACACAAAATCTTAATAATGTTATAAATGTAATTTCATATGATGCTTTCATAATTATTAGGTTATCATATTATAATAGTGCTTTTTAGACATATGTACACAGCATTTAGAGATCCATAGATAGAAAGAACAAATATTTCTTCCATGAATAGAAGAATCTGTACTATTGGGTCTGTTTTAAATAAATGTAAGAGTGCAATGGAAAAAGAAAAAGACCAAAAGATTATTTTGGGAATCAAGGAACTCAGGGACTGTGTTTCTAAAACTGGCAATGTTTCACAAATCAAAAGACCTTAATCAGCTAGTGGGTTTATGAATCTAGATTACCAACTTGGAATTCCCCACCCCCTTGCTGCTTATTAGTTATTCATACTGTCTCAGGCTATAATAAAAGATATTCTCAATTATTTAAAATAACAGCAAAAATACCATTAAATTTTTATGCTAGAATGTGCTTGTTATTAACCACTTGTTGTTGTTGTTTTTTTAATAATTTTTATTTCACCACTTGTTTAAAACAGGAAGTAAAGTGAACTTTGTTGTCTAAGGGGCAAGCCTATCATCCACTGTGTCAAATGTCTGCTTTGTACTATGAGAGATGCTATAAACTTCATTCTAAACGCAGGGTATGTACTAAACTAGCAATATTCTCTTTTATTTCACAAGCAAGATTTGGAAAGAATATCAGTCATTTGAATCTTGGCCAAATGTTTCTAAGTTCCCAGAATTTGAAAGGCTCACCCGGAACTTTTAGTTTTAATAAGTCAAGGAAGTTATGTTTAAGGTCAGCACAACAAATGGGCCATGCTTTATCATGAATTTCATGAAGCAAAGAAAATATATTCTTTTTGTGAAACTTCACTGTTAGGTTTCAGACATTGTCACACTGCTTTTGAACAACAGCTGAGCAGTAGGCTGTTAGACAGCGTGGTACCAGCGGATACATGGGAGCCAGGAAGGCATGTTTCCTTCTAGTGTCTGTGGGATGTTGGCTAATTCATCTACACTCAGTGGACTGCTTTTCCCTTATTAGGAAATAATGGTTGGGGACTGAATAGTTTCTGAGATCCCTTTCTGTTTTAAAACCTGTGAGATAATAAATCCTTCATGTAAGAGACCAACAACTTAAGGAGCAAGGTTCTCTCTTATCTTTGTCTATACCCAGCAGTAAGAATGGTCCCTGACAGTCAGATGAAAGGGACCCAGGACACAAGGAAGAACACAAACATTTACTATGTGTGTTCCATGTCTGTGGCCAACATCTGAACTATGCATTTATTTTAAACTTAACGTTGTGTTTCATCCTCACAACCATCTTTATCTGTAGTGTTTTGATGGCAGTCTTATAGCTACTTCATATATGGTAATTTGGGGCAGGGAGATGTCAATTAAAAGATCTGAGTTTACACAGTAAGGGACAAAGATATAGATCCCATGGTACTCTTTGCTGTCCAGAACACTGACAAGTATACTTTACACAGTATTATTTTGCTCCAAAATAATTTATTTGAGAATTGAACACATACACACCTACACTGGAATAAAGAAACTAAAATGAGTTGAGAGGATGGATGTGGTTTTCAACTAGGCTCTAAACTTTTGCTCTCTCTTGGATCTCCTCTAAAACCACAGTAAATCAATCATCTGGCATCCTTGCAGGTCTCTCATGGGTCAGCAGGGGCTCCTGTACAGCTGTGTGTTTCTGGCACAAGACAACAGCGGCTGCTCTGCAGTGGCCTCAGACCTGTTGCTGTAGCTGGGATGTCACTGCGCCAGTACAAGTCTCCTTTATCTCCTTTGCAACTTGAGATGTTCTAAAATCATACTCTGCTTCATAAGCTTTCATGACCCACAGTTGAGAGGAAGGAGGAGAAAGTGGAAATAATGACTTTGTTTTGATATCCTCTTTGCAGTGTATCCTAAGCCAAATCTGATATTGGATATCATAAAGAGCCAATCCACACTGGATTTCTCAGAAACCAGTACTCTCTAGTGGATATCACAGCCTTCTTATAGTATACTTTTTAGTAAAGTTACAGACCCATTTGAGAACTATGGAAATACTCTAAAATAATGTTATACACACACACACACACACACACACACACACACACACACTTTTCAAAATTTGCCCTTAATAGGGCAAATAAAAATTTTTTCAAATTTATTTTTTGAATAATTTTTTCAAAATTGTTATAATTTTTATTGGAGTATAATTGCTTTACAGTGTTGTGCTAGTTTCTGTCACACAGCAAAGTGAATCAGTTATATATATATATATATATATAATGAATATATAAAGAAATGTCTGTTTAGATCTTCTCCCCATTTCTTGATTGAGTTGTTTTTCTTTATTTGACATAGAACTACATGAGCTGTTTATGTATTTTGGAGATCAATCCTTGTTGGTTGCTTCATTTGCAAGTACTTCCTCCCATTCTGTATGATTGCTTTTCATTTTGTTTATGGTTTCCTTTGATGTGTAAAATCTCTTAGTTTTAGTGATCAGTGACTTGCACTATTGTATTAAATTTACACTAGAGGAATCATTCCCTCTTGGATTAATTGTGGCTTTGATAAATAACCAGAAAACAAGTTACCTCTAGGATCATCCTGATGATGCCTTTGGTCTGCTAAAATATTGACCTGCTAAAAATTATCAAAGGCTTTTAAGTTGAATTAGGTTCTTGATAGTTTCAGCAAGTTGATACCTTAGCCCACCTAAGGATCTTCAAGATGATCCCAGAGATTACTTTTTTTCTAGTGTTTGTAAGAGCCGCATCTAATCATACAGGGAACTTTCCCCCTCATTTGAACCTCTAACACTGTGATACAAACCACTGACCATTATCTCTCAGCCAGGAATCAAGCAGGAGTCACTTAATTGATCCCTTGCTGTGATCTATTCTCCAAAACAGTGATCAGAGTGCTTTCTATAAAATGTAAATCATGTTGCATCCTTCTCATGTGCAAAGTCCCCTAGGGACTTTTCAGCTTATTTAGGATAAACGCAAGCTCCAGACCAGAACCTACAGAGCCTCTTGCTGCTGCTGCTGCTGCTGCTGCTAAGTCACTTCAGTCATGTCCGACTCTGTGTGACCCCATAGACAGCAGCCCACCAGGCTCCCCCGTCCCTGGGATTCTCCAAGCAAGAACACTGAAGTGGGTTGCCATTTCCTTCTCCAATGCGTGAAAGTGAAAAGTGAAAGTGAAGTCACTCAGTCGTGTCTGACTTTTCGCAACCCCATGGACTGCAGCCTACCAGGCTCCTCTGTCCATGGGATTTTCCAGGCAAGAGCACTAGAGTGGAGTGCCATTGCCTTCTCCCATTGGTCAGTGCTACTGGCTTGCAAAGGCAACTGTATTGGGCTTGGTAAGGGGGAGTCCCTATGATTTGGCTCACAGGTGGTCTTTGTTTCTATCACTGTGGTCACTCCATTTATATATCTATCATTCCAACTTAAGGATTGCTAATGGCAAAGAGGAGAGTGAAAAGTTGGCTTAAAGCTCAACATTCAGAAAATGAAGATCATGGCATCTGGTCCTATCACTTCATGGGAAATAGATGGAGAAATAGTGAAAACAGTGTCAGACTATTTTGGGGGGCTCCAAAATCACTGCAAATGGTGATTGCAGCCATGAAATTAAAAGATGCTTACTCCTTGGAAGAAAAGTTATGACCAACCTATATAGCATATTCAAAAGCAGAAACATTACTTTGCCAACAAGGGTCTGTCTAGTCAAGGCTATGGTTTTTCCAGTGGTCATGTATGGATGTAAAAGTTGGACTGTGAAGAAAGCTGAGGGCCAAAGAATTGATGCTTTTGAACTGTGGTGTTGGAGAAGACTTTTGAGAGTCCCTTGGACTGCAAAGAGTTCCAACCAGTCCATTCTAAAGGATATCAGTCCTGGGTGTTCTTGGAAGGAATAATGCTAAAGCTGAAACTCCAGTACTTTGGCCACCTTGTGTGAAGAGTCGACTCATTGGAAAAGACTCTGATGCTGAGAGGGATTGGGGGCAGGAGGAGAAGGGGAAAACAGAGGATGAGGTGGCTGGATGGTATCACCAACTTGATGGACAAGAGTTTGGGTGAACTCTGGGAGTTGGTGATGGACAGGGAGGCCTGGCATGCTGCAAAGATTTGGACACAACTGAGCGACTGAACTGAACTGAATGGCAAAGCCTGGGTGATGTCAATTGGCCAGATCATCTAATCTACTCAGTTCTTCACGGTCTCTTCATGGTGCATACTTTCCAGTTGGGGTTGATAGGTGATTTAAAATTTTTCACACTCTGTGCCTACTCCCATTTGTCCATTTCTATGCTTGTAGCCCAGACCTCCTTATCTCTAATCCCCTATGCCTTTTCCTTCTCAAGCCCTTGAAAAGACAGACCATTGACCATGGCCCAGGAATCTGTATTTATCTTCACCTTGGGCCACTTCTCCTTTGGCACAAGGTCTAAATTCAGATGCACTGGTCACAGCTCCATTCATGAGACAATCCCATTGTCTTTCAGATCCATTTCTGAATGTGGTAGCATTCAGTTGCTGTCCATTTCCAGCGTGGACCAGCACTCTAATAGAAGGGCCATGATCAATGTCACTCAGATGTTGAGTCTGATAGGCTGGAAATAGCTGTTTTTTCTACCTTTCCAGGTGTACAATCACTTTAGTTAATGAGTTCTGGGTCCCTTTGGAAGGACTGAGGGAACTCTTATAGTATATACTTGCCACAGGGTTTCAAGTTCTTTCTTCCTTCAGCCAAAATATTCTAGATCTGAATGTTAGCTCAGATTTCAAAACTTAATAAAGCATACTGACTTTTGGTTGGGGTGATAACTCTAAGCCTCCTGCTTGACTATTATTTCTTATTGTCTCTTTTCTTGTTAATCATAAATGCTAAATAGCACCCTTTTCCCCTAAAGTCTCTTTGCTCTATTTATAATCTCCATAGTTTCCCATAGGTTAAGGCCCATTGACTGTCCCTTCAACCTTGCTGGTCACAAAAGTGATTGCAGTGTTCTTAATTCTGGTGGTTCACAACTGCCACTTGGACTGCCTCTAATATTTGGAGGACATATCATATTTAAGGATTCTAAAAAGCACGGCTGTGTGGATTGGCTAACTTTCTGTCATCCCTTGCCTGTAGAGGAGGCCATCACCAATATTCTTAGTGATGCTGGTGCCTCTTTCTGGAAGAATCAGATCACTATGTAACTGTGACCCTGAGTGAAGCAGAGAAGGGGGCAAGTTTGCGTGGAAGTGCACTAGACTGCTGTGTCATCTAGGAAATGACATCAAGGCCATTGGAAAATTTTGAAGCCAAAGCTAGACAACAGAACAATTCCTGTCTCCCAGGAATAAATCTGCCTCCACATCTTTGCTGCTAAGCTGCTAAGTTACTTCAGTCGTGTCTGACTCTGTGCGACCCCATAGACGGCAGCCTACCAGGCTCCCCCATCCCTGGGATTCTCCAGGCAAGAACACTGGAGTGGGTTGCCATTTCCTTCTCCAATGGGTGAAAGTGAAGTCGCACAATCGTGTCCGACCCTCAGCAACCCCATGGACTGCAGCCTACCAGGCACCTCCGTCCAGGAGATTTTCCAGGCAAGAGTACTGGAGTGGGTTACCACACTTAATCACTGGCTGGGAGGAACTCAAGGAAGCATAGCCTTGGTACAGATACACTGATGAACTTTGGAGCATAGCAGCTGGGACTCTGGGTCAATTTTGGTCCCTATAGTCAGAAGTATGTGAGCTGGATTCCCATGACCCCCATATAACCTAAGTGTTGATCAGCAATAATTGGTATGAATAAGCTGTGATACATTAGTTCAGTGGAATACTGCACAGCAAGTTACTGCTACACACAACACCATGGATGGATCTCACAAACAGAATGCTGAATGAAATGGTGGCGCTAGGGGTAAAGAACCTGCCTGTCAATGGAGACATAAGAGATGCCAGTTCAATCCCTGAGTTGGGAAGATCCATGGAGGAAAGCATGGCGTTCCACTCCAGTATTCTTGCCTGGAGAATCTCATAGACAGAGGAGCCTGGTAAGCTACAGTCCATGGGGTTGCAAAGAGGCGGATACAACTAAAGCGACCTAGCAGCAGGAGCAGCAAGGGGGCAAAAAAGCACGTACTATATGATTTCATTTATGTGTTCAACAAACAGAACAGATCCTTAATGTTAGAAGCCAGCATTAGTGGCTACTTCTGAAGGGAAGAGTAGAGTAGTGACAGGGATTGAGTACATGGGGGGTCTTCTGAATTCCTGATACTTTCCTATTTCTTAATCTACAAAATAATTGAACAGATATGTTCATCATTTTGTGATACTTTCCAAGCTGAATATCTATGATATGAGCTCTTTTTTATGTTATACTTCAACAGAAATTTTATTTAAATAAGATAATTACTTAAATATATCACAACCTCTCAGTTTTAGCTTTAGTAACTTTGCTTCAGTGATTATCCTTCGACATATATCCATGTGAACTTGTATGAATGTATCTGCAGATAGATTTCTAAAAGTAGATTGCTGATCAAAGTGAAGTTTTAAATTCCAACATTAAATATGAAGGTACCCCCCCCCCAAATTCTATACCAACACCTATCTTGTAACCACACCTTGACTAATATTGAATATTGTCAACCATTTTAACTTTTTGCTGATCTTAGAGGTAAAATGGGGTATGGTCAAAGTAGACAGTATACTTTCATGATCGCTAGTCAAAATAAGCATATTTTCATGTGCACATTGGAAATTCACATTTCTTCATCTGTGAACTGCCTGCTCATTCTCTGTGTGCATTTTTGTATAGGGTTGTCTTTTTCTCTTGTGAACAGTTAGGAGTTCTTTCCCTATTAGAACTATTTTTCTAAATCGTTTTGTTTATTTATTTAAATTTTTTGCTATGCTGGGTCTTCATTGCTGCTCAGGCTTTTCTCTAGTTGTGGTGAGTGGTGACCACTCTTCACTGAGGTGCACAGGATTCTCATTGCAGCGCCTTCTCTTGTTGCGTAGCACAGGTTCCAGGGCGTGTGGGCTTCGGCAGTTGTAGCTCCTGGGCTCTAGAGCACAGGTTCAATAATTGTGGCACGTGGGCTCACTTGCTTCATGACTTGTGGGATTTTCCCAGACCAGGGATTGAACCCATGTCTCCTGCCTTGATAGGAGGATTCTTGATCACTGAGCCATCAGGGAAGCCCCTTTTAGAACTATTTACATTTCATCTCATTTGTCTCCTAAGAGCACCCTGATTAATAGTATTACATTTTTTATAGTCTAACAAGGAGGAATACTAGCTCTTGCTGCAACATCCGGAGAGCATGTGTCTGAATCTTCTAAAAGTATCTAATAGTATCAGATTAATAAGGAAAAGTAAAAGATAACAGTGGCAGAGGAATAAATCACAGCATTGTTTTATACCACTTGGGACTACAACATCTTCTTCCAGGAGTCCTCTACCATCTTGATTTTTGCAATGATATTAAAGAGGTTTTTAGTAGTAACTTTAGAAGGCAGGATGGCCATTAGGCCTTGCACTATTACTACTTAACTTGTCTTTTGCTTAAGAGGCTAGTTCGTTTTTTTTTTTTTTTTCACTCGTGCTTGCCTAGTCATGTCCAACTCTTTGCAACCCTTTGGACTGTAGCCCACCAGGCTCCTCTGTTCATGGGATTTTCCAGGCAAGAATACTGGAGTGGGTTGCCATTTCCTCCTCCAAGGGATCTTTCTGACTCAGGGATTGAGCCCATGTCTCCAGAGTCCCCTGTATTGCAGGCAAGTTCTTTACTTGCTTAACCATCCAGGAAGCCTCAAGAGGCGAATAATAGAAAATAAACAAAGTAGAAAATAAAGTAAAATAGAAAATAAAATAAGAGGCTAGTAATAGACAATAAATCTTATTTGCACTTTTCACTTTTGGTTACTCTTAAACCATTTCCCCAGATTTCTTACCAATTCTTTACTTTCTTACAACCACTTCTCCATAACTGTTAACCTTATACATTTATGACTGTGGAGCACAGAAATCTGTTGGAGTGCTGAAGCTCAAGGAGAATTTAATTTAATGAGATTGTATGACACTACTTGGCAGAGCTAAGAGGAAACTGAAGATACATGTATCACATTTCCTTACCCATATTGTTATTCTCAGACTTAGTGTTTAGCAAACTTCCTTTAGGTAATGGCCCTTTAATGTTCCAAATGCTCAACAACTAGGATGTACATTTTAATATCTAATTTTCCATTTTTCTATCCTGTTCCTTCCAACACAGAGAATCTGAAACACAAAGGGTCTGATCTAATTTTCTCTTTTTCTTCTTGATTTATAAAAATTATATAGATCAAACTCTCCCTAGAAATATTTACCATTGTTGACCATAATTCTTCAGTTCTAAGATACACATTATTTCACATTTTAATATCGCTGAAATTTGAGGGTGTCTAATTGATTGCACATCTTTATTTAAATGATAGGTTTTTATTTATTTTGTTTTTAATGTTACATAAAATAACAGTACACTTTACAACTGATAGTTGTAAATCTTAAATATGATAACGTTCAGTAATAGCATTTTTTAAATAAAATCCTTGAACTTTTGTTCAAGTTCAGCCTTTCTATCTAACTTTTGCTCTCGTGATTTGATTTGGGGCATGAAAACAAAAACTTAGAGTCTGTCTAGCAGTCAAGTGAAAGGAGCTTAGCTGTTGAAGTTTCTTTGTGGGGTTGTTAAATGTCTGTCTGAAATGTGTGAACAATTATAGAGATGTGATTGTTGGAGCCAGTTATTCGTTTGCAACTTGGGAAAGTATTATTAAAGTAATGATAATATTTTTCTCTTTAATACTTAGAGGGTTTTAAGCCAAATAATCCCTTGAATGTTTTACAGACTCTACAGATTAGAACTCTATCTGCTCCTAATAAAATCCATTTACCTTCAGTGGCTATTTATAAATACCATAGGCAACACTATATAGTAAGAATAAGTATGCAATAAGGGTTAATTCTGACTAAAACCATAAGAAAAACTGGGAAGAAAATATATATTTGCTATTGGAACTTAACCAGGACAGCATAGCAGAGTTTTATTCTTGACTATTATACCTAGGTTTTTGCAAGACTAAACTCTCTGACTTGAATATTCTGTTTCTTTCTCCTTTTGTCTCACCTCTTTCACTTCTTGCAAACATGCATGCTCAGTTGCTTCAGTTGTGTCTGTCTGTTTGCAACCCTGTGGACTGTAGACTGCCAGGCTCCTCTGTCCGTGGGATTCTCTAAGCAAGAATAGTAAAGTGGGTTGCCATGCCCTCCTCCATGGGATCTTCCCGACCCAGAGACTGAACCCACATCTTCTACATCTCCTGCATTGCAGGTTGATTCTTTACCCATTGGACTACCTGGAAAGCTCTTTCACTTGTTAGTTACTGCTGTTTGTCTCAAGTTAACTCTCATTTCTTCTGGATAACCTCCCCAGTTTCTCCAAATCTGTCAACTGCCCCAGTTAAATATTCTCTGGCCTCCTGCACTCACTCTTCAGCAAACTGTGTTGTAATTGTGTGTGTTGCTTTGTATTCCCCACTATACCACGAACTTTCCAAAGACAAGGGAGATCTGCATGATACCATTGTGAATCTCTTGTCTAGTGCAAACCTGGCCCATATAGATTCTTAATAAATAGTTATTGAATGACGGAATAAAGTGCATGACTAGCCATCTGGTCTGGAGTTCCTTTCCAACAAAACAAAGAAAAAAAAAATCCACAACTAACCCTTTTGGACAATCTTAGATACTTGAAGCTATATCCATACAGGCCAAGCCAAGGAAAGCAGACCAGGTCAATTTGTCTCAACCTAGCCTCAATAACCTTAGAGAGTCTTGTAAAAGTAGGCGCTACCTAGGGGCAGAAGGCAGCTGACAACACCGTCAATCTCTTTCAAACCTAGAGCAAATATTTGGCTTGTTATGACACTGTAAATAAATAACCACCCTAGCAAATGTCAAATGCACTGTTTTCCTCCTACTGATTCTATTACAAAATTCGTTCCAAGGAAAGCCCCCTCAAAACCAAGTTTGTATTGCCTAAGCCCCCGCCTAATAGAACAACTCAGAGTATGCAAGTATAACAAATATAAAAGAAGGATCCAAATCTATTAGTTGGAACTTTATAGGTGAGTAGCTTGTGAGAAAGTTCCTTCTACAATACAACGAACTCCTGGTAACAGCTGAGGTGAAATGCCATAAGCTGAACATCATAGAAATATAGAACAAGGTCTTTGATAAAACCATGGAGAGAAGCCAGTAAACATCACCACACCCGAGAATCATAACATTAAAATAATCCAAACACACCCCAGTGCTCTTTAATTTATTGTTTTGTTTTTAGTGTTTGCTCTCAGTTTAAAGGAGTCTTTTCTTTTCTTTCTTTTTTTTTTTTTTTTGGTGTTTTATTTTTTTCAGCTTTACTGAAGTATTATTGACAAATAAAATTTTAAGACATTTAAAGGTGGTGACTTCATATATGTATATATTATGAAGATTCTTACATATTTATTTTTGGTGAGAACATTAACATTCTACTTTTTTAGCAAATCCCAACTGTATAATACAGTATTATTAATAATCATCACGTTTTTCATTAGATGCTCAGATTTTATTCATTGTATAGGTAAAAGTTTGTATCCTTTTACCAATCTCTTCCTATTTCCCCCAACCCCCAGTTCCTGGCAACCACTTTCCTTCTCTGTTTCTGTAAGTCTGACTTTTGTTTAGATTTCACATATAAGTAATACTGTTCAGTATTTGTCTTTCTCTCTCTGGCTTATTTCACTTAGCATAATGCCCTCAAGATCCATCCATATTATTGCAAGTGGCAGAATTTTCCTCTTCATGGCTGCATAATATTATATATTATATTAATAATACTATACATAATAGCTTTATCCACTCATCCTTTGATAGACACTTACAATGTTTCCATATCTTTACTATTGTGAATGAAATAGTTAAAAGGATTCTTGATTTCAGCAGTTAAGTCAGTAGACACATACTGTTATTAAGTAAAATATTTTTAATATTCAAAACACCAACACATAACTTGCCTTTTGTTGTGATAATTGCTCCCAAACCAAACTTCCAAAATTGTCCACATGTGGCAAAACAAATATCTGAACCTAGTGTCTTTAGTAACTTTAGGTTACAAAGTATGTGACTTTGTACGGTATTTTTGATCTTTAGACCTGTTGAGTCATAAAATTAATTCATGTACAATCCTGAAAATAACTGTAATAAAGGATCCATACAAATCCACTATTTAGACATGGCTTCAGTGTTTTCCCCATGAGATTTTCTCAATCAGTATAATGATGACTAATCGGTTGATTGTCGCAGAATAATCAAATTCTTGCCAAACATTCAGCACAAGAATATGCTTATGCAAATCACTATTCTTGTTGTATACTCAATAGTTTTACCTTAAAACTTAAAGGAGTGTGTGTGTGTGTGTCTAAGATCAGGGTAGGCGCAATGTTTTATTACCAACAAAAGGTGTAAAACTTGAAATGACACTTTTTAATAGACATCATCTGTCTCTTCTCTTGGCATCTTGGTTGAATTTGTCCATACAGGCTGGACTTTTTCCCAAGGACGAAGTAACAAGCTGATGTAATGTTCATTTTCAATTCGAACTTGGCATTGGAAGGATAACAAAGTGAAAGCCAGATTCTTCCAAAAACTAATAAAAACATGAGCTGTGCCAAATACCCCTAAAATATACTGGGCAGCCCAAGAACACTGTCACTTAGTGCTATAAACATAGGGCAGATTTTGCCCCTGCTCTTCAACAAGATTCTATATTTATATGAAACCTAGAAGGTCCCACCATACACAGTACAGCTCACACAAGCCAGACCATCTAATGTCCACTTTTCCTGGTCCACAAATGAAGACAGCAACACTTTGAAGTTCAAAGTCTAAATCAGCATGGTATAGGAATGCTATGGTAAATAAATCCAGTCCTGTGTGTTTCCTCTACCAAATTACTGGTTATGCCTAGTGGTATTTTCATTGCATGTATTTTTGTGACTCCCCATCCCCAACTATTAAATAAAGATTGCTAGATGGAAATCTTGAAATGACACCTGTCTGAGGAGACCTGCCTTAGAACTGAGAGATGAGATTTTTAAGAATCTGGGAAAATGGACTTTGAGGGGCCAGGTTGAGGGGTGATGACTCCAACTAACTGCCTGGTACTTGCACAACCAGTGATTTAGAAACAATGTTTTTGATCTCAAAGTTATGAAGTTAAAATAATGGGCAATCACACCTTGGAATCTATTTTAGTTTTAACAATATTGAACAAGCTCTAGATGCTCAGAAGGAAAGTGTGGGCTCTATCCAAAGATGTGTTGAACTAACTTTGCAAATGTGGTTTAGAGCTTAATTTTTAAAGCAAATTAGAGTCATGGTTTTGGTGGCTCAGATGGTAAAGAATCTGCCTGCAATACAGGAAATCTGCATTCAGTCCCTGGGTCAGGAAGAATCACTGAAGAAAGGTGCTACCCACTCCAGTATTCTTGCTTGGAGAATTCCATGGATAGAAGAGCCTGGTGGGCTATAGTCCATGGGGTGGCAAAGATTTGGACATGACTGAGCTACTTTCACTTTCACACTTTTGGATTGTGTTGATTGTGATTATCAAGATTAAACTTACAGAGAGAATTAGTAAGTAGCTGTCTACTTATTTTTCTCCCCTTGCAACAGCCCAATTGATTCCCATGCTAAGAGGAAATACTACTTACCCCACCCCCTGGCTTGAATGACCATTCCAGGTAAATGAGAATAATACAAAGACAGGCACATCATCTAACATGCACTTTGCAATAAATGCTGGAGAGGGTGTGGAGAAAAGGGAACCTTCTGACACTGTTGGTGGGAATGCAAACTAGTACAGCCACTATGGAGAACAATGTGGAGATTCCTTAAAAACTGGAAATAGAACTGCCATATGACACAGCAATCCCACTGCTGGGCATACACACTGTATGAGGAAACCAGAATTGAAAGAGACACATGTACCCCAGTGTTCATCGCGGCACTGTTTATAATAGCCAGGACATGGAAGCAACCTAGATGTCCATCAGCAGATGAATGGATAAGAAAGCTGTGGTACATATACACAATGGAGTATTATTCAGCCATTAAAAAGAATACATTGAATCAGTTCTAATGAGGTGGATGGAACTGGAGCTGATTATACAGAGTGAAGTAAGCCAGAAAGAAAAACACCAATACAGTATATTAATGCATATATATGGAATTTAGAAAGATGGTAATGATAACCCTGTATGCAAGATAGCAAAAGAGACACAGATGTATAGAACAGTCTTTTGGACTCTGTGGGAGAGGGAGAGGGTGGGATGATTTGGGAGAATGGCATTGAAACCTGTATAATATCATATAAGAAATGAATCGCCAGTCCAGGTTTGATGCAGGATACAGGGTGCTCGGGGCTGGTGCACTGGGATGACCGAGAGGGATGGTACAGGGAGGGAAGTGGGAGGGGGGTTCAAGATGGGGAATACGTGTACACCCGTGGCGGATTCATGTTGATGTATGGGAAAACCAATACAATACTGTAAAGTAATTAACCTCCAATTAAACTAAATAAATTTAAATTAAAAAAAAAGAATATAAAATGCACTTTGGCCAGTGTGGGCTATTAGAGACAACATAAAAAGGACCTTTTATACCCTTCCAACCTTTAAAACAATTTCTAATGTGCTTAGCATATTAGTAAGTTCAAATGTGGGAACCCTGGGTAGATCTAGTAAATAAGAGGCTTCAGGAAGTTAAGAGGGGGCAGGAGAGAGTCTAGCACCCAGCAGACCAGGAAAACATGACTACATCATAATTCCAATGTTTGCTGTTTAGGCAAAGCACCTAGATTGACAGGGTCACGAAAAGATGTAAGCTCTGTTAAGTATGTTTTCTGTCATCATCCTTCATTCCAGATTAGCACAATGAGGAAAGTGTATGGCATCAATCTCTCACGTTATTAATGGTCAACTCAAGGCAAAACAGTTATGTGACAGTCATCCAAGGTTGCAGGTTATCAGGAAGGAGAATAGTAAGTAGCTCTCAGGACTCCTAGAGCCTGTGTTGATGATTTTGTACTTCATTCTTCCTCTCTGTTACCAGGAAGCAGCTGTGAATAGAGGTTCAAACCACAGGGACCAGTGATGAATATGACAGGATGGTAAGGTTTCACATCCTCATCATTGCAGATAGGAAAGCCCTGCTGGTTGATTCCTACATGGCTGTGCTTGCTTTATTTGGTATATTTGTTTTACATATATATATGTGTGTGTGTATGATAAATAAAGTGTTAGTCACTCAGTTGTGTCCAACTCTTGTAACCCTATGGACTGTAGCCCACCAGGCTCCTCTGTCCATGGAATTCTCCAGGCAACAATACTGGAGTGGGTAACCCTGCCCTTCTCCAAGGAATTTTCCCAACTCAGGGATCAAACTCAGGTCTCCCACATTGCAGGCAGATTCTTTACCATCTGAGCCACCAGGGAAGCTGATGTGTGTGTGTGTACCTTTACTTATCTGTGAGGCTGGTAGAAAAGTTTCTCTTTCACATTATTCTGTTCTTTTTCCATGCTTGCACCAGGGGATTTTAAATGACTTGTCATAAATGTCATCTACACAGAAGGGAACTTTGAAAATGATCTGGGTATTCTTACCACAGAGAATTACACCTACCTGCATGAAAAATACAGTTTCTAATCTGGAGTTACAGTTTTCATGCTTTCCAACAGAAATAAGAAAGCTGAGAGGAGTGGTCAGGGCAATACTTATGCCAACTAAAGTTGGAAGAGGAAAAAAATCCATAATATCATTGTAACATGAGGGGACAGATATGATACTAGAATCTTGAATGTATTTTCATTTTTAAGTCAAAGTCTTGACAGTTCACTTAATCCAAATAAAGAATCAATATAAGAGGAAGTAACTTTAAAAGCAAGAACTAAAAAAACTAGACATTGAGAAATTGGCTCACTAGAACAAGAAATATACAATTTGGGAGAATTTTAAATTTGTATAGCCTCCCAATTAAATTCTGTGATATATTTTAAGGATTTACCAAAATAACAAAAATGAGATGTTCGGAGAGTTCTTCTATATCACCACCACATCAATACAGAAGGTGTCATGACATTACCTTTTTATGGTGTCATTATTCTCTCTGGAAATTAAATGCAATAAGTGCTTAAGTTCTCATATTTAATTCAGATTTCTGTACATGGAATCTCCCTGGCAAAGGAAGATAAGTAAGCACCGTAAATGAGCCACTGAGAGTGTCACAGTTTTAAAGTGTCACGCTTTAAAGTTCCTTGTGCTAGTGTTCCTGTTTATCTCAGGAAAACTGTTGCAAGTAAAAGGAAGATACTAAGCAACTGTCCCATTCTGCACCCATTAAAACATATGTTTCTGTCTTTAACATAACTCTCTTGCTAAATCAAATCTGTTTCACAAATATGGAAAATGGCAAGTCTTGTCTTACTTAACAGTTTATTAGACAATATTTGGAGTTGAGAAATAACTTTCAAAGTGAAACAAGAACAAACCCATAATTTTTATTTAAAGTGAACATATTAGAGGACAGTAAGGCATAATTAAGACAATGAATGAGAACAGACTGCAAAGAACGCAAACTCATCAAAATTTAATTGCTGAACAGTAAAATACCCATAAAAGTTTAAGTGGAACAGAGTCTTAAATCAATTGGATGCTGAATGAGAAAATGCTAGTATCACTAAATCAGCCTTCCAACAAAAATAAGAAAATCACCCCATTCTTTTAATTATTGTTTAGAAATAAGATTCCTAGTGAGCCAAATTCAGGTCTCATTTTATTGAGGCAGATATGAGTCCTCTCTCCATGGTATTATCCAGGCAAGAATACTAAAGGAGGTTGTCATACCCTCCTCCAAAATCTCCAAAGATAGTCCCCAGCAATTCCTTCCCTCCATGTATATGCATGTTACCCCTCCCATTAGAGCTGAAGCCCATCTCCCCTCCCCTTGGATCTGGGTTGAACTTGTGAAATGCTCTGATCAAAATGTATGGCAGAAAGGATACTATGCAGTTCTAGGCCTAGTCCTTAAGGGTTCTGGCAGCTACCCCTTTCATTCTCTTAGAATCCAGTTATTACGCTATAATAAAGCTCTTCTTTAGGAGAGAGAGGCCTCATAAGAAGGCCTTAAAAGATGAATGCTTTGTGGAAAGAGAGGGTTCGTGTATGAGAACTAAGGCACTGATTAACAGCACCAATGCCTAGATAGTCTGAGAGGACTTTTGGACCTTCCAGGCCAGCCCAACTGCCTGCTGAAAACAGCTGCACCATTAACCAAGTCATTACCATACTAGAGCCCCAAAAATGCCCAGTTGCTTCATAAAAACACAAGCAAATAAATACTCTCATTTTAGCACATTGTTTTGAAGTTATTTGTTACACAGCAATAGGTAAGTGAAACACAGAATAAAGATTACGCTTTGTAGCATTCTTTGCAGCTTGTTTCTGTTGTTTCGTCACTAAGTTGTGTCCAGCTCTGCAACTCCATGGACTGTAGCCTACCAGGCTCCTCCTTCCATGAGAACTCCAAGAATATTGAAGTGGGTTGCCATTTCCTTCTCCAGAGCATCTTCCTGACCAATTATTGAACCTGTGTCTCTTGCATTGGCAAGTAGATTCTTAACTGATGAGCCACCAGCGAAGCCCTCTTTGCAGCAGCTGCTGCTGCTAAGTCACCAGTCGTGTCCGACTCTGTGTGACCCCATAGACAGCAACTCACCAGGCTGCCTTGTCCCTGGGACTCTCCAGGCAAGAACACTTGGGTTGCCATTTCCATCTCCAGTGCGTGAAAGTGAAAAGTAAAAGTGATGTCACTCAGTCGTGTCTGACTCTTCGAGACCCCATGGACTGCAGCCTACCAGGCTCCTCCGTCCATGGGATTTTCCAGGCAAGAGAACTGGAGTGGGTTGCCATTGCCTTCTCCCTCTTTGCAGCTAGGTGTAGGCATATGACAAAGTCAGGCTAAAGGGAAAGAAATAGAAATAAAGTGTTCATCTTCTGAGACTACTTCCCTTCCCACTGACTGGAGGACATGTTTTAGGGTAAGTTATCCTGCCTAGGCTGACCAGAGCAGCTCCCTTAGGCAGACCAGCTGCCATGTGATCTCTGGACTGCTCCATAACATTCTATTTTAATTCAACTACCATTATTTTTGCTCTTTGCTATAAGAGCCAAGGGCTTCCCTGGTGGCTCAGATAGTAAGGAATCTACCTGCAATGCAGGAGACCCAAGTTTGATCCCTGGGTCTGGAATATCTCCTGCAGAAGAGAAGAACCGCAACCCACTCCAGTATTCTTGCCTGGAAAATCACATGGACAGAGGAGCCTGGCAGACTACAGTCCAAGAGGTTGCAAAGAGTCAGACATGACAGAGTGACTAACTGTAACAGCCAAACCTACAGCCAAACTTATATAATAACTAATGTGAATTTTGTCCTCAAAGTAAGATACTTCTACTAAGGCGGATACTCAGCACTGTACCAGCAGTCAGTTTGGGGACAGAAATGACACAAACAATGTAAGCTGGAATATAACTCTCCATGGCAAAACATTTGGCAAATACATCACTTGCAATAACATGATGCTGCTGCTGCTAAGTTGCTTCAGTTATATCTGATCCTGTGCGACCCTATAGACAGCAGCCCCCCAGGTTCCTGTGTCCCTGGGATTCTCCAGGCAAGAATACTGGAGTGGGTTACCATTTCCTTCTCCAATGCATGAAAGTGAAAAGTGAAGAACTTATTGTATGTTAACTAACTTTATAATTTTAAGGAAAGTAATTGGGAAATTTTCAAATTATGTTGTACATTGGCTCCAGTTTGCCACTTTCAGCAAAGTCTTATGAGAGAGACAAAGTTGGCCAAGTCTGGGCAGTCTGTAGGCAGATATTGCAGACAACACAGAACTGCAAAGTGACTCATTCTACTGTGGCCTTAAACAAGCAATCAAAGTTGACTGAGAGTTCAGTAATTTGAAATCTCACAGGATTAACAAAGTCTAACTACTTCTACACACAAATGTAAGAAAATATAAGAAGGGACGTGAAAGAAGCAGCCTTATAAGGACTTAAGACTGGGATGTGAAGTTTTTCTCAAGAACCTCCTGCTAAGGGTTTGCCATCACATGATAAAAACCAGCTTAGAGATCAAAATGAGACTAAAAATATTGCCTTCAAATGCAAACTTTTTTTTTTTTTTTTGATGACCTCAAAGTAGCCGCTATTAAGTGGAAGAAGAAGAAGGCTAGGCTAAGTACAGAGGCAAATAAATAAATGATCAGTGATTTCAGCCTTAAACCGGCATCTAGAAACTGTAATTGGCTGTGCTTGCTGGTACTTGATAGGGATCAGAAGCAAAGTCTGAAGTTGATTTGGTTTTGATGGAAATTGCAGTGCTGAAAGCCACCCAGAGCTCCAATCTATCCAAGCAGAATGTGGGATATGAGAGACGTGCAATCTTGAGAACAGTATTCTCTCCATACCCAGTTTAGACATGGCCAGGGAATAAGAATAAGCAACAGAGAACGTCCTGGGGACTAATGTCAGGGACCAGGAGAGATGATTATTCACCCATCATGAAATAATGAGTCAAATTGACCTAAGTGACAGTGAAAGTCACTCAGTCGTGCCTGACTCTTTGTGACCCCATGGACTATACAGTCCATGGAATTCTCCAGGCCAGAATACTGGAGTGGGTAGCCTTTCCCTTCTCCAGGGGATCTTCCCAACCCAGGTACTGAACCCAGGTCTCCCACATTGTAGGCAGATTCTTTACCAGCTGAACCACCAGGGAAGCCCAAGAATATGGGAGAGGATAGCCTATCCCTTCTCCAGAAGATTTTCCCAACCTAGAATCGAACTGTGGTTTCCTGTATTGCAGGAGGATTCTTTACCAACTGAGCTATCAGGGAATGGATTAATCCTTTGTACTGGTATACTAGTCTATAAAGGGACCACCTGTCTACACTTCCATGATGGATTTAAAGCTTGCTTTCAAGCCAACTTCTGTCTCATGATGATAAACAATTGTAGCAGCCACTGAGGATAACCTTTACCATATCCAGCCAGTTTCCTCACTTCCAGAACACCCTCAGAACTTTTAATTGCAAGCACCCATTTCCTTCTGTGTGAGGGACTTGTTTGGTATATATAGCTATCATTGCAGGGTAGGCCAAGGGTGTTTGAACATTGGAACCCTCAAGTGTAGCCAGAGCCCACAGCAAGTGGGAGAGAAGACTACCAACTTCTTCAGTGCCTATGAGGTATGCTGTTCACTGTCTTCCAGAGATAACCTAGTGAACATGAGCCCCAGCTGTGCATAGCAGTAGTTTTCTTACTAACACATCCTGTATTGGTCTCATTTCCACATTCTCCTACCAGATAATCCTGGAATCACTTACAAAAACTATGTGTGTTAGATTTCTTTTCTCAGTGTCTGTTTATGGATGTACCCTACCTAATACCCTAGCATTCAAAAACTCTTTAAAGTTGACAAACCAATTTTATGTACATTTCTAACACAAACTTATTAGTGGAAGAACTAGAGGACATCATTTCAAAGACTGGGACCAGAGAATTTAAGTGATTTAAATACAACTCTTCGCACTAGTTTTACTGGCAGATGAAAAGATTATCTATTCAAAACAATGTACTATGTTTTTTGCAAGTTGTTTTTGTGGAGTTTTGCAATTTTTTCATCTCTCTGGAAGATGAGTTTTATTTTGTTTTTAATTTTATTTTACTTTATTTTACTTTACAATACTGTATTGGTTTTGCCATACATCAACATGAATCCACCACGGGTGTACACGTGTTCCCAATCCTGAACCCNTGGAAATTAAATGCAATAAGTGCTTAAGTTCTCATATTTAATTCAGATTTCTGTACATGGAATCTCCCTGGCAAAGGAAGATAAGTAAGCACCGTAAATGAGCCACTGAGAGTGTCACAGTTTTAAAGTGTCACGCTTTAAAGTTCCTTGTGCTAGTGTTCCTGTTTATCTCAGGAAAACTGTTGCAAGTAAAAGGAAGATACTAAGCAACTGTCCCATTCTGCACCCATTAAAACATATGTTTCTGTCTTTAACATAACTCTCTTGCTAAATCAAATCTGTTTCACAAATATGGAAAATGGCAAGTCTTGTCTTACTTAACAGTTTATTAGACAATATTTGGAGTTGAGAAATAACTTTCAAAGTGAAACAAGAACAAACCCATAATTTTTATTTAAAGTGAACATATTAGAGGACAGTAAGGCATAATTAAGACAATGAATGAGAACAGACTGCAAAGAACGCAAACTCATCAAAATTTAATTGCTGAACAGTAAAATACCCATAAAAGTTTAAGTGGAACAGAGTCTTAAATCAATTGGATGCTGAATGAGAAAATGCTAGTATCACTAAATCAGCCTTCCAACAAAAATAAGAAAATCACCCCATTCTTTTAATTATTGTTTAGAAATAAGATTCCTAGTGAGCCAAATTCAGGTCTCATTTTATTGAGGCAGATATGAGTCCTCTCTCCATGGTATTATCCAGGCAAGAATACTAAAGGAGGTTGTCATACCCTCCTCCAAAATCTCCAAAGATAGTCCCCAGCAATTCCTTCCCTCCATGTATATGCATGTTACCCCTCCCATTAGAGCTGAAGCCCATCTCCCCTCCCCTTGGATCTGGGTTGAACTTGTGAAATGCTCTGATCAAAATGTATGGCAGAAAGGATACTATGCAGTTCTAGGCCTAGTCCTTAAGGGTTCTGGCAGCTACCCCTTTCATTCTCTTAGAATCCAGTTATTACGCTATAATAAAGCTCTTCTTTAGGAGAGAGAGGCCTCATAAGAAGGCCTTAAAAGATGAATGCTTTGTGGAAAGAGAGGGTTCGTGTATGAGAACTAAGGCACTGATTAACAGCACCAATGCCTAGATAGTCTGAGAGGACTTTTGGACCTTCCAGGCCAGCCCAACTGCCTGCTGAAAACAGCTGCACCATTAACCAAGTCATTACCATACTAGAGCCCCAAAAATGCCCAGTTGCTTCATAAAAACACAAGCAAATAAATACTCTCATTTTAGCACATTGTTTTGAAGTTATTTGTTACACAGCAATAGGTAAGTGAAACACAGAATAAAGATTACGCTTTGTAGCATTCTTTGCAGCTTGTTTCTGTTGTTTCGTCACTAAGTTGTGTCCAGCTCTGCAACTCCATGGACTGTAGCCTACCAGGCTCCTCCTTCCATGAGAACTCCAAGAATATTGAAGTGGGTTGCCATTTCCTTCTCCAGAGCATCTTCCTGACCAATTATTGAACCTGTGTCTCTTGCATTGGCAAGTAGATTCTTAACTGATGAGCCACCAGCGAAGCCCTCTTTGCAGCAGCTGCTGCTGCTAAGTCACCAGTCGTGTCCGACTCTGTGTGACCCCATAGACAGCAACTCACCAGGCTGCCTTGTCCCTGGGACTCTCCAGGCAAGAACACTTGGGTTGCCATTTCCATCTCCAGTGCGTGAAAGTGAAAAGTAAAAGTGATGTCACTCAGTCGTGTCTGACTCTTCGAGACCCCATGGACTGCAGCCTACCAGGCTCCTCCGTCCATGGGATTTTCCAGGCAAGAGAACTGGAGTGGGTTGCCATTGCCTTCTCCCTCTTTGCAGCTAGGTGTAGGCATATGACAAAGTCAGGCTAAAGGGAAAGAAATAGAAATAAAGTGTTCATCTTCTGAGACTACTTCCCTTCCCACTGACTGGAGGACATGTTTTAGGGTAAGTTATCCTGCCTAGGCTGACCAGAGCAGCTCCCTTAGGCAGACCAGCTGCCATGTGATCTCTGGACTGCTCCATAACATTCTATTTTAATTCAACTACCATTATTTTTGCTCTTTGCTATAAGAGCCAAGGGCTTCCCTGGTGGCTCAGATAGTAAGGAATCTACCTGCAATGCAGGAGACCCAAGTTTGATCCCTGGGTCTGGAATATCTCCTGCAGAAGAGAAGAACCGCAACCCACTCCAGTATTCTTGCCTGGAAAATCACATGGACAGAGGAGCCTGGCAGACTACAGTCCAAGAGGTTGCAAAGAGTCAGACATGACAGAGTGACTAACTGTAACAGCCAAACCTACAGCCAAACTTATATAATAACTAATGTGAATTTTGTCCTCAAAGTAAGATACTTCTACTAAGGCGGATACTCAGCACTGTACCAGCAGTCAGTTTGGGGACAGAAATGACACAAACAATGTAAGCTGGAATATAACTCTCCATGGCAAAACATTTGGCAAATACATCACTTGCAATAACATGATGCTGCTGCTGCTAAGTTGCTTCAGTTATATCTGATCCTGTGCGACCCTATAGACAGCAGCCCCCCAGGTTCCTGTGTCCCTGGGATTCTCCAGGCAAGAATACTGGAGTGGGTTACCATTTCCTTCTCCAATGCATGAAAGTGAAAAGTGAAGAACTTATTGTATGTTAACTAACTTTATAATTTTAAGGAAAGTAATTGGGAAATTTTCAAATTATGTTGTACATTGGCTCCAGTTTGCCACTTTCAGCAAAGTCTTATGAGAGAGACAAAGTTGGCCAAGTCTGGGCAGTCTGTAGGCAGATATTGCAGACAACACAGAACTGCAAAGTGACTCATTCTACTGTGGCCTTAAACAAGCAATCAAAGTTGACTGAGAGTTCAGTAATTTGAAATCTCACAGGATTAACAAAGTCTAACTACTTCTACACACAAATGTAAGAAAATATAAGAAGGGACGTGAAAGAAGCAGCCTTATAAGGACTTAAGACTGGGATGTGAAGTTTTTCTCAAGAACCTCCTGCTAAGGGTTTGCCATCACATGATAAAAACCAGCTTAGAGATCAAAATGAGACTAAAAATATTGCCTTCAAATGCAAACTTTTTTTTTTTTTTTTGATGACCTCAAAGTAGCCGCTATTAAGTGGAAGAAGAAGAAGGCTAGGCTAAGTACAGAGGCAAATAAATAAATGATCAGTGATTTCAGCCTTAAACCGGCATCTAGAAACTGTAATTGGCTGTGCTTGCTGGTACTTGATAGGGATCAGAAGCAAAGTCTGAAGTTGATTTGGTTTTGATGGAAATTGCAGTGCTGAAAGCCACCCAGAGCTCCAATCTATCCAAGCAGAATGTGGGATATGAGAGACGTGCAATCTTGAGAACAGTATTCTCTCCATACCCAGTTTAGACATGGCCAGGGAATAAGAATAAGCAACAGAGAACGTCCTGGGGACTAATGTCAGGGACCAGGAGAGATGATTATTCACCCATCATGAAATAATGAGTCAAATTGACCTAAGTGACAGTGAAAGTCACTCAGTCGTGCCTGACTCTTTGTGACCCCATAGACTATACAGTCCATGGAATTCTCTAGGCCAGAATACTGGAGTGGGTAGCCTTTCCCTTCTCCAGGGGATCTTCCCAACCCAGGTACTGAACCCAGGTCTCCCACATTGTAGGCAGATTCTTTACCAGCTGAACCACCAGGGAAGCCCAAGAATATGGGAGAGGATAGCCTATCCCTTCTCCAGAAGATTTTCCCAACCTAGAATCGAACTGTGGTTTCCTGTATTGCAGGAGGATTCTTTACCAACTGAGCTATCAGGGAATGGATTAATCCTTTGTACTGGTATACTAGTCTATAAAGGGACCACCTGTCTACACTTCCATGATGGATTTAAAGCTTGCTTTCAAGCCAACTTCTGTCTCATGATGATAAACAATTGTAGCAGCCACTGAGGATAACCTTTACCATATCCAGCCAGTTTCCTCACTTCCAGAACACCCTCAGAACTTTTAATTGCAAGCACCCATTTCCTTCTAGGTGAGGGACTTGTTTGGTATATATAGCTATCATTGCAGGGTAGGCCAAGGGTGTTTGAACATTGGAACCCTCAAGTGTAGCCAGAGCCCACAGCAAGTGGGAGAGAAGACTACCAACTTCTTCAGTGCCTATGAGGTATGCTGTTCACTGTCTTCCAGAGATAACCTAGTGAACATGAGCCCCAGCTGTGCATAGCAGTAGTTTTCTTACTAACACATCCTGTATTGGTCTCATTTCCACATTCTCCTACCAGATAATCCTGGAATCACTTACAAAAACTATGTGTGTTAGATTTCTTTTCTCAGTGTCTGTTTATGGATGTACCCTACCTAATACCCTAGCATTCAAAAACTCTTTAAAGTTGACAAACCAATTTTATGTACATTTCTAACACAAACTTATTAGTGGAAGAACTAGAGGACATCATTTCAAAGACTGGGACCAGAGAATTTAAGTGATTTAAATACAACTCTTCGCACTAGTTTTACTGGCAGATGAAAAGATTATCTATTCAAAACAATGTACTATGTTTTTTGCAAGTTGTTTTTGTGGAGTTTTGCAATTTTTTCATCTCTCTGGAAGATGAGTTTTATTTTGTTTTTAATTTTATTTTACTTTATTTTACTTTACAATACTGTATTGGTTTTGCCATACATCAACATGAATCCACCACGGGTGTACACGTGTTCCCAATCCTGAACCCCCCTCCCACCTCGCTCCCCATAACACCTCTCTGGGTCATCCCAGTGCACCAGCCCCAAGCATCCTGTATCCTACATCGAACCTGGACTGGCGATTCGTTTCTTATATGATATTATACATGTTTCAATGCCATTCTCCCAAATCATCCCACCCTCTCTCTCTCCCACAGAGTCCAAAAGACTTCGATACATCTGTGTCTCTTTTGCTGTCTCACATACAGGGTTATCATTACCATCTTTCTAAATTCCATATATGTGTGTTAGTATACTGTATTGGTGTTTTTCTTTTTGGCTTACTTCACTCTGTATAATTGGCTCCAGTTTCATCCACCTCATTAGAACTGATTCAAATGTATTCTTTTTAATGGCTGAGTAATACTCCATTATGTATATGTACCACAGCTTTCTTATCCATTCATCTGCTGAGGGACATCTAGGTTGCTTCCATGTCCTGGCTATTACAAACAGTGCCACGATGAACATTGGGGTACACGTGTCTCTTTCAGTTCTGGTTGGAAAATGAGTTTTATAATAACAGAAATAATAGAAAATAAAAAGGAGGCCTCCAAAGAGGAGACTTTTATCGGTAACAAATTATTCTAGCATAACCGTCCCAATCTTCACATCCTAAAATCCAAGCGCATGCAATCGCAGAAACTTTAAAGGAGTAAAACAAAGACAATGGAAAACCACACTAGCTTTAAACCATAGTAGCCCTTTAGCCATTACCTGTCTTTTTTACTCATTTAATATAGAGCTGGATTTATTGAGAAGACCCATATAACTTGTATTAACAATCTGTGCTATGTTTTAAAAAATTATTTTCCTCTCTTTTGTAAGCAAATAAAACCCATGCAAGGATACTATCATACAAAGATGCACACATATATGAACATACACACACAATTGTTAACCTTACAACAAGCTAGCATTTGGCAAATATAATTTCTGATTCATGAGACTGTGTTAAGGACCACCCAAGTTCATACTGATACAGTAACCACCCTTTCTCATTGGGAAAAAAAAGAGAAAATTTTACAGTCCCTCCACCCTGATGGTGCTCTCTGCCAAGGAAACTTTCCAATTACAGACTCATCCTAGTTGATCCTCAATAAATTCTTCTTGAAGTTAATTAACCCAAAATAGTGACTCAATTTTAATCCTTATAATTCAACTTAAGAATATGATAGAATCCTCAGTTGTTGAATGAAAAGGTAAAGGAGATTTCACTATATCTCCTAGGAATTCATAAATTTTAATTAACATTTAGAAAACATAATTTCTTATTATTAACTGTGTTCTTTTTATCTTTTCTCCCTGAGTATAAAATTTAGGAGATCTTAAACTTTTGACATTTTGAACTCAACTTAAGTTTGATAAATTTAATATGGCTTTTATTTAGGATGAAGCATTTCTCAAGATATGTCCTAAGAGTGAGTTCATATAAGAATTACCTTGAAAAAACATTTAACAAGGTTGGATTAGAAAATATGCTAACTTTACAACGTAGTATTCATAAGGCTCTACAAAGTAAAAACCAAAACAAACAAAAGTCATCTTTGACTTTATCTTTTCCAAAACTATCTTAGGGTAAAACCGTTTTTCTTTTTTTACAACATGGTTCTTTTTTATGTTTTGGTTTTTTTGGCTGCAAGGCTTATAGAATCTTAGCTTTCTGACCAGGGATCAAAGCTGCACACCCTGCATTGGAAGATGAAGTCTTGACCACTGGACCACCAGGGAGGTCCCCCACTTTCCTCTGTAATAAGAATCACATGTTAGCATTCCACAGCACAAGTGTTCTATGCACTGTGTACAGTGACTTTAGAAAAGGTAGCAGTAGGAGATGAAAAAGAGAAGAGAGAAAGAAAGAGAGATTATGGAATAAAGAAAAAGCGAGAGAAAAATGAAGGAAGAAGGGAGAGAAGGAAAAGGAAGAGAGAAAATAGAAGACATGAAGATAAGGGATGTGGGAAGAAGCCATAACATGCAGGGTGTTACAGCCATTAAGAAAACTGCTGCTGCTGCTAAGTCACTTCAGTTGTGTCCGACTCTGTGCGACCCCATAGACGGCAGCCCCCCAGGCTTCCCCATCCCTGGGATTCTCCAGGCAAGAATGCTGGAGTGGGTTGCCATTTCCTTCTCCAATGCATGAAAGTAAAAAGTGAAAGGAAAGTCACTCAGTCGTGTCCGACTGTTAGCGACCCCATGGACTGCAGCCTACCAGGCTCCTCCATCCATGGATTTTCCAGGCAAGAGTACTGAAGTGGGGTGCCATTGCCTTCTCTGATTAAGAAAACTAGAGGCTTCTAAATAAACTGAGAAACCATTGTGAGTTTTAAGCAGGAAGTTACATTCATTCCATCATTTAAGAAATGAATTCTGGCTACTGTGTGAGTAAGTCTCCTACTGTGGTAAGAGTCAGGGGGCATGGGGGCAGATGGGCACATGACAAATTGTTGAGAAGAGAGATGGTAGTGTCCCTGAAGATGGGAGAGTGAGCCATTTTAAGAAACATTTTTAAACATTTGTATTCAAATTGATACCATTTTAGTAATGCTACATTTCTTTGTTATTTGTTAGCATACACAAAGTTCTTAAAACAGTGCTTGGCATATAAGTATCCATTCATGTGAACTCTTTAGTATTAATAATGGGTAACTCGTAAACTCAGAGTTTATTTCTAGTGCTTAACACATCCTAACTATTTATTAAACATGGATCAAAAAACATGGGCTACAAAATGTATCAAGTAATAACGCTATTCATCCAGTAGTTATTGAAGTACATTTGAATGACCAGAACAAATAGATTTATAAAAGAATCAAGGCAGAAAAATTTAAGTTTTGAATCTGAAGCCAATGTCAGAGCACTAGCCAAATAGTGAGTATGAAAGCCCTGGACTAGATTTCAGGACAAGTAGGTTCTCATCCCTCATCTGCTGCTTATAGACCATTTGATCTTGGTCACATCACTTAAGTTCTTATCTTTAATTCTTTCTTTTGATTAACAGAAGTATATATCAGTACTTCTCTTTCCTGCTTATAAGACAGATATTATAACTAAATACGGTAATAATATCGGTGAAACAACTTTAGCACTACAGGTTCCAACCATTATTATTTCCTGCAAATAGTTGAGAAATATAGACTACCCTGCGTTCCTTCCTATTTTTCAATTTCTTTAGCCAGAATAACGAGCATTTGGAAATCATGTTCGTCTTATTTGCTTAGTGTTGGCCTGTCACTGTCCAAGTTCCATGCTCTGTGATAGTCATAAGAAAACAGTATTTCCTGAACATTTACTCTAGCAAACTCTCCTACACACTTTGCCTGCAATAACTAATTTAACTTCACAATAACTCTGCAGAGAGTACCACCACCATCTCTCTTTTAGAGGTAAAGAGAGTGAGGCCCAGAAAGTTCAATCAACTTGCTCAGAAAAAAATAAATAATAAATAAATAAATAACAAGTGACAGGGGTGGGCTTTGAATTCATGTAGTCTGGTGTCAGGATGTCTGCTCCCTAAATTATCTTCCGTAGTAGTCCGTGCGTGCTAAGTCACTCAGTGGTGTCTGATTCTGTGTGACCCCATGGACTCTAGCCCACCAGGTTCCTCTGCCCATGGGATTCTCCAGCAAGAGTACTGGAGTGGGTTGCATGCCCTCCTCCAGGGGATCTTTCTAATCCAGGGATCAAATCCATGTATCTTATGTCTCCTGCATTGGCAGGTGGGTTCTTTACCACTAGTGCCACCTGAGAAACCACCACCATGAGACACAGTAAGCTTTTGTGAAACCCTCTGATCTGCAAAATTCCAGCTGCAAGCATTATGCAGTGCATTCAGTGCCATTTCAAAAGGCATTCACAGGAGTTCAGCCAGTTTCCATCACATGTTTGCTACACGCCTAAATGGGTTTATAGTTATGGTTATAATTTCCACTTTAATTTAACCAAAGGCAGTCTGAATTTTCAGAAGCAAAGGAGATTAATTTCATCCTTTTAATTTCCTCTAACATCTAGCCATTACTCCATTTGGTTAGCATGTACAAATGTGAAGGGAAATTAACGTGGTCTGGAATAAAGCAAATCCTATGAGCACTCATTGACCTAATACCACATTTGGGAGGAGGTCTTTGTTGTTACTGGAAACTAGGAACAGCTCTATACAAATGTTGAAAAGGAGTTATTTCCCCGCAGAACCGTCACTGGGACTGAACTTCCCACCATTATTCCTCAAAATCCACTTTGAGGAAAGGTCTTATACTGACTTGAGGCATTATTCAATTCAACATTTATCAAGTCCTTACTACTATATACCCTATATACCAGCTGCAATTCTATTTATTCCTTAGTGCAAAGATTAACGTCATTATACATGTGCCAGGCATTGTATTAGAAAATAGTTTAAGTTAATGAAACACTACCACAATTGGCATACCTGGAATTTCTCATTACAAACATGAAGAATTTGACAACATGAGTGACATGGAATGGTTGGCTCCAAACCATTCCTTGAGGAAAATAAAGATTTCTGATAACCGTAAAAACATGTGGAATATGTATTGTAGCATTTTTAATTTACCAGTGCCAAGAAAATATGCACTGTTATATAAAAATATAAGTTCCAAGAAATTATTCTTCCCCTGAAAGTAAATGGACAGATCTGTCCAGAAATGAAAGGTTCTGTCTTATGCCCAGAGCTCAGCCCAGGTCATTAAGCACAGCACATGTGAAATGTTTGAAGAACAAATAAACATCTTCTAAATAATTATCCTAGTGAAGTCAGGCTGCTGTAACATACCATCATAAAATAAGCACTTTATGAACATCAGAAATTTATTTCTCACAGGTCTGGAGGCTGGGAAATCCAAGATTAAGGTGGCAACATACTTAGCATCTGTGAATAGCCAGCTTTCTGGTTCATAGATGGCCATCTTCTCACTTTGTCCTTGGCAGAAGGGGAAAGAGAGTTCTCTGGGGTCTCTTTTTTAAGAACACTAGTCACATTAATAAGGGCTACGCCCTCATGATCTAATCACCTCTTCAAACCCCCATCTCCTAATGTCATCACACTGGAGGTTAGGGTTTCAACATAGGAATTTTGAAGGGACAGAAACATTTAGTCCATAGCAATAAAGTGGGACACATGAACAAATTCCCTGATTAACCCCTAATGAATCAGATTGTTGCTTTTGTTGTTGTCTAGTTATTCAGTCACGTCTGACTCTTTGTGACTCCATGGACTGTAGCCCACCAAGCTCCTCTGTCCATGGGATTCTCCAGGCAAGAACGCTGGAGTAGGTTGTCATTGCTTTCTCTGGGGATCTTCCAGACCCAGGGATCAAACCTGGATCTCGGGCAGTTTCTTGAATTGCACGTGGATTATTTACCACTGAGCCACCAGGTACCCAATTAATCAGATGACTGTTTGCAACCCCATGGACTGTACAGTCCATGGAATTCTCCAGGCCAGAATACTGGAGTGGGTAGCCTTTCTCTTCTCCAGGGGATCTTCCCAACCCAGGGATAGAATCCAGGTCTCCTACATTGCAGGCAGATTCTTTACCAGCTGAGCCACAAGGGAAGTCCAATTAATCAGATACACTAGATTAATTAATAAGGAGAAGGAAATGGCAACCCACTCCAGTATTCTTGCCTGGAGAATTCCAGGGACGGAGAAGCCTGGTGGGCTGCCACCTATGGGGTCCCACAGAGTTGGACACAACTGAAGCGACTTAGGAGCAGCAGCAACAGATTAAATAATAAGATGAGGAAATTTGAGATAACATACAAAGATGTGATTCTACGTCTTATTCCAATGCTGCAACATGATATGCAATAAAAACTAAAGCAAGTGAACACTTTAAAATAGAGTTGACTCTTGGTTGCCCATGCTCTTGGAAGCAAATAAAAAATGACAAGTAATAGGAAAGGAGTTAACACTTTCTTCTTTTCCAAAATCTATTTTTGCACATGTAGTACCACCCATACAACCAACAGCAACAAAATTAAAGTTTACATGCTGCCATTTTTAGGGTAAATTTTGTATATCCAGACTTTATAGGCTCTGCAAAAGTGGGTCCCTAAACTTTATATTAGCCTCTCTGAAAGGAACTTTCCACGATATCATTTGGTCTGCTTTCTGACTTCTCCACACATCCTGAGCTTTTCTTCCTCTACATATTCACTTATGCCTCCATGACTTGAATGCTCTGCAACTCACTTTCTAAAATTCTGACCACTTTCAAGCCCTAGCTCAGATCACATAACCTCTGCAAATCTATCCTTCCATGCTAGCCAGAACTGACACTTCCATCCTTATTTAACACAGTAATTCAACACTTAGCAAGCATCACTTTATATTGCTGGTCATTTCTTATATGAGAAGGAACACAACATATGTAAATTAAAGAATTTTAGATCTGTCAGAATTTATAAGTCAATTGGGTCAATTCTCTCATTATACAGTTAGAGAGATGAAGCTACTAATCTAAACTAATTAGTGAAAAAGTCAGAACTAAACTCAGTATTGCATCTTCAGTTCAGTAAACTTCCCAATATACCATGCATCTTAAAATTAAATACTTAAATTTTAAGCCTTAATTCTATTTAAAATTTTTAAAACTTTTTAATATGTTACATACACATCACTACATAATTAACCCCAAATTCTCATTTTGAAAAACTTAAGTTGTCATATAATAGATTTAAATATTCATCTAAGCTTTGTTTAGCCTGATAATTAAATGTGCTTTCACTTAACAAGTGAGAGAAGCAAAAAGGGATGGGTCCAAGAGTGATGAGGGAGAGACCTCTTGGGATTTAAATCTTGCTGTAAATATTCAACAATCTAGGTAATCCACAGAGAGACTGGGAAATTAATCTGTTCTTTTAGAAGCCCCATCTCCTTCTCGTCTTCTTGAAAGCTGGTGATTTGGATTCATAGAAAAGTGGTGCAGAGCACGCGGGTTTGGTTCTTATGAGGAAGATTTTCATCTGTTGGACTGGAATGCCCCACTATTTCTAGGAACTGTGTCTGGAACAAAACACTTCCTTGTGATGCATCTAAAATTAGTCATTCTTATTAGACGAAGGGAAAATTTTGCAAAGGTTTTTCCCATTCAGATGATGACTCCCTTGGCAGAGAAGGTTAAGATCCTGTGAGTGGGTTGAGTTGAATGCCAACTCCTGGTGCCAGATCACAGGGTCTCTTCGTAAAATTTATGGTTGGATATATCTCCTGGAGTAAAGTGGTCCATGGATCAAGAGAGCCAAGATCTCTCTATTGAAGAATTTTCCTAGGTCTCCCTAGTTGGTTTTTTTTTTTTGCTTTTTTGGGGGATTTCCATTCCTATTTGGAACCTAAGCAAAGTTCTTTCATCTCATCTTCTTCCAAGGGAAGTTCTCTTCACTGTTGGCATCCTGATGACATTAATCATCGGGAATATCATGATTACCTTCTACACTCATCTAACTCTTTTCAAGACTATTTAGCTTAAGAAATCTACACTTGATTTCAGCTGATTTCTTTAACATTAAATCAAGTATCAAATAATCACTTGATTCTTCTAATTGTCCATTGTTTCTCCGTTATTCTTTTAGGCCAACTTCTATCTTCTGTAAGCAACAAGAACCACTCAACAGTTTATATTGAGGTTACAGACAAGACTTAATAAGCAGACAATGCCTCATACAGAAAAACACTCCAGCTATATCTGGCCAGAAGTTTTGTCCAGTTAAGTGACAGCCTATGAAATGTGGCACAATAAATGAAATTGCAGTTAAAAAAAAAAATCTAAAGAATCCAAAGAGTTACATGCTATGAAGACATCACACAAAGCTATGAACCTGGTTGCAAGATCAAGCCTAGACAAAGAATATATTTTGAGTATAAATAACAGGTTTGGTTATTTACTCTATCTGAGCATGTAGTTTTCTTAATACTTCTAACCAAAAATACTATTCAAATTGCTTATACATATTTAATTTTTCCTTCTGTTGTTTTATAACAGTGGCTACCTCCATGTCAGCATATTTTGAGTAAGATTTCAAGTCTCACTAGGGAAGAAGTGTCACTTAGACTCCATGGATTTTAAGATTCCTTCCAACCTCAAATATCACAGTTTACCTGAACAGGCTTTACATGGTATCTATCAGGGTATCTTTTACATATTTAGGTTAGATAATAAGTGCCTAAAGGTAATGATAGATATTTTTGTTGTTCAGTCACTAAGTTGCATACAGCTTTTTGCAACCCTATGGACTGAGGCCAGGCTTCCCTGTCCCTCATTATCTCTCACGGTTTTCCCAAACTCATATGCATTGAGTCAGTGATGCTATCCAACAATCTCATCCTCTGGTACCCCCTTCTCCTTCTGCCCTCAATCTTTCCCAACATCAGGGTCTTCTCCAAGGAGTCAACTCTTCACATCAAATGGCCAAATTATTGCAGCTTTAGCTTCAGCATCAGTCCTTCCAATGAATAGTCAGAGTGGATTTCCTTTAGGATTGACTGGTTTGACCTCCTTTCAGTCCAAGGGACTCTCAAGAACCTTCTCTAGTTCCACAATTGGAAGCATCAACTCTTTGGCGTTCAGCCTTCTTTATGGTCCAACTCTCACATCTATACATGACTACTGGAAAAACCATAGGTTTGACTAGACGGACTTTTGTTGGCAAAGTAATGTCTCCACTTTTTAATATGCTGTCTAGATTTGTTATAGATAAATATTTAAATCAAAGCAAATTATGATTCATAATGTCTCAAATACTGACTGAAACTTAAATACTGATTGAAAATTTATAGGCTTTGAGCATAGTTATTTTATAAATACTATTGCATTTTCACTGGTTATACTGACAATACCATATTGAAAATGCAACAACGTGATGTGCTGAAAAAGCGGCTGTATGATATTCTTTATATTATTTTCTATCCAATACATTTTGGAAAAGTGCACCTGACTTAAAATAGACTTGCCTCCCTAATATGTGTCCACCTGAAACTCTCACACTCCCCTTGATACCTCCTTTCTGCCTAGAACCAGAATATGCCCTCCCTGCCAACAATTTTGGGAAGAAAAAAATTTAAGAGAATTTTCCCGTCCATACAGTAAGGAATCATTTTCCATTTTTTATGTGTATAAATAGATTACTAATTCTTTTCAGGTTTTTCTTGTTTTTACAATTGCTTCAGCATGGATTTTGCTGTCTGCACATCTTTAAGAAGTCGTCTTTTAAACTACACAAACAATATAGTTTTCTTTACCTGCTCCAGCTGCCAGCAAGCGTAACCATGATACAAGACGACTGAAGAACAAGGAAGCCCCTGGCGTTCTGGTTTCAACAAGAACCAACATTGCATGTAATCTCTAGAACTGGACTAAAATTCCATGTTGTGTGGCTCCAGAAATTCTCTATAGAAAGGACTGAGTGGTGAAAATGTTTTTGGAAGTGGATGCTAATTGGTTTGTCTTGAAGCTACTTTGAAGAGTAACCACGCTGTATTTTACTTAGGTTGCTTAGATTGTGTGTTTATTAGAGGTGACTTGGAGGAGATTGTGCATGGAAATTTATGATGGGGTCAAACCCTTCTCCCCAAGTGCTACACCTTGGCAATGCCACTGCTAAAGCTCTCAGAAGTACAGCTACTCAAAGTCAGTGTTTATTTAATAAATGAGAGTCAGGTCAAGTCCATTGGCCACCCACATGGTTCTGCAATTTCATATTTCCCTGTGAAATGACTTGGAGGTTCAAGCTGGATCCTACCCTGACTCTGACGCCAGACAGTAATACTTCCTGCTCAAACCTCTTACTGAGTACAGAGCAGAGTTGCTTTGCTGAAAGTTAACACATGTGATGGAGAGAGTGATTCTGTATTTTGTTTTGATAGATGATCGCTTTCTATGACCCTGCCTTTTCAGTGAATCATCTTTTAAGACATCATTTCCTTCTAATGCAGTTTTTCTCATGATTTCTTCTTAGTCCTATGGATACAAATTGCATATGGTGAAATTTTTGCCTGAACATTTTAAAAGCTTAGCTTGTTGCTAGTTTCTGCTTGCTCCTCGTGGGCCTAGTTTTCTCTGTAAATATATTCTTATTTGGACTCGATTACATTAGAATCTGCTTCTCTGTAATGGAAAGGAGTTAGTTGACTGTGAACTAAACTTGTTTTGATAGCTGGTAACTTTGAACTAAAGGGACATTACTGTTATCAAAACAGCAACTAGCTTTTCTTGGAAGTAGAAACTGACGTGGTCTTTTTTCCCCAGATTTTTTGCCTGAGGTCGTATCCCTTAACTACAGATACACTCTCTGTGCTTTACTAAGTCTCCTCTTTTTCAAATCTCCTAGACCAACTATAGAAAGATCTGACTCAGGCAGAGTCTTCAAAAGGAAACAGTCTAGGGCATCAAAAGACCATAAATTCAACCAGGGTCGTGATATTTGGAAACAAACTTAAGTCCTAATCTTGGAAGGAAAATATCTGAATTTCAGATCCAGTCCAATTTTTGAGGCTCTTTGCTTTTTAGATAAGGTGGAGAGATAGGGCTAGCCCATACACTTTCAACTCAAATCATATGGAAGAACATTAAGTTCTTTTAGTTTTACTAGGGAAAAAATGTTTGCAAAAGTATTTTAACTGAGTTATAGCAAACATAAAAACCTAGTTAAATTTTTCCTATGAAGTTTTTGGCATGCCTACATTCTAGATTTTTTTGTAATGTTGTCAGAATTAGAAATTGAAATTGGGTCAGACATTAATAATAGCTAATCAAACTCTGATAAAAATGTAGTCTCATTAACCTTAACAACTTTCGTTAAAAAAAAAAAGTGGGTGAGGGCACTGCAGAATGGGGCCACTATACCGTCATCAGCAGTGCGGATGTTTTATTTATGATGTGGTCCTGTGCTTTAGAGTACAGTCATATTATTCACAGTCAAATTCTAGACACATTAACAATTAAATCATTGTGCTTGCTTATCATAGCTTAATAAAAGAGAACGGCTTGTGAGGCTCACAATGCTGAACCTGAAATGTTGACAAGATGTATTTATCTTCTATTCCTCTTGCCCATCTTCCCATATAGCATTAAAGAAATACCAAGTGTATCAAGTCAAAAATGATAAGGCCTGTCGGAGACCTCAGTGGAGGAGGAAACATTTTAAATAAATTTTAGAAGATAAGAAATATAGAAGAGTGATTAGTGAGGTAGCCGAATGCAAGAGCTATAACTGAAAGCTCAATTATCTGCATTTTCAGTTGGGGTACCCAAAAAAATCAAGTTGATTTACTCTGTGGAAAAAAAAAAAAACAACAGTATGTAAGTACAAGAGTTGACAGAAGGACAAGTAAATGAGGCTCAGAGCTGGGAACAGGGACAATGAAAGTCTATAAGAAAAAAAAAATGTCTATATGACTAGATAAATTCCACTTTCCCAACAATTCTCAGGAGGCCAAGTTCTAATTTCTAGTACTTCAGTTCATCAGTTCAGTCGCTCAGTCATGTCCATTTGCGACCCCATGGACTGCAGCACACCGGGCTTTCCTGGCCATCATCAACTGCTGAAGCTTGATCAACGTCCGTAAAGTTGGTGATGCCATCCAACCACCTCATCCTCTGTCACTCTCTTCTCCTGCCTTCAGTGTTTCCCAGAACCAGGGTCTTTTCCAGTGAGTCAGTTCTTCTCATCAGGTAGCCAAAGTATTGGAGTTTCAGCCTCAGCATCAGTCCTTCCAATGAACATTCAGGAATGTTTTACCTTAGGATGAACTGGTTGAATCTCCTTGCAGTCCAAGAGACTCTCAAGAGTCTTTTCCAACATCACAGTGCAAAAGCATCAGTTCTTCAGTGCTCAATTTTCTTTATAGCCCAACTCTCACATCCATACATGACTACTGGAGAAACCATAGCTTTGACTAGACAGACCTTTGTCAGCAAAGTAATGTCTCTGCTTTTTAATATGCTATCTAGGTTGGTCATAGATTTTCTTCCAAGGAGCAAGCATGTTTTAATTTCATGGCTGCAGTCACCGTCTGCAGTGATTTTGGAGCCCAAGAAAATAAAGTCTCTCACTGTTTCTATTGTTTCCCCGTTTATTTGCCACGAAGTGATGGGCCAGGATCTTAGTTTTCTGAATGTTGAGCTTTAAGCCAGCTTTTTCACACTCCTCTTTCACTTCCATCAATGTGGATCTTTAGTTCTTCATTTTCTGCCATAAGGGTGGTGTCATCTACGTAACCAAGGTTGTTGATATTTCTCCCAGCAATCTTGATTCCAGCTTGTGCTTCTTCCAACCTGGCATTTTGCATGATATATCCTGCATATAAGTTAAATATGCAGGGTGAAAATATACAACCTTGACATACTCCTTTCCCTATTTGGAACCAGTCTGTTGTTTCATGTCCAGTTCTAACTGTTGCTTCTTGACCTGCATACAGATTTCTCAGGAGGCAGGTAAGGTGGTCTGGTATTCCCATGTCTGGAAGAATTTTCCACAGTTTGTTGTGATCCACACAGTCAAAGGNTTTCTTCACACCCTCTCCAGACTTTTTGATGAGGGCCATTCTGACTGGTGTGAGGCAGTATCTCATTGTAGCTTGATTTGTATTTCTCTGATAATGAGTGATACTGATCATCTTTTTATGTGCTTGTTAGCCATCTGTATGTCTGATTTGGAGAAATATCTCTTCAGGTCCCTTTCCCTCTTTTGATTAGGGTGTTTGCTTTTCTGGTATTGAGTTGTATCAGCTGCTTGCATATTTTGGAACTTAATTCTTTATCAGTTATTTCCCTTGCTATTATCTCCCATTCTGAGGGTTGTCTTTTCACCTTGTTTGCAGTTTCCTTTGCTGCGCAAAAGCTTTAAAGTTTAATTAGGCCCCGCTTGTTTATTTTTGTTTTTATTTCCATTATTATAGGAGATGGGTCATAGAAGATCTTGCTGTGATTTATGTCATCAAGTGTTCTGCCTATGTTCTCCTCTAAGAGTTTAATAGTTTCTAGTCTTACATTTAGGTCCTTAATTGATTTTGAATTTATCTTTGTGTATCTTTAGGTAGTGATCTAACTTCATTCTTTTGCATGCAGCTGTCCAGTTTTCCCGGCACCATTTATTGAAGAGGCTATCTTTGCCCCATTGTATATTCTTGCTTCCTTTGCCAAAAATAAGGTACCCATAGGTGCATGGGTTTATCTCTGGGTTCTCTATCTTGTTCCATTGGTCTATATTTCTGTTTTTGTGCCAGTACCATACTGTCTTGATGACTGTGGCTTTGTAGTATAATCTGGTCAGGAAGGTTGATTCCTCCAGCTCCATTCTTCTTTCTCAAGACTGCTTTGGTTATTCAGGGTCTTTTGTGTTTCCATATGAATTGTGAAAATTTTTTTCTAGTTCTGTGGAAAAAAACCATTGGTAATTTGATAGGGATTGTGTTGAACCTGTAGATTACATTGGATTTTAACTTTTAAACCAGTTGAATAATTCTATTTAGTGTGATTATTAATATATTTGAATGTTTTATCAACATCTTTGTGTACTGTCACAACTTTTTCTATACTTTCTCTTTACTCTTGTCTTTTTTGGAATAGTTATTTTTGCTTGTTTTCCTGTTTTTTTTTCCCCCTTATACTGTTTGGAAATTATATATTCTGTTTATAGAATATTGACATATTACCATGCAAAAGTTTAATATATCAATCTATCACATGAATAATACAAGAATCTTATATAATTTTGACTATAATAAAACTAATGCCAATCTATTGGCTAATTTTGCCCATATTTCCATTATTTATTTTAATCAGAAAAAAATGGACATTTTTATTATCTTACAAAATATGTTTATTCCTCTATTCCTTTGTGCATCTATATTTTCTATTTAAAAATCACTTTTATTTTAAAAAAAATGTTGTAGAAACCATTTCCCTGAGTTCACAATTCTTAGTTGAAGTTTATTTTTCTTAATGCTTTGAAGATATTATCCCACAGTCTTCTGATTTTAATATTGCTCTTGAGAGATCTTGTATCTGAATAAATGTTCCTTCAGAGGTGATTTATTTTTTCTCTCTGGCTGTTAAAGATAGTGCCTTTAGTTGAGGATATAACTTTTTTATTTACAAGTTAAAATATAAAATTTTAGAGATTTATCAAATAGACACAAATGACACTTAAGAAGCATTTACTATTGGAGAATGTTGCACATGTAGAAGGATCGTTAAATGATATGACGGCAATCATTCAGACTGTTTCCTTCCTCCCCAAATGCCCTTTTATCTTTTATTGTTCTAAAATTCTACTTAGGTTAAAGTTGTGTTTTTCATAAAATTGTATGTAGCAGAATCTTTATTTTCACTCAGATACTTTTAAAGTCATTCTCCAGAAAGGCCTTTCCTAATCATTTCATCTGGAGTAATTATTCACTGATCACTCATTCTAATTTAGTTGGCCATTCATATCCATATACCCTAATTTAATTCTCTGAACTGTACTCACCACTATCTGATATTTTCTGTTTGCTGTCTTTTCACAGTAAAACATAAGACCTGTGTGGACCAAACTTTGTTACTCATCACTGCAGCCCTACAGTTTAGAAAATATTTCATTCAGAAATTTAACAAATATGTTGAAAACTTCTTGTGTACCAGATACATGTAACATGTATATACTCTCGAAAGATATAATACTTATAATACTTACCTACTACACTTAATGAGTGAAGTGAAAGTTGCTCAGTCATGCCTGACACTTTGTGACGCTATGCACTGTAGCCTTGTCAGGCTCCTCTGTCCCTGTCCATGGAATTCTTCAGGCAGGGATCCTGGAATGGATGGCAGTTCTCTTCTCCAGGGGATCTTCCCAGCCCAGTGATTGAACCTAGGTCTCCTGCATTGCAAGCAGATACTTTACCATCTGAACCACTAGGGAAGCCCTGATACCTGTTAATAGATCATTTACCAAAATGAATGAACCCTTTAATTATTGTCTAAGATATGTTTTAACAGCCAGAAGATAAGAAATATAGGGAGGAAGATATTAAAAATATCACTGAAAGATCTGGCTTCCCTGATTGTTCAGCAGTAAAGAATTTGCCTGCAATGCTGGAGCCACAGGAGATGCGGGTTCAATCCCTGGGTTGGGAAGATATCTTGGAGGAGGAATTAACAACCCACTGCAAGTATTCTTGCCTGGAAAATATCCTGAGGACAGAAAAGTGTGGTGGGCTACAGTCCAGGGTGTCTCAAAGTGTCAGACACAACTGAGCAACTGAGAACGAGCTATGATCTACTGGAAGATTACAAAATGGGGAACACTAAAAACAAACTTGCCCAAATTCTCTCATGATGCTTTAATCTTTGGGAGGGAAAAGTCATTCTGAGAACAAGTTGTTAAACTAGAAATTCACATCTTTCAATATTATGTTAATGTAAATTTCCTTCTCCTATTTTCTTGCTTTGTTATTATAGGGCTCTAGTTTTTTAAACACTTATTTAATACTTAATTTTTATTTAACAATTAGTAAACTAAATTGTTACAACTCAGTGGTGAAAAGTGTGGCGACTGAGGAGTGGAAGTGAACCAGTGTTAGAAACGACTACTCTAGTTTGGGGGTAGCAAATAAATAGCTCTTACTACAACTGATACCCCTGAAGTCATAACTAATGAATTGTGCACTCAGGCATGATTAGTGGAGGAGAAGGGGATGACAGAGAATGAGATGGTTGGATGGAATCACCGCCTCAATGGACATGAGTTTGAGTAAATTCTGGGAGTTGGTGATGGACAGGGAAGCCTGGTATGCTGCAGTCCTTCGGATTGCAAAGAGTCAGACAAAACTGAATGACTGAACTGAACTGAAATGAAAGTGACCAGTAAGCTACGAAGCTAGTAGTCCACATTGGGAGTCCACATTGGGAGTCAGAGAGATCAGGTAGCAAATCAGATCTATCTGATCACTGTCAGAATCAGCTGAGAAGGTGATTACTGAATACAGGAAGAAAAGAGCAGTTTTGTCCCTCCAAGCTCTCTTGAGCTGTTGAGCCACTCCCCAGGAACTCATTAAACCAGCAGAGAGGGATTTGAAAGAGAAATGAATTCCGCACATTCTGCCATTTCCTTATGGTTATTGGGATCCTATTTACCCTTCAGACTGGGAGGCCTTGGCAAACATCTGTTACATTCATGTTTTAAGAACTTCTACTCTTTTTAATAATACATAATGATTCAAACAGCTGGAGTTCCTTCCTTTCAAAAAAAGCCACATTCATTTTTGGTCTCTTCTTCCTTTACTAATTGTCACATTATTTGGTGAGAAGTGTCATTAGTGGGTTGAAAAAAAAGATATCATCCATCTTGTAGCTGTTTGCCTAATCTCTGTTCTCAGTGATGTTTGTTGACCAAGAAATGTCAACCAAGAGGGCTGTCCAACAGAGCATAAAACTTATCCACCGAACTCTGAATAAACTCATTTTGGGAAAAGATAATCTTTTGTTAATGTGGTAAACCTACAGTTAAAACGTTCTTGTTTTATTGAGATATAATTGACATTCAGCACTGTGTAAGGTGTTCAGCATAATGATTAGACTTTATATATTGTTACATAATTACCACAATAAATTTAGTTAACATCATCATCTCATATATTAGATTAAAAAAAATTTTTTTTTTCTTTCCTTATGCTGAGAACTGTTAGGACCTTCTCTTAGCACTGCTTCTCCGTCCATGAGATTCTCCAGGCAAGAGTACTGGAGTGGGGTGCCATTGCCTTCTCCGATATGGTATGTTAGAAGGATATTAAGTATAATAATCACATTATTCCCCTAGTGAAGTGAAAGTCACTCAGTTGTGTATGACTCTTTGCGACCCTGTGGACTATACAGTCCGTGAAATTCTCTAGGCCAAAATACTGGAGTGGGTAGCCTTTCCCTTCTCCAGGGGATCTTGCCAAACCAGGGATCAAACTCAGGTCTCCCACATTGCAGGCTGATTCTTTACCAATGGAACTACCAGGGAAGACCTATATCCCTCCTAGTACTTATTTTATAACTGGAAGTTTGTAGCTTTTGACCACCTTTGCTCAGTTCTTGCCTCCTCCCAATTCCCACTTCAACTATCCACAAATCAGATCTTTTTTTTTTTCAATCAGTTTGAGATTAAAAAAAATTTTCTTTAGATTCCACCTGTGAGATCAAACAGTGTGCCTTTCCCTCTCTGACTTATTTTACTTATCATAATGCCCTCAAGGTCAAACCATGTTTATGCAAATGGCAGGGTCTACTTTTAATGACTTAATAATATTCCATCACACATATAAACATATTCACATACACCACAAATTCTTCATCCATTCATCCATCATCAGGCCCTTAGGTTGCTTCCATGTTTTTGCTATTGTAAATAACACTGCTATGAACATAGGGATGTAGATATCTCTTCAACGAAGTTTTCATTTCCTTGAGATATACTCTCAGAAGTAGAATTGCTGGAACATATGAAAGTTTCTATTTTAAATTTTTTGAAGAATATCCATGCTGTTTTTCATAGTGGCTGCACCAATTTACATTCTTGCTGAGAATACACAAGTCTTCCCTTTTCTCTGTTTCCTCACTTACATTTGTTATCCCTTGTCTTTTTAGTGCTGAGCATTCTAATAGACCAGAGATGATATCTCACTGTAGCTTTTAATTTACATTTCCTTTTTGATTAGTGATGCTGAGTACCTTTTCATGTACCTTCTGGCCATCTGAATTTATCTTCTTTGTAAAAATGTCTGTTCAGGTCTTTTGTCCATTTGTTTTTTAATTTGACTTTTTATTTTTGCTTAGTTCTGAGTTCATAATACTTTGGCTATTAACTCCTTATCAGATAAATGATTTGCAAATGTTTTTCCATAATGTAGGGTGTCTTTTCATTTTTCTTATGCTTTTTATGTTTTATTTTTCTATACAGAAAGAAGCTTTTTAGTTTGTAATCACACCTGTTCATTTTCCATTTTGTTGCTTCTGCTTTAGATGGCAAATTAAAAAATATATATCATTACTAAGACCCATATAAAGAATCTTTTGTCATGTGTTTTCCTCTAGGGATTTATGATTTCTGGTTTTACATTTAAATCTTTGCTTCCATGCATGCTAAGGCACTACTATTTCAAATTAATTTTGTGAATGTTAAGATAAGGATCTAGACGTTATTTGAGGAGAGAAAAAGATGGTGGAGTAGGTGGATGTGAAATACATCTCTCTCCACAGATACATCAGGAATACACCTTCAGACACAGAAGTGCATCCAGAACACCAGCTGAGAGTGGACAGGAGTACCTGACCACCAGCAAATAATATGTAGAATCATGCAAAACTCAGTAGGACAAAGGAACTAGGGGGAAAAACAGAAGTGTTAGTAGTACTGGACCTGCCCTCAGCAGGTGGTGGAACTGAAGCAGGGATCCCATCCCCACAGTGGGGCAGTTGTCTGAGTCAAAGGAGAAACATTTCAGGCTGACAGGGAAACAGCTGATCTGTGGCAGCCTAAATGGAATGAGAATCGGACAATCCTTGCTGCAGCCATACATACCCTGGACAGGAATGCTGGTCCCCTGGAAGGCACAGCAGCTGAGAGCTGGAGTTTAGGGATTGTGGAGCAATCCCAGGGCGAGGGCTGCTGTTGACTGTGGAGAGACAGATCAGGAGGATGTGGGGCAGGAGATGGTGGTGGGAAATGACTGTGGAGGAAAGCCGGGCAGCCATGGAAGCAAGGCAATACTGCTGAGTCACGCATGGAGGGCGGAGCCATCAGCATAACCTCCCTCTCCCTGCATGCCAGCATCCGCAGCTGAATAATAGAGAGACTGGCCCATCAAATGCCTGCCGCACTGAACTACGGGGTAGGACCCCACCTCGAGTGCCCCTTTAAGTGCCTGACATGCCTATATACACAGCAGAACCCCAGCCAGGGGGGCTCCTCCAGGTGCCTGACATACCAAACGACAGAGAAGGACCTCAGGCAAGGGAGCCCTCTAAGTGCCTGAACAGGAGAAGCTGCAGAGAAAGACTGGCCAAAGAGGCCTTTTGATTGCCAACTACAAGAGGCTCGAAAAAAGACTCTGATAAGGCCATAACTCCTCAGTAGAGGCAGTCTGTGTCCCTGCACACTTGGTGCCACCAGGGTCCCCACAAGCCAAGCAGCTGTGCCAACTTCATGCTCAACTCTCACTGGGTAGATCTGCCACAGGCAACAAAAAAAAAAGTCTTGCATCTGTGTGCACAGAGTTGCTTTGGTCGTGTCCAGCTCTTTTCGACCCTGTAGACTGTGGCCTGCCAGGCTACTCTGTCAGAAAGGGGGGTCTCCAGGCAAGAATACTGGAGCATATTGGCCAATACTGGTTACCATTCTCTTCTAGAGCACTATATTTCCTGCTGCCCTAGCTGCCAACACCCCCTGAGTACCTGGTGCTGCCAGAACCCCTGTGACCCAAGCAGCTGTACCACCTCCACAGCTGGCTCTCACAGGGGGCAAACTCAAGCCCTCCAAGGCAGCCTCAGGAGCTAAACCCTAGTGGACGACCCACATGTCGTGATGGAAATAAAACCACAATTGAAACCCACAGGCAATATGGCTAAGGAAGACTCAAAACATTCCCACCAGCTGTACAAGCTGCAGATTAAATCCACGCAATCAACTAAGCAGACTCTGTGTCTATGGAATATATATAAAAGGCCATTGAGAGCTCCCCCAAAAGAAAATGCACTAGCTCTGATAGCTGTGGACATTGGAGGGAAAAACACACAGGAGTAGGACCAAATTAGAATCTGAGCTGTCCCCATAGCAGGTCCAGAGATCAGCAGCGTTGGAAGGCATCTTAAGGAGGTAAGGTGAACTGTGACACCCAGTGAGGGAAAGGACTGTGATAGTAGAGACTCAAGAAAAGCATTTATTACTCATTTTTTGACATGTCCTATAGATTCTTTTAGATTCTTTTTTTCCCTCTGTTGTAGTTGTTGATTTTATTGACACTAAGAAATCCAATTAAGCTTCTTTTTCTCAGTCACATTTTTTATTGTCATAAACCTCTACTTCTACATTGGGCTTTTGGGGTTCTGTGGAGTTTTCTCTTTTTTCTTTTCTTTTCTCTTTTTTTGATTATAATTTTTAATTTTTTAAACCTATGATTATTTTTCTACATTTAGTCCTTTGTTTGCTTTTCCTACTATTCTTTTCCACTTGCAGTTAATCTTTAACATGTATAAATCCTCTTTATCTACCTCTATTTAACTTTGCATAGCTATTCTTTCTTTTCTTTCTCTCCTTTCCTCTCAACATTTGTTAGTTTTATTTTCATTGCTTTATTCTCCAATTGGTACCTTGCTTTAGTTTTGTTTTCCAGTTTGTGCTTTAGTTAGTTTTGTTCTAGTAGATATAATTTTTGGTTTCCTTTGTTTGTCAGGTCAGTATATTGTACTTTATTTTCATTGGGCTGTTTTGGTTTTGCTTATGGGTGTATAAGTGTATATTTAGTCACACTTTCTATTATTATAAACCTCTGCCTGTACATTGGGTTTTTGCAGTTCTGCACAGTTTTCCTTGTTTTCCCTTTTTATCTTTCTTCTTCTATATTTTTTCTTTTCTCTTCTTTAAAATTTTAATTTTTTAACCTATTATATTTTTTCTACATTTAGTCCTTTGTTTGCCTTTCCTACTGTTCTTTTCCCCTTGCAGTTAATCTTTAATGTATATACACCTTCATCTACCTCTATTTAACTTTGCATATCTATTCTTTCTTTTATTTCTCTCCTTTCCTCTCAACATATTTGTTACTTTTGTTTTCATTGCTTTATTCCCCACTTGGCACCTTGCTTCCATTTTGTTTTCCAGTTTGCGCTTAAGTTAGTTTTGTTATTAACTGATAAATATAATTTTTTTTTATTTCCTTTGTTTGCCAGATCAATCTACTGTACTTTATTTTTGTTGGACTGTTTTCACTTTGCTCATGGATATGTATATATATGTGTGTGTGTTTCATTGTTTTAATTATTACTTGCCTGTTTTTGTAACTGCCATTTGCCTGGGATTCATCTTAGGTTTCTCATTCTTTGAGATTTGTTTTAATCTCACCTAATGCAATAACAAACCACAAGATTCTTGTGGAATCTTCATTCCTGACAAGAGATCAAGCTCTGAGCCTTTGGAGTGGGAGCACTGACTCCAAGACCCTAAGCTACCATAGAACTAACACTAGGGAGTATCAAACGGTGAGAACTCACACAAAGGAAACCACTTGAATACAAGACCTGGCATCACCCAGCCACCAGTAGCACCCTGTGCAGGACACCTCATCTAAACAACAAGCAAAACAAAAATACAAACCCAGTCATCAGCAGACAGGATTACCACCTCACTTAGCCTTGGCCAACAGAGGAAAAACAAACAAACAACCAAAAACTCAGCACAAATATCATGATATACGAAGCTCACACAAACCACTGGACCAACCTTAGGAAGGCAGAAACCAAAAGGAAGAAAGAATTAAATCTTATTCAAGGAAAGATTTCAACTTTCCTTGAAGCCTGGGAAAAATAGACCTCAAACACAATAACTTAAAAAAAAAAATTAAAAGGCAGAGAAATACTGCACAAATAAAGGAACAAACTAGAAGCACAGAAGTCCAAATAAATGAAGAAGAAATAGGCAAACTACCTGAAAAAGAATTCAGAATAATGATAGTAAAGATGACCAAAACCCTTGAAAACAAAATGGAGAAAATGCAAAAAATCAATTAACAAAGACCTAGATGAATTAAAGAATAAACATACAGAGACAACACAATTACTTAAATTAAAAATACTCTAGAAGGAATCAACAGCAGAATATCTGAAGCAGAACGAGTCAGTGAGCTGGAAGATAAAATGGTGGAAATGACTTCTGAAGAGCAGAATAAAGTAAAAAGAATGAAAAGAGCTCTCTCTGAGGACCATATCAAATGTACCAACATTCAAATTATAGGGGTCCAAGAAGAAGAGGAGAAAAAGAAACGGTATGAGAAAACTTTTGAAGAGATTATAGTTGAAAATTTCCCCAACATAGAGAAGGAAATAGTCAATCCAAGTCCAAGAGGCACAAAGAGTCTCAAACAGGATAAACTCAAGGAGAAACACGCCAAGACACATACTAATCAAACTAACAAAGACTAAACACAAAGAATATTAAAAGCAGCAAGGGAGAAGCAACAAGTAACATACAAAGGAAACCCCATACATTTAACAGCTGATCTTTCAGCAGAAACTCTGCAGGCCAGAAGGGAATGGCAGGATATATCTAAAGTATTTAAAGGGAAAAATCCACAACCAAGATTATGGTGCCCATCAAGGATTTCATTCAAAATTGATGGAGAAATAAACAGCTTTTCAGACAAGCAAAATTTAAGAGAATTCAGTACCACCAAACCAGCTTTACAACAAATGTTAAAGGGACTTATAAGCAAGAAATACAGCAAAAGAAAAAACATCTACAAAATCAACCCCAAACAATTAAGAAAATGGCAATAGGAACATATATTCCAATAATTACTTTAAGTGTAAATGGATTAAATGCTCCAACCAAAAGACACAGACTGACTGAATGGATACAAAAACAAGACCCATATATATGCTGTCTATAAGAAACCCACTTCAGACCTCAAGGCACATATAGACTGAAAGTGAGAGAATGGAAAAATATATTTCATGCAAATGAGAAGCAAAATAAAGCTGGAGTAGCAATCCTTATATCAGACAAAATAGACCTTAAAGAAGATTACAATAAATAAGAAAGGACACTACATAATGGTCAAGGAATCTATCCAAGAGGAAGACATACCAATTGTAAATATCTATGTACCCAACATAGGAGCATCTCAATACATAAGACAAACACCAACCAACATAAAAGCAGAAACTGACAGTAACACAATAATAGTTGGAGGTTTTAACACCCCACTCACACCAACGGACAGATCATCAAAACAGAAAATAAGGAAACATAAATCTTAAATGATACATTAGATGAGATGGATCTCATTGATATCTTCAGGACATTCCATCCAAATGCAGAAGAATACACCTTCTTCTCAAGTGCACATGGAACAGTCTCCAGGATAGACCACATTTTGGGTCACAAATCAAACCTCAGTAAATTCAAGAAAATTGAAATTGTATCAAGCATCTTCTCTGACCAAATGCTATGAGACTAGATGTCAATAACTAGAAAAAAAAAAGTGTAAGAAACACAAACACATGGGGACTAAACAACAAGTTTCTAAATAACAAACAGGTTACTGAAAAAATCAAAATGGAAATCAAAAACTTTCTAGAAACAAATGACAATGAAAACATGACAATTCAAAACCTATGGGATGCAGTGAAAGCAGTTCTTAAGAGCGAAGTTTATAGAAATACATTCCTACCTCAAGAAACAAGAAAAACATTGAATAGACAACCTAATTTTACACAAAAAACAACTGGAAAAGAAGGGGAAAAAACCACCAAAATTAGTAGAAGGAAAGAAGTCATAAAGATCTGAGCAGAAATAAATGAAAAATAAATGAAAGAAACAATAGTAAAGACTAATAAAACTAAAAGCTGGCTCTTTCTTTGAGAAGATAAACAAAATTGACAAACCTTTAGCCAGACTCATCAAGAAAAAAAAAGAATTAGAAAAGAAAAAGGAAAAGTTACATAAGACAATGAAGAACTACAAAGGATTATAGGAGACTGTTATAAACAACAACATGGCAATAAAATGGATAATCTGGAAGAAATGGACAGATTCTTAGAAAAGTTCAATCTTCCAAGACTAAACCAGGAAGAAATAGAAACTATGATCAACCCAGTTACAAGAACTGAAACTGAAGCTGTGATCAAAAATCTCCCAAAAAGCAAAAGCCCAGGACCAGATGGCTTCATAGGAGAATTCTATCAAATATTTAGATAGGAGCTAATGCTTATCCTTCTAAAACTCTCTGAAAATTGCAGAGGAAGGAACACTTCCAAATTCATTCTATGAGGCCACCATCACCCTGATACCAAAACCAAAGACAACCCCAAAAAAGAAAACTACAGACCAATAGCACTGATGAACATAGAAGCAAAATTCCTCAACAAAATTTTAGCAAACAGAAATCAGCAATACATCAAAAAGCTCATACACCATAATCAAGTTGGGTTTATTCTAGGGATGTAAGGATTCTTCAGTATATGCAAATCAATCAATGTGATATACTATATTAACAAATTGAAAGATAAAAACAATATCTCAATAGATGGCAGAAAAAGCCTTTGACAAAAGTCAGCATCCTTTTATGATTAAAACTCTTCAAGAAATGGGGATAGAAGGAACCTACCTCAGCTTAGTATGGGCCATATAAGCCTATGGCAAGCATTATTCTCAATGGTGAAAACCTGAAAGCATTTCCCTTAAGATCATGAACAAGACAAGGGTGTCCACTTTCATCGCTATTCAGCATAGTTCTAGAAGTCCTAGCTACAGCAATCAGAGAAGAAGAAAGAAAAGAATCCAGATCAGAAAAGAAGTGAAGCTCCCACTGTTTGCAGATGACATGATACTCTACATGAAAAGAAAAAAAAAATGAAAGTGAAGTCGCTCAGTCATGTCCAACTCTTTGCAACCCCGTGGACTGTAGCCCTACTAGGCTCCTCCATCCATGGGATTCTCCAGGCAAGAGTACTGGAGTGGTTTGCCATTTCCTTCTCCAGGGGATCTTCCTGACCCAGGGATCAAACCCAGGTCTCCATATTGTAGACAAACGCTTTACTGTCTGAGCCACCAAGGAAGTCCAGGATACTCTACACAGAAAACCCTAAAGATAGTATCAGAAAATTACTAGAGCTAATCAGTTGACTTAGCAAAGTTTCAGGATACAAAATCAATACATAGAAATCACTTGTGTTTCTACATACTAACAATGAAAAATCAGAAAGAGAAATTAAGGAATCCCATTCACCATTGCAACAAAAAGAATAGGAATAAGCTTACCTAAGGAGACAAAAGAACTGTACACAAAAAATTATAAGACACTAATGAAATAAATCAAAGATGACATAAATGGAGAGATATTCCATGTTCCTGGGTAGGAAGAATCAATACTATGAGAATGACTGTACTACCAAATGCAATCTATAGATTTAATGTGATCCCTATCAAATTACTAATGGCACTTTTCACAGAACTAGAACAAAAAAATCAAAAGTCATATGGAAACACAAAAGATCCCAAATAGCCAAAGCAGTCTTGAGAAAGAAGAGTGGAGCTCGAGGAATCAACCTTCCTGACTTCAGATTATACTACAAAGTTACAGTCATCAAGACAATATGGTATTGGCACAAAAACAGAAATATAGACAAATGGAATAAGATAGAAACCCCAGAAATAAATCCATGCACCTATGAGTACCTTAGTTTTGGCAAAGGAGGCAAGACTATACAATGGGCAAAGACAGCCTCTTCAATAAATGGTGCTGGGAAAACTGGATAGCTACATGTAGTGTTCTAATCCCATACACAAAGAACACTTCCTAACACCATACACAAAGATAAACTCAAAATGAATCAAAGACTTAAATGTAAGACCAGAAACTATTAAACTCTTAGAGGAAAACATAGAACACTCGATGACATAAATCAAAGCAAGATCCTCTGTGACCCACCTCCTATAGTAATGGAAATAAAAACAAAAGTAAACAAGTGGGACATGATTAAACTTAACTTTTGCACAGCAAAGGAAACTATAAGCAAGATGAAAAGACAACCCTCAGAATGGGAGAAAATAATAGCAAATGAAACAAGGACAAAGGATTACTTTCTAAAATATACAAACAGCTCATTCAACTCAATACCAGAAAAACAACCCAATCAAAAAGTGGGAAAAAGACCTAAAGAGACATTTCTCCAAATAAGACATACAAGTAGCTAAGAAGCACATAAAAAGATGCTCAACATCCCTCATTATTAGAGAAATGCAAATCAAAACCACAATGAGATATCACCTCACACCAGTCAGAATGGCCATCATCAAAAAGTCTACAAACAATAAATGCTGGAGAGGGTGTGAAGAAAAAGAAATGCTCTTGCACTTTTCATGGGAATGTAAATTGATACAGTCACTATGGAGGATGATATGGAGATTCCTTTAAAAACTAGGAATAAAACCACCATATGACCCAGCAATCTCACTCCTAGGCATATACCCTGAGGAAACCAAAATTGAAAAATACACATGTATCCCATTGTTCATTGCAGCATTATTTACAATAGCTAGAACATGGAAGCAACCTAAGTGTCCATCAACAGATGAACGGATAAAGAAGTTATGGTTATATACAAAATGGAATATTACTCAGCCATAAAAAGGAACACATTTGAGTCAGTTCTAATAAGGTGGATGAACCTAGAACCTATTATTCAAAGTGAAGTGAGTCAGAAAGAGAAAGATAAATGCCATATTCCAACACATATATACAGAAGCTAAAAAAATGGTACTGAAGAATTTATTTACAGGGCAACAATGGAGAAACAGATATCGAGAATAAACTTATGGTCATGAGGAGAGGGGAGGAGAGGGTGAGATGTATGGAAAGAGTAACATGGAAACTTACATTACCATATGGAAAATAGATAGCCAACAGGAATTCACTGTATGGCTCAGGAAACTCAAACAAGGGCTCTGTATCAACCGAGAGGGGTGGAATGGGGAAGGAGATGGGAGGGAAGTTCAAAAGGGAGGTTCATATGTATACCTATGGCTGTTTCATGTTGAGGTTTGACAGAAAACAGCAAAATTCTGTAAAGCAATTATCCTTCAATAAATTTTAAAAAGATATGGGTCTAGTTCATTTAATTATACTTAAGCAATATTTATCAGGATACAAGAAGAATTCAGCATATAATAAGACATCAAAAATTGCATTTTAAGTGACCTCCATAATATTAAGATGATATTTGTATGAATTCACAAATTCTAGAATGCTATTTACACCTTGCTGACTGTGATGGTTCTCCTTTCATCCTCTGTGAACCTGTACTGGACATAGCCCCTGACTTTTCATTTTCCCTTATTGCAGAGCAACTATACATCTCAGGAGCAGTCAACAGCCAAGGTCCCTGAAAACCCATTTAACTATCATGACTTGTAGTCCATTTTAGTATATTTACCCTTCACCTCTAAAATAGCCCAATAGTTCTTCCTATCACCATCACTCTGATATCCATCCTATTGTTCCCATTCACTGGTATGTCTTCCTAATATTATACTGACATGCAACAGGCCAGTACCTTCAGAGCAACATAACTGCATTCCTATGCTTCGGAGTCTTCAGTGTGAATGTACATAATTTTCTCTGAGTTCTGTGGATGCTAGACTTGCAAAACTCAGAGAACACTGTTAGATAACATATGTGGTATTTTCCAACATCTTTAGGAAAATGTGATACACAAAAGGTCAAGAAATATAAGAAAAGGAAAATTATAAGGATGTTGCTTAATAAATATATTAATCTGTGGATAAAGTGGTAATCTTTGCTATGTACTCACATACCACCAATGCAATTTGGTGTTTAAAATTAGCAGGGATTATAGATGATTGATAGTGCTATTGACTTAAAATTCATCTATAAAAAGATATTCTACTTAGTGATATTTTTCTCTTTGTACAGTAATAATCATTTTGAGAGAGATCATTTTTCTTCTCCTGAGTTGACCTGCAAATGTTTGGTTTGGTAGGCCACTGAAGCCATAAAGTGCACTCCTCTTAGTGGGTTTTAGTTAATGGGGATTGAATCTTTGAGCAATAAAATGATAAAATTCAACCTTAGCAGATCAGAAAATACAAAGAGTTGATATTGTGCAGAGCACGACTAAAGCTTTGTTATCTTTGACCATGAAAGACCATGATTAAGTAAACCTCAACCACCACACAGTGTACTACTCAAATAGTTCATTTTCAGTCCTCAGTGTTACCAGCAAATTCCTCTTCAAACAGCCCCACATTCTAACTTTGACCAGTTGGATCTTAAGAACATTTTTATATTTCCAAATGGGAAAGAATATAAATTCTACTTTTTGTTACTTAGCTTTTTAAGTGAGAATAAAAATACCTAAAGTAGTTGTTTCACTAAACTCAAATCTGCCACTTGACTGGAAAAAAACCTATCTATTAAGACCAGAATTCAACTTGCAAGAACTACAAAGCAAAAGAAGCTATACTTAGAAGATGTATAAAAATACCTCAGATAAAAATTAGTTCTGGTCAACCATAAATGACACTTTTTCTTTAGGTGATCTACTTAAACCATAGCAAACAAAATGCGTAGGAGTCTTTTCTAGATACCCCAGAGATAACTGACAGCAAAAGGAAGTAATAGATTTTAAATGCAAATGCCAGAACCATATAGACTTTCTTTCTTCCTGACATGGCCTGAGATATGATCAGGCTTCAAAACGTGGAGCTCTGAGAAATTTAGATGTGATTCTTGTAGGATAAAAATCAATCAAATTAGGAAAAGGACAAGATATCACTTAAGTATCAGATAGGTGAAAGCTCTCTGGCTCTAGTGGAAGACACACTCAGAGGGGCTGAGGGGAAACAGATGCAATTATGGTACTATAGAGGTCCATAGTCCACAACTGGTGGAAGTATAGATGGGGCTATAGCAGTGGAAATGGTGAGAGGTGATTAGATTTGGGATATACTGAGGAGAGAGGGCTGAGGAGATGTTGACCAATAGGCTGTGGATTGTGAGAAAGAGGTCGGAGTCGAGGACAATGGTTAGGTCTGAGATAGAAGTATCTAGGTGGCTGGCAGTGACATTCATTGAGTAGGACAGTTGTGATAAGAGGAGTGGTTTTTAGGGACTCAATTCTGAATATGTTAAGTTTTGAGATAACTTGTAAGCAGGAATGCTGATTTAACAGTTTGATTTATGAATCTGAATCTCAAGGAAAGGTAAGGTTTTTTGTCCATGTTCAGTCACTAAGTTGTGTCCAACTCTTTGCAACCCAATGGACTGCAGCACTCCAGGCTTCCCTGTCCTTCACTATCTCCAGGAGTTTGCTCAAATTCATGTTCATTGAGTAGGTGATGCCACCCAACCATCTTATCCTCTATTGTCCCCTTCTCCTCCTGCTCTCAATCTTTCCCAGCATCAGGGTCTTTCCCAATGAGTCAGTTCTTTACATTAGGTGGCCAAAGAATTGGAGCTTCAACTTCTGCATCAGTCCTTCCAGTGAATATTCAGAGTTAATTTCCTTTAGAATTTATTNCCCAACCATCTTATCCTCTATTGTCCCCTTCTCCTCCTGCTCTCAATCTTTCCCAGCATCAGGGTCTTTCCCAATGAGTCAGTTCTTTACATTAGGTGGCCAAAGAATTGGAGCTTCAACTTCTGCATCAGTCCTTCCAGTGAATATTCAGAGTTAATTTCCTTTAGAATTTATTGGTTTGATCTCCTTGCTGTCCAAGGGACTCTCAAGAGTCTTCTCCAGCACCACAGTTCAAAAGCACCAATTCTTTGGCACACATCCTTCTTTATGGTCCAATTCTCACATCCATACATGACTATTGGAAAAACCTTAGCTTTGACTATATGGAACTTTGTTGGCAAAGTGATGTCTCAGGTTCTTAATATACTATCTAGATTTGTCAGAGCTTTCCTTCCAAGAAGCAAGCATCTTTTAATTTCATGGTTGCAGCCACCATCTGCAGTGACTTTGGAGCCCAAGAAAGAAAAAGTTAGAGATGTGAATTTAAGAATGGTGCTGGTTGAATTCTCCAGGAAGCAGATTCTTAGATTTAGTGTGTACAAGGTTATCATGAATGCTTTCCAATCAACTCCTGTAGAAGGGAAAATTCTTTGGCAGAAAAAGAGGCTGAACTAAAATTTAAGATCATCAGAAGAGACCTGAGAATTGAATGATCCTCCAGGCTCCTCAGTCCTGGATTCTATAATCAGAAAGACCAAAATACTGCCTTCTAGTAGGTCCTTCGATTTTCTAAATTCATGGCAAACAAATAATCCTTGTATCCTTTTCTGGTATCCCTGAGCAGAGAGAGTTTAAAAGTGGGGGAAATCTTCTTGGCACGTGTAGTTTTAAAAAAGTAAAAATTTCAAAATATTTTCTATTTTTATATTTCATGTATAATAGAAATGGGTATCATTTATAAAGAAATCATAGGAAAAAAAATTTGACAAAAGCAAAGCATTGACATCCTAGCAGTACTCAATTCTGTAAAACAACATCAGTGTCCCTCTTTTTGCCTTTCTTAACACCTAGAATGAAAGAATTTGTCTACAGCCACAATAATCCCCATCTCAGCCTACACAGCTACTCCTGCAAAGGATGTTACTGAGTTTCCTTTTTTCCCATTTCCGTCATTCTCTTTGAACACCTACATCTCATTTGTATTGCTTTCCAGATTCACTAATCTTCTTGCCAGACAATATCTAGACTTGTTGCCCCAATAGTGTGTCATACCAATCACAATAAAACCAAACCCAGCACTGTGTCGAACCTTAATGCAAAACCATCATTCCCCTTTTGGAGGTCAGAGAGTCAATTTTAAGCCTGTCATAGAGGGTTTCAAACCACAATCATGGGGGGATGGTTCTCCTAGCTTACCATGTCACCGTTAATGGAGTGTGCAGCAGCTAAAGCTATGGCTTGAGTACTCAGTAATAAACACAAGAGGCCAGTTTATCTACTGGGGTTTCAATATTATTCCACAAGTTTTAAAAGGAGGACTTCAGAAAAAACACAATGTCAAAAACAGACCACGAGGATTCCATCCATGCTTGTGGATTTCTGCAGCAGCATGCATGAGAGGGAAGATACTTTTAAAATGGAATTTAAAATACCTAGTTAAAATAAAATTCTAAAATAATGATAGGATTTGGGCCTGATTATTAAAATAAACTTTAAAAAATAATATCACATTCATATATATTCCCTTTAAATAATAGAACTTCTAGATTATTAGAAGCCAGGTAAATTTCAAGAGATCTGTTTTTACCTTAATTTTATTCATTGTTTCTTCTCATACATGTTTCTTTTTCTTTTTTTTTTTTATGCATGTTTCTTTTCTGACTTTGTATTTTATGGTAATGCTCTCCCATGGAACTGGGAATTCTGGTTCAAAACCCAGGTGTCCTCTTTGGCTATTAACCCTTCCCCCTAGTCCTGTTGTTAAACTTGAACCTGCCTGTGGTACCTAGGCTACAAACATGACTAATCCTCCAGCCACATTCATGCCACTCCTCCCTTGAATCTGGACTGAGCTCTCATTGCTTTGACCGAGAGAAAGCAGAGGCAGTGACATTACATAAGCTCCAAGGGCAAGCATTAAGAATGCCTGGCAATTTTTCCTTTCATGAGATTTTTGGGATCCTTAGCAGTCATGGAAGAGGTCCAGCTTCCTGCTGGAGAGACACAGAGAAGGCATGGAGAGCAAAGATCCTGAGATGAACTCTAGCCCAGATGTTAGGTGAGCCTCCAGATGACTCAAGCATCTGTCTAAATACAGCCTCACAAGAAACCCAAGCAAGACCAGCTGAAGAACCACTGGCTTGAGTCTCATCCATCAACACATGGAACCAGCAGGGACAATAGAAAGGTTTTAATATCCAACATGAGCAAAAATGTGATTAGTAGTCACTTTCTTATACTATGAAAGAGAGAAAAAATCTATGGTATTTTCATGGATGGTAGTCTGATATGATCTTTCCGAATTTTTCACTGAAACATGTATACTATCATGTAAGAAATGAATCATCAGTCTATGTTCAGTACAGGATACAGGATGCTTGGGACTGGTGCACGGGGATGATCCAGAGAGTTGATATGGAGTGGGAGGTGGGGGAGAGAGTTCGAGATTGGGAACTCATGTACACCTGAGACAGAAAAAAAATTAAAAAAAAAAAAAGATGCATTCTTTCCTTTTGGGGGAGCAATCAGATCTTACTTACCATGAGATCTACTCTCAACAAATTTAAAGTATATGATACAGTATTGTCAACTGTAAGTACAGTGTTGTACAGTGTATCTCTAGAACTTATTCATCTTGCTTAACTTTCGCCCATTGATTAGCAAATCTCCATTTCTCCCTACCCCCAGCCTCTGGTACCAACCACTCCATTCCTTCATTGTTTGAATTTCTCTGTTTTAGACATCTCATGTTAAGTGTAATTATACAGAATATTTCCTTCTGTGGCTGGCTTAGCAGAATGTCCTCAGGTTTCATCCATTTTGTCAGATATTGCAGACTTTTTTCAGGGCTGAACAATATTCCTTTATATGTATATAGTACATTATCTTTATTCATCCATCAATGGACATTTTGTTTGTTTCCACATCTTGGCAATCATAAATGATGCTGCAATGAACATGGGAGTGCTAATATCTCTTTGAGATCCTGAATCCAATTCTTTTGAAAAAAATTACAGACAGAAAAAACTCAGACCTACAAGTGGCCGCTCTCTCACTTAATGGAGAAACTACCTCAAGTACATCCAAACTCATTCTGGCTTACCAGCTGTTTCCTAAGAGACACTGTGAGTTCAATTTTAGTTTTAATATCAGTAGGTTTTACAGATTTGGATAGATAAAACTTCAACAAACATTTCAAAATATGGTGTTCTTAAGTTACAGACCCCTTTTAATATTCATGGCATGTACACCAAATACTCAAAGTCAGAATTATTTATTATAATTATGCCAGTATAAACCCAGTAAACTTTATCATTACTCTAGCTATGGTAGGATGTTGATTTTTCTATTCTGGAAAAAATAAGCTGATGTCATTTACATCTTCTGGTTACTTTCATTTCGTCTAATTTGTATTTATCATATTGGCACTTCCATGTTACCAAAAGTCATTATAAATAACACTGAAGCATTTGTGATCATGTTTTATGGTTTATTAACTCAAGATTAAAATAGGATGTATCTTTGTGTTACTTTATAATATTGCTTGTCACATTGGACACTAGCATAACAAAAGTATGTGGTACAATTATGCAGCCTAAACAAGTATGTCTTCCAAAATACCATATAGTGTATAAAATTATATCTGATACGTATAAATAGTGAGTCATTTCTAGAGGGGAAAGGGGCCTTTTCCACATCTCTGCCTGATTAGAGACCAAAAATGGCTTGCACTGCTCTGAGCCCCGCCTATCATGAAAGAAACTATGGTAATAAGCTCATTCCTTACTAAGATGTTAAGGTGCTTTCCATTCTATAAGTAGCTGAGTCCTTTTTAAAAAGCCAAAGAGAAAAATTCTTAACCTATGGAACAATGATCCTAGGACATGGAAATCAGCTCATATTTCTCAAACACTCAAAATATACCCTGCAAAGGGCTGCCTGTTATAGGGAAGGCTGGCTCTGCTGGGGATCTGCTGTTTCTTCCAGAGACTGAGATTTTACAGTGTCTTTGGAATACCTAAATAGGCAAATATTCAATGGATATATTTACAGAACTGAACTGATGCCTGTGGTTGAGATTATTGTGGGAGAGCAAATGACTACTCAAGTCAACTACTAAGAAACTAAAACAGGCTCTACTAATACAATCTTGATTCTGAGAGCCATGAAAAAATGCTAATGTTACTGACTGCTTTCAGGGAATTTCTGTTTCAAATTGATACTATCTCACAATGCTGGATTTGCTGTGAGGAAACATCCTTTTCTTAGAATGAATGAGAATAATTATCCCAAAGGTAGGGTACAGTTTTTAATCTATTTCTTTAAGGTTTATATTCATTTAGAACTCAATGGATAAATGTTTATTTTTTCCACTGGCAATATTTGCCCCCTTTTTCCCCTAGCAATTAGTCTCAAGCCTTGGTTTGTTTGTTTTCATTAAGTAACAATCATACAGATAGAGTGAGCTTGTATTTTTTTTTTTTGGATAATAGTTCGTATTCAACATGTGGGTGCATCAGGTTCTATTTTTCTAGGTTAGGGCATAAAATTGTTCCTAACTCGGTTTCTCAATTATAAGCTCAAACTTTGCCATCCGCATCAGATTTTCCATTTTTTAAGTATGAATTAAAACTATTACCTGAGATATAGAACTTTAAATTCTGGGTTGAACATAACCCAAGATGTGGGAGAATCTATTCTATATAGGGCAAAAGGGAAGCAGAAGAATCCTTAGAGTGTTACTTTTCAGAGATGTACAATGAACCACTCGCACAGCCAAGCCCAGTGGCTGTGGATGTCCCTCATCTGAACTTAAGTGTTGGGAAGGACCTGTGTTGGCATGCAGTCCAACATTTTCACATTACCAGGGAATCAAGGCAGCTCAGCTAGTACTGGCAAAGCCAAGAGCAGAACTCAGGTCTGCTTGTCAATTTCCTTTGCTATTCTTTCCTATGCTGGTTATTATCTCCTTTTTATGGGTTTTCTAAACTCCAGTCACTGACACAGCAGATTTTTGTCTAAATCCTACATAAGAATTATATATTATTTAAAATTATTGTTTCTTCTCTCTTCTATTAATAACCTCCTGGCAAAATAAAACCTTTTCCAATTACTATCAAGTTTTCATTGGGTCTCCTCCAAGTTTTCCAAGTCTGTCTTAGCTTTTTTTTTTTTCCTAATGTAAAGTTTGTTATGAGACTAATATGTACCAAATCAAAGATGAGTTTTTCAACAAACATATCAGAAATCATGGGGAAATAAAGTATAACTATATTTAAAACAGAGCAATAAACTATTTCCAATAACACATCCCCTAAGTGGGCATGTAGTTAATATTACTGTTGTTTTCTTAAAATCCAAACAGATTAGACAGAATTCTGTACTTTGAAAGCCATCCACACCCTTTCCAATTTTGGCATCTTAAATTTAAAATCTAAAATATTTCAATTCTTGCAAAGAGAATCAAGTGATATTTCATTTCCCAAAGAATATATCTAGCTAAAATATTTTGCTGGCAATTATTTTCCTGCTGGTAAATCATGAGGTCTGTATTTATCACACTTAAACCTGAGCCACCAATCTTGACACCTGTTCCTTCTTGCACAGAAAACCTGGGTTTCTCAGCCACATCAGATTGTACCAGACAGCCCAGCCATAGCAGTAAGTGATCAGCAACCCGGTTCAAAATTTGAGCTGGGCCGATCAGAATCTTTTTTCAGGAATCTGATGCTATAGTGTCTAAGGCAAGAAGTTGTTGCACCTGAGCTGAAAGATTACAAAGTGACCCACAGCCACTATGGGTCATTTGAAGCTGAACCTGAATTTACAAAGTAGTAATCAGTAAAATGAGGTTAAATGGCTCAGATGAACAGACAGAAGTCATTAGCGAAACTTCATGAGAAAGATCAGCCATTAGCCTTTTCTAGTGACTTTCAAATTTCATTTGACACGATGCTGTGTTATGAAGATTCTCATGTATGCAGCCATGCTCAAGTATGTGAATGTCTTCCAGTCTCTATATTGTCATAGAAAGCCTATTTCTTGAACTAGTCTATGTGCGCCTCTGTTCCTTGTAACCAAAAAGATACTAAACAAAACACTAAAACAAAGCTAATGTTTTATTATCCCTTATATTAAAATAGAAGAAAATGTGAGTAAGTTTAGACTATCTTGACTATGTTGTTAAAATATTTACCTTGGTTCAGAATTGACAGATTAGAGCAACTTGATTATCCTGCTAATGTTATGAAGAAGTTTATAAATAGGAAACATTTGCTATTAAAAAGCACATTAGAAACATGATCTTTGAGTCAAAAAATGATAAAAACTAGAAAAGTTTTAAACTGTACACGTTATTTTTATATCTGAGGACACAAAACACACGTGTTTCACTTGTTTTTCAGATGTGTGGGTCTCAATGGCGATGTAATCCATCTGTTTCTGATTTACTTACACTTAACTCATCGAAATGCTGTTTTATAAAAATTTGTTGTTGTCCAAGAAGCCCTTTGAGTCTCCTCTATGAGCATATTTAGCCTTTCTTAGAAACAGTTCTGTTTGCCAAGAGCAAGTGAGCTCGTACATCAAAACATTCAAATTTGGATAGAAAACAAAAATAAAAAGATCAGGTTAGTTTCTTTGGGGGAAAGGGCAGGACACATAACTTTCAGACACTAGTCTTAATAAAATTGTTAACTGAATCTTTTTGTGTTTCCTTAGATTCTCAAGAGAGAAATTCATTTGGGTAAGTCTGAAAGAATAGTTTTAAACAGGGCTTCCTTCACAGGAACTGTGAGATGAGTTAGCTCATATTCTTCAGTGAGAATAACTTTCATATTTTGTTCAGTGGCCTTCTTGGTGAAACTATAAATGCCAATAAAATAATGTCAGTGATTTTGCCTGCCTTATTTATGTGAAGCACTTAGAGAAATTGGTAGTTTTTGAAGTTTTAAATAGTTCATTCTACACACTCATTCAACACATGTATTAATCAGGTATTATTCTATGAAATAAGGAAGCATCAGTAGGCAAAACAAACAAAAACCCCAGCCATTGGGAATTATATGCTCATGACATCAGACAATAAAACATAATAAGTAAATTCTAGTGTATTAAAAGGTACTGAATATGTACCTTTAAGTGTAATTTTAAATCAGACCTCATTTTAAGTTGACCTCATGAAGAGGAATACAGGCAAAGGAGAGCAGAGTGTACAGATACTTGGAGAGGAGCATTCAAGGAAGAAATAGTGCTAAAACTGAGGCAAGAATCAGCCTGGTGTGTTGAAGAACGACTGTGACTGATACAGAAAAATTGAGAGTCTTGGTAGATGAGCTATGAGAGATAACTAGGGCGAGGTGTTTCTAAGTCAGTACTTTTCAGACTTGAATGAGCATATGAACCACCTGCTCACAAGACTCAGACTTAGTAGGTCCGACATGGGACTTGAGAGTCAACAGTTCTAATAGGTTTCCCAGGTCATGCTGATGCTGCTAACCCATAAACCATTTTTTGAGTTGCAGGGCTGTAGTCCATGGAAAGGTGTTGGCTCTCACCGAGAGAGGAATGGAAAACCGCTGAAGGGTTATTGGTAGAGGAGTGATGGGACATGATGTAGTACACAAAATAAAATTCTCAGCTTTGTTTACAGATTACCTTCCCACCCACCAGCCTGGTGCTGCTGCAGTGGGAAGCTCACAGCTGGGAAAAGGAATAAGGTTGGCTTCTTTTCTCTTTACTCAGAGAGACCCTCCTTGTCTATTACTTCCCTAAGGAAAACTGATGTTAAAGCAGTAGCATTGAAGGGATTAATGGCACCTGGGTAACTGGCCCCCTCCTTATGTGGTTTAGTGATTGGGCCAGAATTTGTCGATTTACATCCTTGCACGGCCCCACTGAGGAGCACCAAAATGTTTGCACTTCTCTCGCCTACTTGTTTGATGCTATGCCTCTAGGTAGAGAGAAAAGAGAGGTTTTACTTTATTGACAATTTTCAGCTGGCACTAGTACCCTTTAGGATTATCAAGTGTTTAGAGCGGATTATCTCTGAACTTGATTGATTGAGCTGATTCTTTTTCTTGGATGTCCATAAAAATTCCCCCACCCCCAGCCACTTAAGATCTCCCAAACACATTGCGAGAATGTTTCTCTCCACCATTTGCTTTTATCCTATCCCTCAGCCCAGAAGCAGGCAGTCTTTGGTGGGGTCACCTTGCCCTTCTAGAATATTCTCTTGAGCAGGATAAAAGGTGATCCTTCAGTCTAACAATATCACACAGTCCTCATCTGCTCAGTGGAAACATGCATCCTTTGTCTTACTGCAAACATTGAGGCCCATCTTCTTTCCTCCCTAAACTGGGCAGCCAGCTAGTTATAGTCTCTCCTGTAGATCTCTCATGAGAAGTGTGGTATTAGCCCACTGAGACCCCCAAACTGAGGATTATGCACTGAGCTCTCTCAACTCTTTCATTTAAACCTTTCTCAACCTGACTTAAGATGGAGTGGGCGGGGGGGGAAACACATGTACACTGCTCCTCTGTAGAGCCAACAGTAATTGTCTCAATAGAAATGCTCCTGTCTCTAGCTATAAGACTCCCGGTGGAGTTTATAAAAGCTGGTTTTGAGATACTGCTATTGCATGTGTAATATTGCATTATTACTAAAAGTATGTCTTTGTTTAGTAGTTTGGGATAGTCAGAATTTAAATATAATGCCTAATCTTCAAAGAAAACCATCCTCAACTGATCTTAATTTTTTGTTGATGATTCTATTTGTCTTTTTGATTTGAAGTGAATGATCATATTGTGGTATTATGGGATTGTGTATTAAATGGATACATTTAATTTAATTATCCTCCATGAGGAATCAAAAAATGCTTCATTGTATACTTACCACTGTATTTAGTTCTACTGAAAAATTCCAATTTGTTTCACAGTGAGACAGACTTCATCTCTTTGGATAAGCACTTTGTAAATTCTAAAGTGGCAATCGTATTTGCAAAAAGAAATATAAGAAAACAGGCGAAAAGAAAAAAGTCAGATATAGAGACAGAGTACAGTAAAGACCAATATGGATAGTGAATTGGGAATGCTACCAACCAAATGGAATATGCTATGCCTTGCTAACTAGATTACTTGAAGTTTCTCTGTTTTGAAGTTACCATTTAAGTTTGGCTATCAATCATGCTATACTCACCTACCTACTTTATCTAGTTTTTAATTCCTTCTCACTTCACCACCAAAACATACTTGCCTGCAACCAATTCATGTAAACTCTGATCTCTACTGGGTGATCTGACATGCATGAGCATGAAAGGCCAATTTTACTTTGAATTAGGTGTGTGTGCATAATCAATACAGGGCTTCCCTGGTGGCTTACAGGGTAAAGCGTCGCCTGCAATGTGGGAGACACGGGTTCAATCCCTGAGTCGGGAAAACCTCTTGGAGAAGGAAATGGCAACCCACTCCAGTACTCTTGCCGGGAAAATCCCGTGAATGGAGGAGCCTGGGAGGCTGCAGTCCATGGGGTCACAAAGAGTCAGACACAACTGAGCGACTTCACTTCACTATGATCAATACATATTTAATTTGGAGCCCTTTCTCATCCCTACCCACTCCAGAGAAATCTATTCTTCAAATGATGAGATCTCACACTTATTTTTTAAATGAATTCGTTTATTTGGCTGTGCTGGGTCTTATTTGTGGCATGCAGGATCTTCGACATTTGTTGCAGCTTGTGGAATCTTTTAGCTGCCATGCCAGATCTTTAGTTGCAGCTTGTGGGACCTTTAGTCCCGAGATCTTACAATTATACTCAAGTCACAATATATTTGATTGTTCAGTCCTTTTTCAAGAACTAAGAAATGGTGAATGAGTTGGAGTTAGTATATGCTGCTGCTAAGTCGCTTCAGTCAGGTCCAACTCTGTGCGACCCCATAGACGGCAGCCCACCAGGCGCCTCCGTCCATGGGATTTTCCAGGCAAGAGTATTGAAGTGGGTTGCCATTGCCTTCTCCAGAGTTAGTATATATTCTATATTAACTCAAAAAATCTCAGCAATAAATTAATTCTCATATGTGAATATTTAATGTAGGTTAACAACTGGCTTTGTTCCACATGGTTGTCACTCCAGGTCCTAGGCTGATGGAACTCCCTTTTAATGTATACTCCCATGATTGCAGAAGTACTGGCTCTGCTCAGAAAAATGCATCACTTCCACGCACATTTTATTGGCAAAGTGAATTACATGGCAGCAACTAAACCCAACAGTGCAGAATGCAGAGTGCTACCACCGGTAAGGGTACCAAATGGTTTGAACAATAAGACAGCTTTTCTTGCTGACAATTGAGTACAGGGGACCCCCTGCAAAAGGAAGTATTTTAGCAGCTAACTAGAGATGACACTGGAGCTACAGCCTACACCAATATACCTCCTGATACCTACCATGAGTTGGAGTCTCGGAGGGGTTCGAATAAAGGGCACCCGGTTTCCCATATGGATTCTGAGTCAACTTAGAGATGGACAAGAGTCAGCAACTGAAACCAAAGTGTCACTGTTATTAATAATGAAACTAGATAAAAGATGGGGTTCCTCAGTGGCTCAGTGGTAAAGAATCCACCTGCTACAGCAGAAGAAGCAGGTTCAATCAATGAGTCTGGAAGATCCCTTGGAGGAGAAAATGGCAACCCACGCTAGTATTCTTGCCTGGGAAATCCCATGGAGAGAGGAGCTTGAAGGGCTACAGTCCATGGGGGTCTCAAAAAGTCGGTCATGACTTACAGCCTAAACAACAACAGGAAAAGGTAGAATATACAGCTCAGCAGGAGAACCCAAGTGAGCGCACACTCTTCCTCCCCTCCAATCAAACCTTAGGACACACCCCCACTCGAGAGAAACTCAGAGTCCATCTTTGTGACTATCTTTACCAAAATCTCTGCTTCCCACCAGCCCAGAAGGAGGAGAAAAACCATAATGCCCATGCTCAAATTCTGTGTTATTTCCATTCTGTCTAAATAAGAAGTAGGGACTAATGATAAATACTTAGAAGCAAAGTAGCTCACCCCATGTCTTTACAAAGTAGAAACAAGAAGGACTCCAGGAACACTGAGCACTTTTCATATGAAAGAAAAAGTCAGGATAGGGAAGAAGTGATTCCTCTCAACTTGATTTTATTTTCTCCTCCATAACATTGTAGACTCTCCTTATAAAACTAGTGTCTTGTTGTAAGATTCCATAATCAAAGCCAGAAATATACTTGTTAAATGCTATACTTATTTTGTGAAAAAACAAAAATAATGACTTCAAAATCATATATTTGTATTGAGTGAAGATAGCTACCTTAACTCACAGAAGAATTCAATATAGGCTTCTGTTATCTGTCAAACAGAATTATTCATTTCATAATTTAGTGAAACTCCATCTTTAAAAGTAAAATAAATATTCTTGAAAAGAATTAAAGCTTTCTAACAATGTTATACATAATTAAAAGTAGTTCCCAACAAATCTGGTGGCCTTGAATAATATAGAGTTGAAGGTATGCTGAGGGAAAAAATGAGCAAAAAAAGTACATTACTGACCCACTCCAAAGATAAGAAAAGAAGAAAGAAATACACAGTCACAATTTCCAACTCAGAAAGGGAACACAAGTATTTTTATCCAAGATATGAGGGATGACATACAATGCAATAAAATAGATTTATGATGAGACATGTTAAAATGGAAGTATTTGACTTATCAAACTGAAACGAACACACTTTAATATTTCACTTTATGAAAAGGAAACTATTTCAGTACAATAAAACCAGGGCTTATATATTCCAAGTCTGTGCTGATAGCTGACCATATTAAGACCTCAAATAAAGTTTACCTTTGTCTCTTAAGTAAAGAACTTTTTTTAAGTCATATAAATATAGCAGAACACATCAGTTGAACCTAAAAATAACAATTCTGTATTGCTTAAATTTGCATTTCTCCAAACTTGGCACATTCATCCCCCTACTACCAATAGGAAACTTACCTAATGTATTTTTACAAACATAAAATATTTTTAAATGAACTACAGAATGGAAATATTTTTAAAACAAAACACATAAAACTAAGGGATTTCATTTTCTAGAAGATATCTTATTTTTATTGAAGTATAATTGACCTACAATTATTAGCTTCAAGTGTACAACATGCTGATTTAATATTTTTGTACAATACAAAATTATCACTATGTTAAGTCTAGCTATCATTTGTCACCATATAGTTATTACAATATTATCGACTATTTTCTCTCTGCTATATATCACATCCCCATGACATTATATAACTGGAAGTTTGAATCTCTTAATCTCCTGTTCTTATGTCATCTATCTTCTACCCTTTTGCCTCTGGAAGCCACTAATTCTATGTAACCTTGAGTTTGATTGTGTTTGTTTGTTCGCTTTTATTTCTTAGATTCCACATATAAATGAAATCATGTATTTCTTTCTCTGATTTATTTCACTTAGCATAATACCCTCAAGTTCCATCCATGTTACTACAAATGGCAAGACCTTATTCTTTTTTGTGGCTGAGTTATATTCTATTGTCTGTGAGTATCTATGTATTTACACATACCACATGTTCTTTATCCATTCATGTATCAGTGGACACTAACATTTCTTCTATATCTTGGCTATTGTAAATAATGCTGCAAAATGAACATTGGAGTGCACATACCTTTTCAAATTAATATTTTCATTTTCTCCAGTTAAATACCCAGAAATATAATTGCTGAATTGTATGGTAATTCTATTTTTAATTTTTTAAGCAACTGACATACTATTTTTCATAATATCTGCACCAATTTACATTCCCACAAACAGTACACAATGGTTCTTTTTTCCACACATTCCCACCTACACTTGTTAATTTTTGTCTTTCTGATACTGAGGTGATATCTCATTGTGATTTTGAATTGAATTTCCCTAGTGGTTAGTATCATTGAGTATCTTTTTATGTGTCTTTTGGCCATCTGTATGGGTATTTTTTTAATAACCAATCGGAGTGACTAATAATAAACTTTGTGTGTATATGTCTGTATCATATTCATCTTGGAAATACCATGATCAACATTTTTTTTCCCTTGAGAGTTTATACACCCAGGATCTCCTTTAAAGTTTTTTTCCCATCATTTTTCCTCTTAATCCTTAAAACCCACTACCTAAATCTAAACACTACTTTTGAAAAATATTTTTAAATATCAGTAAATAACCCACCAAAAAAAAAAACCAAAAAAACTCCACATCAGTGGACATGATAAGAAAAAATGTACTCAAGGTGTTATTTCCATGAAATATTCCGGACCACATATTCAGAGCTTGGAGAAACCTACCTCAGTGCCTTGGAATATGCATGAGATTTTTCATTCCTGTTTGTTCTTTCTTAAAAATGGATATTAATTATATTATCAACTTTATCTTTTAAATTACCAGAAGCAAGCTAAGTAATGAATATAGGAGCCCAATAGCTGGTAGGGCTCTGAAAGTGCACCCTGTTGATTTCTATGATTTCATTATGATTTATTTACTGATGATAGCAACATTTGACTCTCTAGCATCATACACAGATGCCCAGCAACCTATAGTACACATCTTTTTTGTTGTCTCATAGGTAACTCAAATTTACCATGTTCTAAACCAAAGTAATCATCTCCTCACTTTAACTCCCTGTATTTGCTCTCTGTTTGGCTTCACTGTCTACTCAACTGCACAAGCCAAAATTCTGAGCATTGTTCCCCAAACTACCTTCTCCCTCATATCCAAAGACTAGGGTAGCTTGTACTTCTTATCTCCAAAAACTGTCCTCTTTTCTCTACTTCTCTATGCAGATCATCCCTTAAAAAAAATTATTTATTTTAATTGGAGGCTAATTATATTACAATATTGTGGGGTTTTTGACACACATTGACATGGATCTGCCACGGTGCACGTGTCCCCCCATCCTGAACCCCCCCCACTTCCTTCCCCACGCCATCCCTTGAACCTAAACACAGTGCTCTGGGGTTGTTCCAGAGCACTGGCTTTGAGTCCCCTGCTTCATGCATCGAACTTGCACTGGTCATTTATTTTACATATGGTAATTATACATGTTTCAATGTTATTCTCTGAGATCATCCCACCCTTGCCTTCTCCCACAGAGTCCAAAAGTCTGTTCTTTCCATCTATGTCTCTTTTGCTGTCTTGCATATAGAGCTGTCATTACCATCTCTCTAATTTCCATATATATGAGTTAATATACCATCTTTCTAATTTCCATATATATAATATGAGTTAATATACTTTGAATAATAGGCTCCAGTGCATCCCTTTTTGTCCAGATGACTACTTTGGAATTCTAAAGACTTCTGCCTCTACTTTTCTCCCACCAACCCACTCTTCACATTGTAACTGAAGTATTTTGGTAAAGACTTAAATGTAAGCATCTTCCTTCCTCCAGGAAATCTTCCCAGAATCCTCATATCCGGGTAAGGGCACGTGCCCTCTTCTGTGCACCTATGGCATTCTTTGCTTTCCTGATTATTACACTAATCATACTATATTTTATGGATTGGAATTTTTTTTTTTTTGGCATACCTCACTAGACAATGAGTTGCATGGGACAAAGACTCAGACACTTTTGCTACCTTTTGTATTCCTAATGATTAGTACAAAGGTTTATGCATAGTTCAGTTCAGTTCAGTCGCTCAGTCGTGTCCGACTCTTTGCGACCCCATGAATTGCAGCACACCAGGCCTCCCTGTCCATCACCAGCTCCTGGAGTTCACTCAGATTCACGTCCATCGAGTCAGTGATGCCATCTAGCCATCTCATCCTCAGTCATCCCCTTCTCCTCCTGCCCCCAATCCCTCCCAACATCAGAGTCTTTTCCAATGAGTCAACTCTTCGCATGAGGTGGCCAAAGTACTGGAGTTTCAGCTTTAGCATCATTCCTTCCAAACAAATCCCAGGGCTGATCTCCTTCAGAATGGACTGGTTGGATCTCCTTGCAGTCCAAGGGACTCTCAAGAGTCTTCTCCAACACCACAATTCAAAAGCATCAATTCTTCAGTGCTCAGTCTTCTTTACAGTCCAACTCTCACATCCATACATGACCACTGGAAAAACCATAGCCTTGACTAGATGGACCTTAGTCGGCAAAGTAATGTCTCTGCTTTTAAATATGCTATCTAGGTTGGTCATAACTTTTCTTCCAAGGAGTAAGCGTCTTTTAATTTCATGGCTGCAGTCACCATCTGCATTGTAGCTTCACTTTAAATGTTTGGCAAATAAATGAAGAACAAATGAATAATTTCCATTGATGGTCACTGATGAATAAACAGGTTAAGAGGCAGTAAAAGTCAGGACATACTTCAAAGACACCATAGACTTGGAGTGTGAAACACATTCGGGATTAAAAGGAATGTTTTCTCATAGATAAAGCTGGAAATGGCCCACTTTAGTACCACGGGTTAATTGGGGTGAGACATATTCCCCTTGTATCCAACAATAGCATTTGGTCTGTTTAATGGACCATAGACTGAGACTATAACCTCAATCATTCTGGGTAATTCTTCCAGCAGTCAACCCACTGGTCTTTAAGAGCCAAGCTCTTATCTCTGCTCTGGCTCACAAGTGTCAACACTGATGTGTCTACCAGTAAGTTTTCACTATGTTCCAGGTAAGATTGGGTTTCACTAGGATTTATTCTTCTGTGAACTCAGTAGTGCTTCCTTACTTAGAACTCACTTTCTTATTTACTGGGTTCAACTTTCTCCATAACTTTGGAAGTGAGTTTGTGACAATATTCTGATATCTTGGGTGGAAAATCCATCTGTATCTTTTTACCCCATAGTACATTTCCCCTTGACCTCCCAGGTGGTGCTAGTGGTAAAGAACCTGCCTGCCAATGCAAGAGATGTAAAAGGCATGGGTTTGATCCCTAGATCAGGAAGATCCCCTGGAGGATGGCAACCCGTTCCAATATTCTTACCTGGAGAATCCCACGGACAGAGGAGCCTGGTGGCCTGGAGTCCATGGAGTTGCAAAGAGTCAGACACAACTGAGTAACTAAGCATGCATGTGCTTATTTCCTCTTACTTAGCAAAGTAATACAAAGAAGTCCAGAAAATGCAAGTCTATGCTACTGGGGAAAATCTTCTTATAAATAACTCTTCAGTCTAACTAACCCCAATGTGTTATTTCTATATACGGAGGATCCAAAATAAAGGCATTAGACTCAGAGACGAGCAGTTTTTCTACAGGATACCTATGTTTCGGGGAGGGGGGGGAAGTCACCACTTACATATATGTAAAAATAGATTAATTACACATACAAATCAAAGTTCCCAAAATCTTCCTAAAGTTCCTTAAAAAAAAGAAAAAGATTTAAAGAAAAAAACCTTTGACACAATCCCATCTTCATGAAGTAACCCACTGTTTAGAAGCAGCCAAGTGTCACACAATAACTAAATCTGCTCTAAACCTAGCAGAAGAAATTTGAACTTTGGAGTCAGGAGAAACAAGATACAGATCCCAACTCCAACTTACCAATTTGAGATCCTGAGCAAGTTTTATGAGCTCCAGTGTCTTTATATTTTAAATGGAGATGATAAAATGTTTCACATTATAAAAGAGATGCTTGATTAATGTAACAATTGAAATTTTCTCAACATATATTATAACACCAATCACTCACACCACCACCATCCATCACTATCTTTCCTACCCCCCTGATGGCCTCATCAGCACCACTCACCCTGTAACCTGTCACCAAGCATCTCTACCAGACTTTGTCCTCCTCCTTCCTCTGCAGTGTTGACTGAGCCAATAAATTGGGCCAATGAGCAGCACAAGAAGTGCCTAAATGTTACCACTCTCAAAACATTATTAATGTCCTTCTGATTAAAAGATATGCTTTGGGTAGTTAGATATAAACTACTGGTATTTTACTTTCTATTTCAATTTCTTAAAAAAGGATGAAGATGGATAGGTTTGGGTATCTTGATGCAGAATTATTCACAAACAAATGTTTTTATATTGGCTTGTCTTTTGCATATAGAACAAAACATGAACTATCTTCTCACTTTTTTTGTTTTTATACTGATGAGAAAATTGAGTCACAATCTCCTCAATTTTGCTTCCTTACCAGTCATAATACAAGTAACACTCAAGAAAAAAATATCAATACAATTTCCTTACTTCACCAGAGAGAAAAAATTTTATAAGATTAAAAAGAGTTTCTTTTGTCTTTAATCAAAGTAAATGGAAGAAGCAGTAGACATTTCAGCTCAAAATAATAAGTCAACCTATAATGATTTGAAAATGATCTTGCTTTTATGGCTTTAGCAGGTTGTTCTGACAGCCTTGAATTCACCAGATAATTATGCAACTCTTCATGTCTTTTTGGCTATATGGACATGGCCACTAATATATCCAAGATAAAAATGAAGGCCTTTTAAAACTCAATTTTAAAAAAACACCACAACCTCTAAAGAAAAGGCCTTTAGAATATAAAATCCCTCATTTATCTGACAGGATAATAGTAAGGGTGTTTTTATTTTCAGCAATTCACAAGTATAAATATATTAGCAGATATATAAATATGGCAAATATATAAATATTTCTTACACAGACTATCTTCATTATATACACAACTCTGTAATTATCACAGTCACCCTTTGCATCTTGTTTATACTTAACACCATTAAAAAGAACCCATTTCAGTGCTGTTGGCCACTAGAAAGTCTGTGACCTAAGCAAAACTTCAGTTCACTCCAAGAACAGGATGGCTCTGCTCTAAGTCTTTTGGCAAAGACCAGGATTTTAATGACCTTAAACAAGCAGAGCAGGCAGTCACATTGCCTGAGAACTCCAGAGCTTTTGAACAGTTTATTCTTGTTGAGGCAAGCTCAGGGAAAAGCCTTGGCAGCAAGCTGAACATGGGGGCAAAGGGTTTCAAGTGGTTATTTTTCTGCATGTAACTCTTTATGGCTGGGTAGAAAAAGGAGAGTGTTTATAGAGAGCTTTGCCTAGGGATACTGTCAGATCTCTTTCTCTGGATGTGTTGCAAAGGAAAGAGTCCTCAGCTGGCATTTAGTTTCCCTAATTTGTACCTAAGTCCTTATAAGAACATGAAGAGCAAGTGGATGTGTGTTGGGGGTAGGGTATAACTTCTGGCTAAATCTATCTCTTTCTCCTTGAGGAAAACTGGTGATCTATTTCTCTTTTTCTTTGGATTCCTTTCAGAAGTTAGAAGTGAGGGCAGAGAGAGAATCATTGCCTACCTCTAACCCCCAAAACTGAAATCTTGGTGACATCATTGACTTCTGTCTCTGGAGTTTCCATTACCCACCCCCAGGAAATCCTTAAATGTGAAGTTATCTTCTCTCATGTGAAAGTATCTTTTCCATTCCCATCACTCTCACCCAAAGCACCACCATGTTTTACCCAAGTATTTTCAAGAGCTGGTCTCCGACCCTCTAGTTCCATCCCCTTTAAGTCATTCTCCATCCTGCAGCAAAATAATGTAAAATGTAGTTATTCATGGCATTGTCCTGTGTTAAACCCTTCAGTGCTTTTCCCATTATATTTAGCTTGTTCATGTACATCAGTAGAGTACACAAATCCTTCTGCTAGTTGCCCCTGCCTAACTCTCATTTCTCACCATTTTCCCTCTCATACTCTAAGGTCAAGCATGTTGCATTTCCAACAGTTTTTTGAAAATGATACATTCTCACTGGTCTATGACATTTCTCTTTGTGTGTGGTGTTTTCCCTCCATCTTTCTCCATCTGTCCCTACTCTCGCCACATACTCTCTAGTTAATTTCCTTTATTTCTTCAGATCTTAGCTCAAATGTCATTTCCTCAGGAATGTCTATACTAATTCCCAATTGGTGATGGACAGGGAAGCCTGGTGTGCTGCAGTCCATAGGGTCACAAAGAATCGGACACAACTGAGCAACTGAACTGACTGAAATATGATCCCTGTGATTCTACATACTTTTGTAACACTCACGACAATTTATTGCATTTACTTGCAAGTATCAGTCAGCCCCATAATATTATAGCTCCTTTAAGTTAGATTACAAGGTCTACTTTGTTCAAAACTGTTTTCTCTGAGTAAAGCACGTACTCTGGCACAGAAGGCATCCCATGGATTTCTTATTCAATAGTAATGGGTAAATATTTCAGTTGGATGGTAAATGGAACATTGAGGGAAAATGCATTAAGAGAGCTTCTAGAGGGCTTCCCTGGTGGCTTAGTGGTAAAGAATCTGTCTGCCCATGCAGGAGACATGGGTTTGATCCCTAATCCAGAAAGATCCCACATGCTGTGGAGCAACTAAGCCTGTGTGCCACAACTACTGAGCCTATGCTCCAGAAGCCAGGAGCCACAATTATTGAGCCCACGTGCCACAGATACGGAAGCCCTCGCACCCTAGAGCTTGTGCTCCACAACAATAGAGAAGCTGCCACCATGAGAAACACACACACTGCAACTAAGGAGTAGACCCTGCTCGCTGCAACTAGAAAAAACCCCACACAGCAACAAAGACCCAGCACAGCCAAAAATAAATAAGTTTATTTTTTAAAAGAGAGATACACTAGAATGATGAGTTGGAGCCAAATCATAAAGACCATTAATGCCATATTAAAAAATGTAGGTCTTGACTGGAAATAGTGGAGACTCACTGGAGAATGTGACAGATTTGAAGCACTCTTCCTAGAAGAATCTCAAAAAGCTTATGTGTGCTTGACAAAGTGATATTCATGAAAGTTCTTCTAAGAGTGCTATTTATATATCCATTACAGACTCCCAAGTTATAACGTTAAAATGTGGCTTAAGGACAAAAATTCAGTTAAAATTGACTATGTTTGTTCTGAAGATAAAATTGGTTTTGTGAGCAAGCAAAATGGCAATTTTGATCAGGACTCCTCAGTTGTGTATATGTGTGTGAGTCTTGTGACTTTTATTTAAATTTTGTTTCCCATTTTCTAGCCTACAAACACCTAAATGTGCTTGTATATGTGTACTGTTAGAGATAAACTAAACTTGCTCTTTTTCTAGTCCTAACTCCAACCTCTTTTCAATGTGCAACTTATGTCCCACCCATAAGAATTCCATGGAATCCTATGAATGCTGACATATACCCCTTTTGTCTATTATATCCTTCATGCCTGCTATAGCCCTCTCCGTCTTCATAGACCCAGTTTAATTAAGCCTCCTCTACTCTGAGACCTTCCTAAACTTCTACTCTTCACAAAATGAATGCCTCCTTCTCTGTGTTCTCAATGAAATATGTATATCACTATTTTCAAACTGCTTCATATTTGTTTTTCATGTGCCTCCACAATGCTTCCAATAATGCTCCCATTTTTATCTTGAGTTACTTTAGTAAAGGAGATATCAAAGAGTGTTGCTATGCAAAGTGTGCCCCCCCCGACCAGTATACTTGTGATCTTGATAAAGACCACAACCCAAACTTCTAAATCTGCATCATAAGATATTTCCCAGTTTATTTTTATCACAGCAGAGTTCTAAAAGTCCTGCCATAAAATATCTAATATGGTTAATACATAAAAGATGTTCAGTACAGTCTGGCTTGATGGATGGATAAAGCATAGACAATCAGAGAGAGGCATTTAATGTATTATCAGTATACAGATGTGGTTTTGGAATTTATCTCAGGGTACACCATAGATAACCTGAATAATAGATTAAGTTTACGTGCCATGAAACATCACCGAGAGCCATAAAATGATAAAAGACCCTGATGCATACCTGGAGTTTTTGGCAGGAAGTGTTGTAAAGTATTCTGCAAGTTGAAGATCTTTTCAAAAATCACTATACCTCAACATATTTTGGCTTAGAACTACTTCACTGTATTCAAATATTTGTTTTCATTCCTGCATATTTTCTTCTGCCTTTCCTTCCTGCATCAATTCATACATGGAAGTTAGTTAACTCAGACTGTCAGCTGGTAAAACTGTCTTCAGAGAAAAACGTGAACATGAACTAAATTCAAGGACAAGAATCTGCAGGATTGTTGGGCTGATTGGGGCACCACACAGTAAGGAACACACTATAGCTATAACTCCAGCAGGACTTGGAACAAGGTTAAAACTACAGAAAGGTGGAAGAACAGAAGTCAACCTGTAAACCTGCCAGATTCTTCCTCTAGAAAAAATAAAATTACTCCCAATTATTTTCGGTCCATGTGGCCAAGAAAGTCTTACTAAAGTTCCCAAATGGTGTCTCACTCCTCATGGAAATCAGAAAAGCACTGAATCAGAGGCAGCTGAGGACATCTCAAAGGATAAGACATGAACAAGCAAGGGGGCCTGTCACAGAAAAAGAGATAAGGAAAGAAATGATGAGTTTGTTTTCTTTTTCTGTGAAAGTTTTAATTCCCACATTTCCATTACTTAATGTGGCATTATTTCACTTTTCAGAAGTTGGCAAACAAACAACATTTCACCATTTATTTTAAAATTGGTAGTCAACACACAATACATCAGAATTTTATAGTCTCTCAAAGGAAAATTCTCAAAAGAATCAAATCTGGAGCTTTCCTAGAGATTTCCCTTGGGAAGTTGACCTTCAAGTTCTTAGATATCAGTTATATACTTCTAACCAAAGGTTTAATTTCAGAGATTATGGGGACAGAGACTAAAAAGATCTGTCATGGACATTCTAGCCATAAATATGTGTAAAAACTGATGGGGAAGACTTTTCATTGCCCCAAGCCAGAATTGAGGGTCATTATGATGTGGCCCGTTTCAATTTCTAGTCTTATTTCTACCATGTCTCTCTACTCTAGCCAAGTAGAACAAGCTGTGTTTTGTACATACCCTTTAATTTACTGTTTTTGAGATTCTGCTTACAGCTCTTTTCATTTATAATTCCCTTGCTTCCCATATCTCTTGATCAAAATCTATCCCATAGCTAAGACCCAGTGCAAATGACACTTACACTGAGATTCCAAAATCCCCAATAACTAAAAATGCACTTTTTCAAATATCTCAGAGATATATGAGTTTCATTTAACAATATGTTTACTCATATGCATGTTGAATGTAACTTACTAGACTGAAAGTTTCCTGATAGTTGGAAATTAATCCATTTTTGTGTTCTTTTATTGTACCTGATACAGTGATTTGCACATATGGAATGATTGAAGTATTCAGTAAAATGATGAGACAATTATAATCGTTATTAGCCCTCAAGTTTTCTAAAATCCTAATTCCATTGTCCCTTGAATAACATGAGTCTGAACTGCATAAGTCCACTTATATGTAGTTTTCATTAATAGTTAATACAGTAGTACATGACCTACAGTTGGTTGAATTCTCATACATGGATCTGTGTATAGCAAGAAACTCAGTACAGGGAAGGCAGACTATAATTTTTCAGTTATAATTTACCTGTTTATTTGTGTCACAAGATCTTTTTATTATCTTTCAGATGACTTATGTATTCTTCTGTTTCATTGTTTCATTTAGTCTTCTATTCAATTATTTTATTGTGTTATTTCAGTTATTAAATTCTTCATTTCTAATTGGATCTTTTTTATATTTTCTAGTTCCTTATTAAAATTCTCATCATGTTCATTTATTGTTTCCAAACTCAGTTACCATCCTTATAAATAATGTTTCAGATTCTTCATCATTTATAAATATAAATTATTTATATTTCATTATTTCTTTCAGGAGCTTTCTCTTGCACTTTCAGTTAAGACCAATTCTTTCAGCTTTTCATTTTGTTCAGTTTTCTCTGCCTGTATGAATTTAGGTGAAACAGTTACCTATTGAGGTCTTGAAGGTGTGTCCTTATGTTAGAGTCTTCATATACAGACTGCATGTGCACAGGTCCTTTGATAGGTGAGCTGGATTTGACATGAGTATGTATCATATCTTTCTGCTGGGAGCTCTCATCTTGGTAGAAGATTGAGCAGGACATGGAGGGCTAGAGCTGGAGCCAGATGTAAGCAGGGGATCCCGCTCTGCTCAATGGTCATTACTGCCCTGTCAGGGCTAGGGTCTGATCCCAAGTTGTTTAAACAAAAGTCCTGAAAAGCAGATCCAACCTTGTTCTGGTGTCCCTTTAAATGTGTATTTCCCCCTGCTGAGTGCTAAGATGTTTGCTTCAGAATGGAGTAGTGCTGAAGTAAGGCAATCCATGTGGGCTGTTGACTCATGCCAGCCACAAAATTCTGAGCTCTCTCAGATGTACTGCCTGTGTTCATGAAGATCAGGAAGATCCCCTGGAGAAGGGAATGGCAACACACTGCAGTATTCTTACCTGGAAAATTTCATGGACAGTGGAGCCTGGTGGGCTACAGTCCATGAGGTTGCAAAGAGTTGGGCGATTGAGCAAATAACACTTTCTTTTCACTTTTTCATGTTCCTTCTATGCCTAATTTGTTTAAAGAGTTTTCTCAATATACGGATTTGATCATATGATTTTTATCCTTCTTTCAATTAATGCTGTGCAATACATTTATTAATATGTGATGTTGAACTGTCTTTGCATCCCACAAATAAGTTCAGCTTTACTGTGGTGTATGATCCTTTTACTATGATGATAAATTCAGTTTGCTAATATTTTGTTGTGGAAAAGGAAATGGCAACCCACTCCAATATTATTGCCTGGAGAATCCCATGGACGGTGGAGCCTGGTGGGCTACAGTCCACAGGGTCACAAAGAGTCAGACATGACTGAAGTGACTTAGCCAATATTTTGTTGAAAATTTTTACATCTATAGTCACTGGGGACATTGGCTTCTAAATATCTTTTCCTGTAGTGTCCTTATTTGGTTTTGGAATCAGCATAATTTTGGCTTTGTGATATTAGTTTGAAAGTATTTCCTCTTCTTATTTTTAGAGTTTAAAAAGAATTGGCATTAATTCTTTAAATGTTTGGTAGAATTCACCAATGAAGCCATCTCTTTTAGGGCTTTGCTTTGTCTGGAATTTTGATTACTATGCAATCTCCGTTCTAATTATTCATCTGTTAATATTTTCTATTTCTTTCTGATTTAATCTTGGTAGATTGTATATTTCTAATAATTTATCAATTTCTTCTGTGCTATCCAATTTGATGGTGCATACATTTGCTCATAGCAGCTTCTTATGATCCTTTTGATTTCTGAGATGTCAGCTTTAATATCTCCTCTTTCATTTATAGTTTTATTTAGTTAAGTCCTCTCTCTTTTTCTTTTGTAGCTGTTTGTCAACTGCATTTATAGTTTCATGAAACCAACTTGGCTTCATTGGTTTATTGTCTATTGTCTTTCTAGACTCTGTTTCTGCTCTATTCTTTATTTCCTTCTTTCTGCTTTGTGCTTAGATTGCTCTTTTCTAATTCCATAACATGTGAAGTTAGTTCTCTAACTGCCGGGGTCCAGCCCTGGTCAATCCAGGGTAATTCAAAGCAAGGATGGAGTTGGCGATTAGGATAGAGTTATTTAATTAGAGATATGGAGAGAGATTAGAAAAGAATAGTGTAGTAGGAAAATTAGTGGAGAAAAGAGGCTGAATAACTTGGTTTACACGGAGAACCAATAAAACCCCAAGACAAGGGGTTTACACCATCTACGTAGGCCACTGGCACCCACTTGAATAGCAGAGGGTGCCCTGCCTTGGGCTCCCTTTCACGTGGGTCTTAGAAGCCAGGACAAATAAGTAGATACGGTGAGCCTCCACACTCCAGATGGGAATTCAGCCAGAAAACGAGAAAACACGACATGGGGAAAACCAGTCTTTTCAGGAAATGGTCCGTTTCTTTATTTTCCAGGTCCGCTTTTATACTTTGAGTTATACATAGAGATAAATGGAAAATACAAAGTCACGTGGGGTCAGCAGCCCTGACCTTATTGAAACCACTCTTTCTTTCTGCATTCCTTCTGATATACAAAGTCTCAGGTGATTTACATCATCTTCTGGCCAAGAGGCCTGCTAACATTTTATGACCCTTTCTGATGATGATTAGTCAACCAGAAAACTTATTTTCTCCAAAGGTGATTTTTCTTAAGTCAGGCACCACCCTCTGAAGGCACCAGATAAAGTTGCATTCCTACAGGGCAAAGGTGCAGTGGGCTATAATCAAGAAAAGAATTTACTTAGCCTAAGGTCTAACATGATTAACATCAAGGTTAATACTTATTGCTCCTATGTGCTAGTTATATCAATTAGTGTGTATAAGGGGCAAGTGATATGGAGGTTAGCAGCAAATATTGGCTCAACAACGAATCCCTCCACCAGTATAATTTCTAACTAATTCGCTAATACTATACTAATAATTTTCTAACTTCTCAAAAGAATCTGTATTTAGAAAGTCTATGGCATCTCATGCCTCTCACAGTTGGGAGGCTGTGAACAATCACATGTGGCTGAATAAACCTGTCAGGCAGGCTAGAGAGCCATCAGAGGAGTTTTTAGACTGAAACACTCTTGTCACGCCCAGGAGATTTATTAGCTGGAGCTCTAAGTTAGCTCCTTTTCAGAGAGAGGTGGTGGGGGATAGCCCCCTGTAATGTCAAAAGTGTAGGTAAAAGCATAATGCAGTAAGGTAGGCAGACTCTGGTTTTGGGAGTAGATGCTCGAGAATGTCCAGGGGGACCCCTGAGGTCTGATCCAGCCTCTGTGTATGTCAGGCCTCCTTCCTCATGACCTTTGCCACGGGCGGGATTCCTCATGCTGGCTCCCAGCATTTAATATCTTTCTTTTCATAATATAGGCATTCCTCACTGTAAATATTCCTTCTAAGACTGCTTTTGAGGCATCATATAAGCTTTCTTATGTTGTAGTTTTGTTTTTGTTTTAAGATACTTTATGATTTTCATAAAATTCTTCTTTAACCCACTGGTGCAGCACTTTCACAGCATCATCTTTCAGGATTTGGAATAGCTCAACTGGAACTCCATCACCTCAACTAGCTTTGTTCATAGTGATGCTTTCTAAGGCCCACTTGACTTCACATTCCAGGATGTCTGGCTCTAGATGAGTGATCACACCATCATGATTATCCAGGTGANAGTCCTGTGGCCACTGCTGAGTTTTCCAAATTTGCTGGCATATTGAGTGAAGCATTTTCACAGCATCATTCCAAGGCTATCTCTTGGTCTGCTGTGGAGTATACAATTGACAGACTTCTTATCAAGTGTTTGGTTGGGTGTGGATCCTGTCTGGTCCCTCAGTAGATGTGACAATCCCCAGAATTTTATTAAATATGATGGCACTGGGACAAGGGTATGGCTTTAGAATACACACTTTGGTCCTCATGGGTTCTATTACCAAGTACACAAGTAGATATAGATCCCACAAGATCCCTGGGAGTCTTTCTCTGGGTTGTTGGATGGACCCCTGAGTAAGGACTGGCACTGGACTGTGGCTGAGATGAGCTGGAACCAGTCAATAGGAATGTTTTAGGTTCTATAGCCCAGATTAGGTCTGCAGATCTGGACCTGGAGGCGTTAAGAGCATTTCCCCCACCATATCTCTTGGCCTCGACTGCACCAGGGTATCACAATTTGGATCCTAAAGTTCCCATAAGATACTTTTCAAATGAATGTCAAATTATTCTTGTTCACAGGGAACATGAGAGGAAGATCTCTTATCTGACGTCTTGCTGATGCCAGTTTCCTAAGTAGTCTTATAAAGCAGATAAATGCATGCAGAAAACATAATGTTGCTTCCTGAAATATCATGTCCTGTAACCACTCATAATGGTGGAATATAGGTTTTACTATATTGAACCAGATAAGTCTTCAGTGGGATTTAGTCCCAAGATTAAGCACTGAGTAAATGTTGCACAAGTTGCCAAACTACTTGAAAATAATAAGACTCAAAAAAACTTGAAGATGAAAACACATTGAGATTATTTTCTAAGAGCTCCAGATTATTTTTGACAGAATATCAGCACCAAGATATGTTATAAACTGTCAAATACTACGTATTAGCAACAGATTAGTCTTACCTATGGCTCAGCTATGACTTTATGCACAGATTGTGGTATACAAATTTTACATTGTTTTCTATGCCTAATGATAATGAACATGAACATGATAATGATAATACTGGTAATTTGGGCCTTCTAATTCTGGAAATTGGCCATTCTTGTCAATCCTTGTGCCTTTTCAAATCTGTAGTCCCTTAGCTGAACACTAACTCCAGATAGTATTAGTCCCTGATGTCTCCAATACCATACCCTTCCAACCTTTTAGAAAACATAAATGTAAAAAGCAAGTTGTTGTTCAGTTGCTAACTCATGTCCCAATCTCTGCGACCCCATGTACTGCAGTGTGCCAGGCTTCCCTGTCCTTCACTGTCTCCAGGAGTTTGCTGAAACTCATGTCCATTAAATCAGTAAAGCCATACAATCATCTCATCCTCTGTCACCCACTTCTCCTCCTGCCCTCAGTCTTTCCCAGCATCAGGGTCTTTTCCAATGAGTTGGCTATTCGGATCAGGTGGCCAAAGTATTGGAGCTTCAACATTAGTCCTTCCAAAGAATACTCAGGGTCAAATACTACATTATATGGCAAAATGTCATTCATGCTTACTACACCTTCAGTTCAGTTCAGTTAAGTCGCTCAGTCCTGTCCGACTTTTGCGACCCCATGAATCACAGCATACCAGGCCTCCCTGTCCATCACCAATTCCCAAAGTTCACCCAAACTCATGTCAATCGAGTCGGTGATGCAATCCAGCCATCTCATCCTCTATCATCCACTTCTCCTCCTGCCCCCAATCCCTCCCAGCATCAGGGTCTTTTCCAATGAGTCAGCTCTTTGCATGAGGTGGCCAAAGTATTGGAGTTTCAGCTTTAGCATCAGTCCTTCCAATGAACACCCATGACTGATCTCCTTCAGAATGGACTGGTTGGATCTCCTCGCAGTCCAAGGGACTCTCAAGAGTCTTCTCCAACACCAAATTTCAAAAGGATCAATTCTTCAGCACTCAGCTTTCTTCACAGTCCAACTCTTACATCCATACATGACCACTGGAGAAACCATAGTCTTGACTAGACAGACCTTTGTTGGCAAAGTAATATCTCTGGTTTTGAATATGCTATCTAGGTTGGCCATAACTTTCCTTCCAAGGAGTAAGCTTCTTTTAATTTCATGGCTTCAGTCACCATCTGCAGTGATTTTGGAGCCCCAAAAAATAAAGTCTGACACTATTTCGACTGTTCCCTTATCTATTTCCCATCAAGTGATGGGGCCTAATAAAATGATTTATATGCTGTCTCTCCCATTAGACTTCTAGATAAAGAAAGGAAGTGTCTGTTAATAATTCTTTGCCCTGCCAACTTATTAAAAGGGGCATGGCACACCAAGATATTTTGATTGCTTGATGAATGAATTAATGAGTAGCTTCATTAACCAGCTTATAAATATACAAATCATCTGTAAGTTTACAGAACATCATCTCTCCATTATGTTCTTTATCTTCAAGGCTTGTACTCACATCTCCATGTCATTTATGTATGATCTTGTGTATTTCTTTATATTTCCAATGGGCCTATCAGGACAATCAATAAGAGAAGCCTAAAACAAATTTATTCCCATTAGTAAGTAGAACAACAATGGGCAGTACATGTGCAATCACATATCCAGAAAGATACAAGAAAATCAGCATACTCTGGACACAGGAAACAAGTTTTTCTAAAGTGTGTCTGACAAGTCAGAATGCCTAAGTAATTCCACTAGGGTTATCACAATGAACAGTAATATGCAGATGGCCCCAGAGGAAGATATATCAAAGTTGAGCCCAGATTGCACAAATTAATGTTGGGAAAAGGTAAGAGCCAGGCAACAGATCAGAGAACTGGAGAGTAATTTGTGCCTCCAAAAACAGTATTTTTCTAGACTCCACATATATGCATTAATATACAATCTTTGTTTTTCTCTTTCTGACTTACTTCACTCTAAATAATGGCTCTAGTTTCATCAGCCTCACTAGAACTGACTCAAATTCATTCTTTTTCATGGCCGAGTAATATTCCATTGTATATATGCACCAAATTATGTTGATAAATTTATTTGCAGGGAAGAAATGGAGATGCAGATGTAGAGAACAGGCTTGTGGACACAGTGGGGGAAAGAGAGAGTAGGACAAATGGAGAGAGTAGCATCAAGATGTATACACTGCTGCCACTGCTAAGTGACTTCAGTCGTGTCCAATTCTGTGCAGTCCCATAGATGGCAGCCCACCAGGCTCCCCCGTCCCTGGCATTCTCCAGGCAAGAACACTGGAGTGGGTTGCCATTGCCTTCTCCAATGCATGAAAGTGAAAAGTAAAATCGAAGTCGTTCAGTCGTGTACGACTCTTAGCAACTCCATGGACTGCAGCCTGCTAGGCTCCTCTGTCCATGGAATTTTCTAGGCAAGAATACTGGAGTGGGGTGCCATTGCCTTTTCTGGATGTATACACTACCATTTGTAAAATAGATAGCTAGTGGGAGTTGCTAAGAAGGTGATGACACCCCACTCCAGTACTCTTGCCTGGAAAATTCTATAGAAAGAGGAGCCTGGTGGACTGTGGGATCAAAAAATTGGACACAACTGAGCACACACATATTTTGCTTTAGGTATACCTGGTTACTTTTATTTTTTCTTTATTAAGTTTAATTATTCCTTTATATTGAAGTATAGCTGATTTACTTTTTTCATTTTTTATTGGTGTATAGTTTATTTGTAATGTATTAGTTTCAGGTGTACAGCAAAATTGTACAGTTATACGTGTAGCCATTCTTTTTTAGATTCTTTTCCCATATAGGTTGCTGCTGCTGCTAAGTCGCTTCAGTCGTGTCTGGCTTTGTGTGACCTCATAGACGGAAGCCCACCAGGCTCCCTCCGTCCCTGGGATTCTCCAGGCAAGAACACTGGAGTGGGTTGCCATTTCCTTCTCCAATACATGAAAGTGAAAGTGAAGTCCCTCAGTCATGTCTGACTCTTAGCGACCCCATGGACTGCAGCCTACCAGGCTCCTCTGTCCATGGGATTTTCCAGGCAAGAGTACTGGAGTGGGGTGCCATTGCATTCTCCACCCATATAGGTTACTACGGAATATTGAATAGAATTTCCTGTGCAATACGGAAGGTCTATTGTGGATTATGTATTTCATATATACTAGTATGTGTATGTTAATCCCAACCTCCTGATTTATCCCTCCCCAACTTTTCCCCTTTGATAACTATAAGTTTGCTTTTGAAATCTGTGAGTCTGGTTACTTTTAAATGTAAATGAAAGAATATGAATAAGTAAATGAACTCGAGAAAATCACTGAATCTCTGAGCCCGTTTTCTCATCTTTGATTTAATGAAGATAGCAAGATAGTTGGTCTAAGGATCAAATGAGGTGTTGTACATAAAGCACCTCACAGAATGGCTACTTATAAGTGCCACCAAATGATAATACCACAACACTCTCCATTCTTATTTGTCAACTGTTGGGGTAAGACAAAATAGAGCAGATTGCTAAGAAGATGCAGATGGCTGTCTTTTCACCTTGCTTACACTTTCCTTTGTTGCACAAAAGCTTTTAAGCTTAATTGGGTCCCATTTGTTTATTTTTGCTTTTATTTCCAATATCCTGGGAGGTGGGTCATAGAGGATCCTCTGTGCTTTATGTAAGAGAGTGTTTTGCCTATGTTCTCCTCTAGGAGTTTTATAGTTTCTTGTCTTACATTTAGATCTTTAATCCATTTTGAGTTTATTTTTGTGTATGGTGTTATTAAGTGTTCTAGTTTCATTCTTTTACAAGTGGTTGACCAGTTTTCCCAGCACCACTTGTTAAAGAGATTGTCTTTGATCCATTGTATATTCTTACCTCCTTTGTCAAAGATAAGGTGTCCATAGGTGAGTGGATTTATCTCTGGGCTTTCTATTTTGTTCCATTGATCTATATTTCTTTCTTTGTGCCAGTAACATACTGTCTTGATGACTGTGGCTTTGTAGTAGAGCCTGAAGTCAGGCAGGTTGATTCCTCCAGTTCCATTCTTCTTTCTCAAGATTGCTTTGGCTATTCGAGGTTTTTTGTATTTCCATACAAATTGTGAAATTATTTGTTCTAGCTCTGCCTTATGACCCAGCAATCCCACTGCTGGGCATAGACACCGAATTGAAAGAGACACGTGTACCCCAATGTTCATCTCAGCACAGTTTATAACAGCCAGGACATGGAAGCAACCTAGATGTCCATCGGCAGATGAATGAATAAGAAAGCTGCAGTACATATACACAATGGAGTATTACTCAGCCATTAAAAAGAACACATTTGAATCAGTTCTAATGAGATGGATGAAACTGCAGCCTATTATGCAGAGTGAAGTAAGCCAGAAAGAAAACGCCAATATAGTGTACTAACGCATATATATGGAATTTAGAAAGATGGTAACAATAACCCTGTATGCGAGGTAGCAAAAGAGACACAAATGTATAGAACAGTCTTTTGGACTCTGTGGGAGAGGGAGAGGGTGGGATGATTTAGGAGAATGGCATTGAAACATGTATAATATCATATATGAAATTAATCGACAGTCCAGGTTTGATGCATGATACTGGATGCTTGGGGCTGGTGCACTGAGATGACCCAGAGGGATGGTACGGGGAGGGAGGAGGGAGGGGGGATTCAGGATGGGGAACACGTGTATACCTGTGGCGGATTCATGTTGATGTATGGCAAAACCAGTACAATATTGTAAAGTAGTTAACCTCCAATTAAAATAAATAAATTTCTATTTTTTAAAAAAAAGAAGATGCAGATGCTATGATACATTCTCCATAACTCATTGCCAGGAATTTTCAGCTGACATTTTCTCCTTTCATTTCCAGGCTGCTTGTTTCTGAAACCTAAGTTGTATGTTTTCTCTAGCTTTCTATCCCTAGAGGATTGCTTATCTTCAAAAGTTTGTAAGCTGAAATGGCCTTCATTTTTTCTCCTAAGAAAAATAGTTTTTACACATTTGTCCTTTCTCTAAAGATTCCTTCCTCTTTTTTGCAAAGCAAAGGCTTGACCAGGTTTTCTTAACCACTTCCTCTCAGCTCCTCCCCTTCTCTGTGCATGGAAAGGTGAACATTGGCAGATGTCAGGATATCCTGACTTGTCCCTGCCCCTACCAACCAGAGCCAGCAGCAGTCTACTGAGGGAGAAAAGGTGAACTTGACTTTCTGTCAGTTAATTTATCTCTTGGAAACAAAATGGGTAGGGAGGAGAGGGTTCTTGAGGGCTTATCTAGAGCATCCATTTTGAGCTGTGCAGGACAAAAGATAACTGTTTTTATTTATGATAAAAAATTAACATGTTAATTATTACTATCAGATACAACCAGAACGTTTCACCTTTTTATCATCCTGATCAGATTAGAACTGCCAGTATAAATTTATTGCCCCAGCTTATCCTGCCTTCCTTCATGCCTCTAAACAACTTCTTTCCTCTGCCTATAATGTGCTTTTCCTCCTCCTTCAGCTGGATAAATCCTAGTACATTTATTCACTCAAGAAGCCTTTATTCAGGGAGATGCCTGGCTGGATGTGTGGGTGTGTGAATCTCCAGGACACAGAAGGTGGTGATGAGTTACAGCTGAGAATAGCAGACATTGCCTGGAGAGAAATGTCAGTTGTGAGAATGAGACCCAGGATGTTTCCTGGGAAACATCCTCATTCAGGCTTCTTGAAAGAGAGGTCAACACTTGACGTCTCTATTACTCATCTCCCTGCACCGCTGTGGTCAACTGATACTGACTTTGCACATCAGCCAGACCGCCTCCTCCAGGCCAGGGCACTAGCCCTGGATTCTATGTGTGTTGGCTGCTGAAAGCTCACAGCTGCTTCCATTTTCCAAAGAACTGCCCCCCAACTGACAGGAGTCACTTTGCTCCCTGGGGTTTAAACTGACACCCTCAAGGAAAAGCCCACATCCTATGACTGATGCAACACAAAAGCTTGGCCTCCTTTCAGTTCCATGTTTCCAGTCCCTTTTTAAAACTCTCTCATCTTCCTAGACTTACCTTCACCACTCCCCATCCACCCCAGGTTTCACAGCTAAAGAACACATTCCTGAAAAGGAACTTAACCACCGAGGCTAAGTTCCCCCTTCTGTGTTCCTTGGCCCTTCTCTCCCATCTTCTCTCATTTCTCTGTGTTGCAATTATCTCATCATGGGTTTGTTTCTATATTAACCTGGATGTGCCTTGATGGCAGGAAAGTGTGATTCACCTTGGAATCCCTAAGTCAGGAATACTTCATGGCTCATGCCATTTGTTTAATCAAAATTTGCCAATGGCACCAGCCCTAAGCCCCTCCCCAGCTTCCCTGAGCCCAGTCCCACATATCAGCAGGCCAGCAGCCACCACAAAAGGCAGAGTCTGTCTGTCAGAAAACTGGGTTGGGGGCCAGACTGGGCTACCAACATACTCACAGTAGTTGCCTCCTCCGTAGCAAGGGCCTACACAGTCTTAACAGGATACTACTAGGGCACACAGCCTTAGTGATCAGGGGAATGTGCTTCATTCCCCATAGGATGTTTCCTACATAATGCTACTTCTCCAAGATCAGGAAATGTAACTAATCTTCCTAATACATGTAAAAAAAAACCTCAAAAAATTAGGCAAAGTTGGGAGACATGGGAATATGTTTCAAATGAAAGTGTTAACTGCTCAGTCAGCCCGCCAGGCTACCCTGTCCATAGGATTTTCCAGGCAAGAATACTGGAGTGGATTGCCATTTCCTCTTCCAGGGATCTTCCCAACCCAGGGATCAAATCTGCATTTCATGCATTGGCAGGTAGATTCTTTACCACCGAGCCACTTGGGAAGCCTGATACAGGATAAACAGCATGGGGAATATAATCAATAATATTGTGATAAGTTTGTGGGGTGACAGTTGTGGGGTGATAACTAGACTTATCATGGTAATCATTTTGTAGTTTAAAAAAAATGTCAATTCATTGTTTTACACCTGAAACCAATATAATATTGTATGTCAATTATACATCAAAAAATTTGATGGATCAGGAATGAGGAAATAAGTGATTCTTTGCTAAAGTGCTGCGTACGTATTTAGTATCTTACTTTGGCCTAAAAGACACAGAGTCTCTATCATTAGATAAAGTACTTGACAACATCTTTAATTTTTTAATGTTTACGTGATGTTTAAATGAAAGAGCACGCTAAGGCAATAAATTAATTTAATGAGAAAATGCATATGATCACAAAGAAGATACTGGCTGACATAAGAACCCAGTGTCAGTTGAATAAATCACTGAACTGGAGGTGATTCCCTACAAAAATCTTTCACAGAATTTTTTTTTTAATTAAAATATATGTGGGACTATTGGAAAATTATGTCACCCCTTCCTATATCATCAAATAAGATACACTTTTTTTTTCTTTCCCACAAATTATTTGCTTCCTGGGTATCCATAGTCTGCACTGTACATAATTGAGACAATTTTTAGGGAGAAATCATCAGCAAAGATTCCATCACATGTATACATTACCACCATCCCTGAATTGTGCCTTATGCTTCTCTAACTATAACCTTCTTATCTCACTAGCGAACTCCTCAAAAGAAACTTCCATTCTCATAGAGCTGATAATCCTTAATCATCACCCAAGACTCAAAAATGCCTTCTAAGCATTTTGGAATCTGAATTGTAGAGACTGAGACAGTGAGGAGATTTGCTGATACTGAACACCTTTCATGTTGTTGTTTAATTGCTTCAGTTCAGTCACTCAGTCATGTCCAACTCTGCGACCCCATGAATCGCAACACGCCAGGCCTCCCTGTCCATCACCAATTCCCAGAGTTCACCCAAACTCATGTCCATCGAGTCAGTGATGCAATCCAGCCATCTCATCCTTTGTCGTCCCCTTCTCCTCCTGCCCCCAATCCCTCCCAGCATCAGATTCTTTTCCAGTGAGTCAACTCTTCACATGAGGTGGCCAAAGTATTGGAGTTTCAGCTTTGGCATCAGTCCTTCCAGTGAACACCCAGGACTGATCTTCAGAATGGACTGGTTGGATCTCCTTGCAGTCCAAGGGACTCTGAAGAGTCTTCTCCAACACCACAGTTCAAAAGCATCAGTTCTTTGGTGCTCAGCCTCCTTCACCGTCCAACTCTCAAATCCATACATGACCACTGGAAAAACCATAGTCTTGACCAGATGGACCTTTGTTGGCAAAGTAATGTCTCTGCTTTATAATATGCTATCTAGGTTGGTCATAACTTTCCTTCCAAGGAGTAAGAAGCATCTTTTAATTTCATGGCTGCAGTCACCATCTGCAGTGATTTGGGAGCCCAAAAAAATAAAGTCTGACACTGTTTCCACTGTTTGCCCATCTATTTGCCATGAAGTGATAGGACCAGATGCCAGGATCTTTGTTTTCTGAACGTTGAGCTGTAAGCCAACTTTCTCACTCTCCTCTTTCACTTTCATCAAGAGGCTTTTTAGTTCTTCTTCACTTTCTGCCATAAGGGTAGTGTCATCTGCGTATCTGAGGTTACTGATATTAGTCATGTCCAACTCTGCGACCCCATGGACTGTAGCTCCACCAGGCTCCTTTTTCCAGGACATTTTTCAGGCAAGAATACTGGAATGGATTGCCATCTCCTTCTCCAGGAAATCTTCCCAACCCAGAGATTGAACCTCTGTCACCCGCATTGGCAGGCAGATTCTTTACCACTGAGCAACCAGGGAAGCTTACCTTTCACTTTAAAGATCCACAAAATGGAAACAACTAAATGCACACTTTCTCTGACCCAAGCAGTACAGAGCTAGGTNTTTCAGCTTTGGCATCAGTCCTTCCAGTGAACACCCAGGACTGATCTTCAGAATGGACTGGTTGGATCTCCTTGCAGTCCAAGGGACTCTGAAGAGTCTTCTCCAACACCACAGTTCAAAAGCATCAGTTCTTTGGTGCTCAGCCTCCTTCACCGTCCAACTCTCAAATCCATACATGACCACTGGAAAAACCATAGTCTTGACCAGATGGACCTTTGTTGGCAAAGTAATGTCTCTGCTTTATAATATGCTATCTAGGTTGGTCATAACTTTCCTTCCAAGGAGTAAGAAGCATCTTTTAATTTCATGGCTGCAGTCACCATCTGCAGTGATTTGGGAGCCCAAAAAAATAAAGTCTGACACTGTTTCCACTGTTTGCCCATCTATTTGCCATGAAGTGATAGGACCAGATGCCAGGATCTTTGTTTTCTGAACGTTGAGCTGTAAGCCAACTTTCTCACTCTCCTCTTTCACTTTCATCAAGAGGCTTTTTAGTTCTTCTTCACTTTCTGCCATAAGGGTAGTGTCATCTGCGTATCTGAGGTTACTGATATTAGTCATGTCCAACTCTGCGACCCCATGGACTGTAGCTCCACCAGGCTCCTTTTTCCAGGACATTTTTCAGGCAAGAATACTGGAATGGATTGCCATCTCCTTCTCCAGGAAATCTTCCCAACCCAGAGATTGAACCTCTGTCACCCGCATTGGCAGGCAGATTCTTTACCACTGAGCAACCAGGGAAGCTTACCTTTCACTTTAAAGATCCACAAAATGGAAACAACTAAATGCACACTTTCTCTGACCCAAGCAGTACAGAGCTAGGTTGACAAGAGATTCTCTCTATCATTTCAACATTTCACATCCACTAGTTTTTGACACAATATTTTTTAATTCTGACTTTCATCTGAGCCACGTGAACATACCTTTATATTTTAACCTTCATTCAGAGAATATCATGTTTCTCTTCCTCTCATTTCTCAAAGTAGTTCAGTTTTATTACTTTGAACCATCCAAGTCCTTAAACAAATGCTTAGTTTTACTTTCCTACAAAGGCCATTGTCAAATAAAAGAGTTCTTGTGTTCTCCAGATGCCTTATTTCCTTTGGTTTTATGTATCCATCATCTCTTCTTTCTCCAATGCCCCAAGGCCAAATCTTTTGTAACAGATACTCATTCTGATTTTTAACTGATTGTTAATTCAAACATGAGTTATTCTCTCTCTCTCGACTGGCAACAATAATAATAAGCAAAACAAGGCAACCTGAAGGCATTACTCTCCCTTTACCAAGAGTCACATAAATCCTGCTCTAATGGACAGGAAGGGAGCAGTCCTTCTCACCATGTGGAAATTTAAGCCAGCAATCAACTCAATCTCTCCGCAAAGTTGCATGGCTATAAAACTTGATAGATCTAACCTTAAAGGCTTTTCAAGTCCTTCAGATCCCTGATTGTAATCATGTTAACATGTAAACAGATCACTAGGAAATTGGAGATTTAATAGTTTTACCAAGGGTTTTAACTTTTAAAATGCTTATTCCATACTTTAATTACATTCAGATGCCATAGTGGATTTCCAGTGTACTCAGACATGTCTGAAACAACAAACACAAAAACATTCAGTGACATCGACACTTATAATGGTAAATGAATAACTGAAACATTTTTCAGGTAGTACTGAACAAATTCACTTTTACCTCTCCCTGTCATTGGGGCTTCCCTGGTAGCTCACACAGTAAAGAATCCTCCTTTAATGCAGGAGACCCAGGTTTGATCCTGGGTTGGGAAGATCCCCTGGAGAAGGGAATGGCTACCAGCTCCAGTATTCTTGCCTGGAGAATCCCATGGTCAGAGGAGCCTGGTGAGCTGTGGTCCATTGGGTCGCAAAGAGTCACACATGATTGAGTGACTAACACTTTCTCTCTGTCATTAACTATGTCATGTAAAATTAGAATATGACTTTTTTGAAATCTGTGATCTGAATTACCCAAGTAATAGCTTCAATTTTCATTTTTGAAATCTGACCAAAAAACAAAGGTGTTTACTCAAGTTTTCAAATAATCATTAAATACACATTCTCCTGGCTTCCCTTGAGGGTCAGCTGGTAAAGAATCTGTCTGCAGTGTGGGAGACCTGGGTTCAATCCCTGGGTGGGGGAGATCCCCTGGAGAAGGGAAAAGCTACTCACTCCAGTATTCTGGCCTAGAGAATTCCATAGAGTGTACAGAGTCACAAAGAGTTGACACGACTGAACAACTTTCACTTCATTCTACTGGCATTTTTTCAGGATGCTTCTGGAATATCCAAATTATTTATATAATAATTCATTTTGGTGGATATTTTGTGAACCTGTATTCTCAGTTATTCAACAACATTCACCAGCCACTGGTAAGGTTATATATAAGTGCCAGTTCTAGAGATAGAATGATGAGTAAAAAGAAGAAATTCTCTTGTTCTCATGCAGTTTATAGTAGAGAGTGGGAGACAAATAATAAATATATGATGACACAAATTAATGTATACTGATCAGCTGTAATATTAATGTATACTGATCAACTGTGATGTCTCCTACAGAAAAAGCATATGTCTTCTTTAATATGTAAAACAGAGGAACCTGACTAAATTGGGGATTTTTCTAACATGGCATTTGTTCTGAATTCTAAAAGATGCATGAGTATTTAACGGACAGTGGGTTGGGACTTCCCCTGTCATCCAGTGGGTAAAACACTGAGCTCCCAATGCAGGGGGCCTGGGTTCAATCCCTGGTCAGGGAAATAGATCCCACATGCCACAAAGAAGCCCCAGTGCAGCCAAATAAGTAAGAGCAAATAAATATTTTAAAAAGGAACTGTGGAGGTGTAGCAAACTCAGGAAGCCAAAAAGTGAAATTGAACCAGCACCTACCGACCTGCAGGATGGGGGTGAGGGAGTAGGAAGAGGAGGAGTCTTGTGCATCCCAGCGCTTCGCTGGTGGAGGGACCGGGTGGAACTGAAGAGTAGGCTCTGGAGGCGGAGGAAGTTGGTCGTATGAAGATTCAGCTCTTTGCAGACGTTGTACCTAAGACGGCAGAGAATTTTAGGCAGTTCTGCACAGGAGAATTCAGAAAAGATGGGGTTCCGATAGGATACAAGGGGTGCACCTTCCACAGGGTCATAAAAGATTTCATGATTCAGGGTGGAGATTTTGTTAATGGAGATGGTACCGGAGTTGCCAGTATCTACCGGGGGCCGTTCACAGAGGAAAATTTTAAGCTTAGACACTCAGCTCCAGGCCTTCTTTCCGTGGCAAACAGCGGTCCCAGCACAAATGGCTGCCAGTTTTTCATCACCTGCTCTAAGTGTGATTGACTAGATGGGAAGCACGTGGTGTTTGGAAAAATCATTGATGGACTTTTGGTGATGAGAAAGACTGAGAATGTTCCCACAGGCCCCAACAAGAAACCCAAGCTGCCTGTGGTGATCTCACAGTGTGGGGAGATGTAGCCCAGAGGGAGACTGAATCGGACCCTCCACCTCTGCCACTGCAGGCCTTCCCTTGCTCGATGTGATACTCTTGAGTAAGATAACCTGGATTGGCCCCTGTGTTGGCTTCCCTGCTGGCTGCTGCCCCATTTGATCAAGAAAGAGACCTTGGAAGCATCACAGATTCAAAACTCAAAATTTTGTGTTTTTCAACTGTAACATAAAGTTGTTTGGTTTTTTTTTTTTTTTTTTAAGGGAACTGTGGGTGAAGGGAGAGGCAAAAGGGGAGAGCAGGTCGTAAAATAAAAAAAATTTTTAAAGGCCTGACAGAGACCACTGTGGCTATAGAACAAAGAGAAAGAAGAGTGGAATATGTTTAGCAAAAATTGAAATGTAAAGACCTTAAAGCCATGTCAATATTTGTAAACAGATCTGGCTAGCTGCAGTGTAGAAAATGTGTTGGGTCGCAGGGTAAGATTTGGGATTTGAGTCTGTCAGTGTGTGAAATAATGGTGACCTTGGCCTCATTAGCAAGACTTGAAAATACTGATGACTCAAAAAATATGGATGGGGATGTCTCCAGATGGTGACAAGACCTTTCCTATCATGGGCAGACAGTGGTAGTATGAGTAGTTGATAGAAAGAAAAAAGTACCTCACCTCGTGCTTAGAACCCTGAGACTCAAACTTATATTCTGGAACATTTGTAAAAAATATGAATCCAATTTTCCATTCTATAACCTGAAGATGTTCTCTACACTCTCAAGGAAACTATACAACTTTGTAGGCACTTTGCCTGGGAATCTTGTTCATTTCCATCCACAGAGGAGGTATTCCTAATTGGGAATGGCCAGTATCTGTAGTCTAGCAAACTAGTGTGCCATGAATGAGTTACAGTCTGATGCAAGGAAATGATCCACTCAGCCCCTCCTGGCCAAACCAGGATCTGAAAGGGTGAGAGGTAAGGGCAAAATCATGTTGATGCCAGCACTGTCATCTGATGATCTTATGGGAGCACCCAAGAGGGGTGGTTTTAAAGGGGTGTCTAATGATTCCTGCTAACAGAAAAATGGAAGCAAAGTCAAGCACTTGCTGCTTGGTGTTAAGGTTCTGAGTGAACCAAAAGCTGCTGTTCTACCTGGGCACCCTTTTCAGCAGCCAGCTGCTCAGTATTGCCATTGTGTACAAGGGATCATGAAGTTGCTGGAGAAGTTCCTGTTTCAGGGGCCCAAGGAATATGCATACAGCCCAAGAAGCGTTAGTCTGGGGCTAGGTAGAATGAAAGAAGCCTCATTTGGCCCCCTGTAACAATGATTATGGGCTTCTCTGGTGGCTCAGACAGTAAAGAATCAGCCTGCAGTGCGGAAGAACCAGGTTTGATTCCTGGATCAGGAAGATCCCCTGAGAAGGGAATGACTACCTACTCCAGTGTTCTTGCCTGGAGAATCCCATAGATAGAGGAGCCTGGTGGGCTACAGCCCATGAAGTCTCAAAGAATCAGACATGACTGAGAGACTAATGATTATAGGAGGTGGACCCAAATATGTATCTTTGCATTTTATCTAATTTCAGTATTTAAAGTCATCCAAGGCTGATGTGGGGTAACTGTTCTATAATATCTGTGTGAAAATTATTAATTCATCACTATTTTGAAATACTTAATGTACAAAAGGTAAACTGGACCCAAAATCAATTGTATTAATACAAGAATCTTTAACTTGGTGTTCATCAATGGAAGGAAAAGAAGTTATAATAACAGGTAAAATATAGCATCAGGTTATTTTAATTTTTAGATGATTCCAAGAAAATTTTTGTACATTAACTGATTTTGCAAACTTTTTTTTCAATACTGATATCATTGTAGAGATAATCACTGAAATAGGAATTATCTATTTAAAATATTTAAATGGTCTGTATAACCAATCTAAAATTTAAACAGAAGAAAGCTCAATTTTCTCCAAAATTTGTGATATTTTATCAAAATCTCATAGTCACGTGTTCTTTAAAACTTTGTGATTATTTCTATAATTATATGTCGGTCAGTTCAGTCACTCAGTCATGTCTGACTCTTTGTAACCCCGTGGACTGCAGCAAGCCAGGCTTCCCTGTCCATGACCAACTCCCAGAGCTTGCTCAAACTCATGTCCATCGAGTCGGTGATGCCATCCAACCATCACATCCTCTGTCGCCCCCTTCCCTCCTGTCTTCAATCTTTCTCAGCATCAGGGTCTTTTCCAATAAGTCAGTTCTTCACATTAGGTGGCCAAAGTATTAGAGTTTCAGCTTCAGCATCACTCCTTCCAGCGAATATTCAGGATTGATTTCCTTTCAGTTCAGTTCAGTTCAGTCGCTCAGTCGTGTCCAACTCTTCGTGACTCTATGAATTGCAGCACACCAAGCCTCCCTGAACATCACCAATTCCCAGAATTCGCTTAGACTCATGTCCATTGAGTCAGTGATGCCATTCAGCCATCTCATCCTCTGTCGTCCCCTTCTCCTCCTGCCCCCAATCCCTCCCAGCATCAGAGTCTTTTCCAGTGAGTCAACTCTTTGCATGAGGTGGCCAAAGTATTGGAGTTTCAGCTTCAGCATCATTCCCTCCAAAGAAATCCCAGGGCCCGATCTCCTTCAGAATGGACTGGTTGGATCTCCTTGCAGTCCAAGGGACTCTCAAGAGTCTTCTCCAACACCACACTTCAAAAGCATCGATTCTTTGGCGCTCAGCCTTCTTCACAGTCCAATTCTCATATCCATACACGACCACAGGAAAAACCATATCCTTGACTAGACCAACCTTAGTCGGCAAAGTAATGTCTCTGCTTTTGAATATGCTATCTAGGTTGCTCATAACTTTTCTTCCAAGGAGTAAGCGTCTTTTAATTTCATGGCTGCAGTCACCAGTCTGCAGTGATTTTGGAGCCCCCAAAAATAAAGTCTGACACTGTTTCCACTGTTTCCCCATCTATTTGCCATGAAGTGATGGGGCCAGATGCCATGATCTTCATTTTCCTTTATAGCAATTATATTACTAATCATGACCTTAGAATGCAATAATCCAAATATCTGGGCTGCAAAACAAGAAAAGTAAGCACATTACTCAGAATTCCCCAGACAATATCCTATTTCCATAGGGATAATTCCCATTTTCTTTTATTACTCTGCCCTCAGAAAGACCCTTTCCTGTCCTCAGCAGCAAGATGGAAATGCAATTTAAATAACTTAACTCATTTATGCACACATAGCATCAGATAAATAGAAACAAACAAGCTAATAAAGTGTCTTATCACAGAATTTCTTCTCGTAATTTCCATGATAAATTCAGACATAAAACTTGATGAAATTAAGTCTACATGGAATAGAAACTTACCTCTTCCCTTTCCTATTTGCCTAAATGTTTGAATATTAAAATAAAAATTATCCTCCTGACACACCTCTATTTTTCATCTTTAAAGATTAACAATAAAAAATGAATTCCTTACATGGGTAACTATTCAGCAATCATAATGATGGGCATCAGCTTAAGAAACCATACAAATACCACTCTAAGATCTAAACTTACTCAGAGATTTTAGTGAAAGCACTAAAACTCTGACACAATAACACTCACTTACCCCATTTTTCTGTTTAGTCTAAAATATTAAATCCTTTATGTTCTTCTTCATCCCATCTACATGGTTTACAACTTTAATCACTTACCAGTATCAAGTTCTTGCCTTATCTTGACTGAACCTATCATTGAATTCCTAAACACTATTTAGAAAAAGATAGCATGGGGGATTGAAACATTAGAAAGTTTGATCTGTTAACATAACTGGGCCATCAAAATTACTTAGAAATTCTATATGCCCATCCATAACCCANTCCAATCTCTTTCAGCTTACCTCAATGTGCTCTATCATTTTATGCACTTCCAAAAGTTTGTTTAGATCCCTTAATGGAAGATGATAAGGTAAAACAAACAGAAGCCAGTTTTTATTCCTGGACCCATAGAGTTTGAAAATATGTGTATTTGTCTTTTGCTACTTCCATCTACGCTCCCCTAATGTTTGTCAATTTCCTTCCATAGGTCCCTTAAACTCCAAAAAGAGTTTAAACCCCATAGCTTAAACTCCAAAAAGGAATTATACTTCGATCTTCCTTCACATTTCTGATCAAATTATATTTTAGCGATTGAGAAACGTGTATGAAATCCCATTGGAAGCTACAATCAGAATTGAAGTCATAAATATATAACACAAATGCAATGCAAATACAAAAAGGCAATGGCACCCCACTCCAGTACTCTTGCCTGGAAAATCCCATGGATGGAGGAGCCTGGTGGGCTGCAGTCCTTGGGGTTGCTAAAAGTCGGACATGACTGAGCGACTTTACTTTCACTTTTCACTTTCATGCATTGGAGAAGGAAATGGCAACCCACTCCAGTGTTCTTGCCTGGAGAATCCCAGGGACTAGGGAGCCTGGTGGGCTACCGTCTATGGGGTCACACAGAGTTGGACATGACTGAAGCAACTTAGCAGTAGCACAAAGGAATTTTTAAGGGAAAATGCTTTATAAATGTGAGTCTAAAAAAAGAAATATCAACAGATTATTCAGATGCTTTTACTAACATTTTTGTGAATGAATAAATAATAGTTTTCAATATAANCGTCTATGGGGTCACACAGAGTTGGACATGACTGAAGCAACTTAGCAGTAGCACAAAGGAATTTTTAAGGGAAAATGCTTTATAAATGTGAGTCTAAAAAAAGAAATATCAACAGATTATTCAGATGCTTTTACTAACATTTTTGTGAATGAATAAATAATAGTTTTCAATATAAATATTCGAGTTTGTCAAGTATACAAGCTCAAGAAAATTCATCACTCTTACAGAAGTTCAGGTAGGAAATAGCTGGAGATCTGAATTCTAAAAAAATATAAATGAAGAGCCAGTTGTGTCCTTAATAAGACACAACTCATTAGTAGCAAATACTTCATTTCAATAACAGACAGGTTCCACAAAAGTACTCCAGTGCATTTAAAGTGAGCCAATTTAATCACAGCACATTGGTTGCCCAGTAAGAAAGATCAAGAACGTGCCTGAAGTGAAATCAACCTCTCTTGGAACTTTGGTCAAAGTGACATAAGCCCAGGAATTTGGCTGTGGCAACAATGATGTTGAAAAGAATGATACGCTTTCAATGTGAAGAGAAACATTTGGCCATTGGATGGTACCCTAGAAACTCTATAAAATGTTTGTGGCTAATTGTTCCCAGAACAAAATGGAAAACCAGTTGGACCAAAATGTTCATGATTTTCCTCTTTGCCAAAGTTCAAATATATATTAGTTCTCTACTAAACATTGCCAATTAGTCACAAGCTGGATCTTTTGGGTAGTGCTGTAAATAGTTTTTGGAAAAGTAATACAGCCAGAGTGCCAAACATAATGAGTATAACCAGAGCAGGCAAGGCTTGGCTCTGGTGCTTCTGAGGTGGTTGAAAGGAAGTGCTATTCTAATTTTATTATTGGAAATTGTGCTTTTCTAATTTGATAACTCAAGCAACCTTGAGCAAGATTTCTCTTTCCCTGGCTTGATCGATATTTATATAGATCACCAAGCAGTTCGTTTAGCAGTTGAGATAAATCTCTCCTATAAAGAATTCTTGGAGAAGGAAATGGCAACCCACTCCAATATTTTTGCCTAGAGAATCCCATGGACAGAGGAGCCTGGCAGGCCACAGTCAGTGGGGTCACAGGAGTCAGATATGATTTACCGACTAAACCACCACCATCACCAACATAAAGAATTCTATTCCAAGACCCAAAATAAATGAGTCACAGACCCAATTTATTTCTTTTCACATATTTGTGCTGTTAACAACAATCACTAACTTCCCTCAAGTCTTTGATTACTTATCATGTTTAGAGTATGTTGGCCACAATCCTAGAGATATGGCAAGTTTTATGTTAGTACCTAACTTCAATGAAAGATATGATGTGTATAAGATCCTAAAAGATGAGAAAAATTCTGATGTGTAGAAATGTAGAGGAAAGTTATTCTTAAAGGAAGCTTTGAAACTTATGAACACAAATGGTGAAAAAAGAACCAATGGTCTTGCTTGGTTCTGTTGGATCAGAAGACTTTGTATTTGCAAAGAAAAAATTTAGAAGTGAAGATGGAAAAGGAGGATAAAGCTTTTTTGAACCAAGTTCTGAAATCACCAGACTAAGGAATTCATTCTTTAGGCTCTGAGAGAGAGTTTTTACATAAAAATTAACAGTGATTAAATCATATTTAATAGGTTGATTTGGCAGAGATATGTAGGATAGATAAAAAGACAAACTAGAAGCAAGGATTTAAGTCAGACAGTGTTCTTAAAAAATCCTAATGTCATACAATGAAAGTCTAAATTAGAATAGTATAAACACTAGAGAAGAAACAGTGGTTGCAGAAGAGATTTGAAGTAAGAAAATCAACAGGATATAGCAACTGATTGGATAAGATGAAGACATAAAGAATAAAGCATGATAGGTATTCAGCCTAAGAAGCTGGGCAAATAGTGAAACCATTAATACAATAAGGAAAATCAAGGGATCTGGTTTGGGAGATATTAACAAGGTGATGACTCTTCTAGAGACTCTAAGTTGAAGGTGTCAGTGCTCTATGAAGGTGCTTAGTAGGTAGCTAGATATTTATCCCTGTAGCTCAGAAAAATGATTCTGCTGCATTAAGGTGATAATCGCTATTTTGAAGTGGAAGGGATCCCTCAAGGATACAACCTTGACAAACATTTATTTGGATCAGGAAAAAGTAGAGCTATGGAACATTACAGAGACACTGTGATCAGAAAAGATGCAGAATTCATTGTAGCAATACCTATAAATTCAAGAGGTAATGGACTGAACAGTGAGGAAACCAGATAGCATGAGGCTAAGCTTAGGTGTGTACCAGAGAGTAATGAAAAATCCCAGATATAGACTTCTCCTTCCAGAAGTTTGGAAAAAGGGAAAAATTGGGATAGGGCAAGGTTTGAGGAGACGACAAGTAAGTGAAAAAGTTTTGGAGTGATTTTTTGGAGAAAGAGAAAGAAATAAGGATTGAGAGATATTTTATCACATATCCCCAAAAAAGAGTTGAGAATATCCAAAACTGACATTCATGGGTAGCTCCATAACCTTGTAAGCAGGTACTTCCCTCCATCACTCTGTAAGCCCTGTCGTTTTGTATTATTCCTTGTCTCAACGAAAGGCAAGCCAAAAACCTAGTAGTTATTATTGGTATTTCTCCCTTGTTCATTTCACATATCTAACTCCTTATTGTCACATATACCTCTTAGATAGCTCTCAGATTCATCTATTTCTCTTTTTCATCACACATCCCAGTCTCTATGATCATAATTTTCCTTCTAGACCATCTCAGTATTGTCTTAAATAGTTTCCCTATGTTTGTTTCTATCCATCTCTAGTGTGTTCTATATACATCAGTCAGAGTACATATGAAATCCAACTCTAACAGTGTCACTCAGATGCTTAAGATACCTAAATAGATTTAGCTTTAGAATAAATTCTAAAATTAAAAAAAATTTTTTTAATTTCATCTACAAAGTCCTGCGTAGTGTATCTTCTTGCCTGTCTCTTCAGTCGCATCCCATTCTCCTCTCCCCAACACCCTGTGTGCTCCAGCTACATGGGCCTGTCTTCTGTTATTCATATTGATTGTTCCTTTGCTTGCCATATGGCCTTTGCACATCTTCTCACTGTGTAGAATGCTCCCAGTTTGCCTAGTTGTTGCCTCTCCATCCTCAATTTAATTATCATTCCCTCAGGGAAATTTCACTGATCTTTCCAAGTCAAACATAACTTTTATAGTACCAGAAGCCTCTCCCTTCTGGCCCTTATTGATTATTCATCCTTTCAACAAATCTCTACAGAGTGCCTAATATTACCAAGTGCAATTCTGAGGACTTGGGACTTAAAAGTGAACAAAACAGAGTCCCTGTCCTCCTAGAGCTTTTATTCTGATAGGAGGAAGAAATTAATAAATTGGCAAATTGCTATGTAAGAAGAGATAATGCTAAAAAAAAAAAGCTATGAAAAAATAATAATAGGGTCAAAGGATGGAAAATGATAGGAGCACTTTTGGGCAGAGTGGTCAAGGAATACAAACTGATAAGAAACAGTTGAGAGAACTCTGAGGGAAGTGTCTAGATAAGTACTTTAAGCTATGAGATTGTTTTATATCACCTGTTAAATAGATGCAGATGAAGGAACAGAGAAGAGGCCCCTAAGGAATAACAACTAAGGCCCTCCTCTGCTTAGAAATGGAGAACATGAATCTTGAGCAGCAAGTGAAATTGACAAACAGAAAGGTAGGAGAAACAAAGTCATATTCCAAGAGTAAGAATTAATAAGACAGTATAATCGACTGTTTCAAATAATTCTTACATAATGCAAACTCCATAAGGGCAGGAGTTTATTATCTCTTTGTTTACTTTTCTAGCCCCAGTCTTGAAATGGAGCTGGCACATGGAATTTTGCTCAATAACATTTGTGAAATGATAAACTGTCAATAGGATGAAAACTGAGATAAGGCCATTGGATTTAGCAACGTGGAGGTCAGGTCATGCATGATCAGGTCAAGTGCAGTTTAGGTAGTGTAGTAGGATCAAAAGCCTAAATGGAATGAGTTTGAGACACCTTGGGAGGGAAGAAAGCAGAGAAATTGTCTTTATCTGTGATCTTCAATATGTTTTTCCTTCCTTAATTACACAAAGGCTTGCCATGTATTCACAGTGCCTGGCACATAATAGGCACTAGATTATATTGATATTTTTATATGAATCAAATACAAAACCCAGAAACAGGGACAGAAAAAATACAATTCTGCACTTACATAAGCATAAAATACTCAGAACACATGAGAAGGTGATAGTGAAAAAGAAAGGAAAGTAAAATATGGTATAAGCAAATAATTTAGCAGACATGGTGGATAATTATGTATATGAAGAAAAACATATCTCTTTGTTTACTTTTCTAGCCCCAATCTTGAAATGGAGCCGGCACATGGAATTTTGCTCAATAACATGGTAAACAAAAAAAAAAGGAAACAAAGAAGACATATGAAAATTACGAAGTCAATAACATGAAAAAGTGTAAATGAGAATCTGGTTATTACAGAAAACATAAATTATGTTTTGAATCACTGAGTTTAATGGATGCCCTAAGATGTGATTTTAAAAAGAGCATGAGACCAGTTGAAGAGAGGCCTGGATACTATGCCCAGCTCTGTCATTAATTTGCTGTTTGACTTTAGGACAAACATTCTGCCAGACCTCAGGTTTCATCATCTATAACATATGGTGAGGCAGAGTGGAATCGGCTTCTTCTCGCTGCAGTTATCTTTGATTCTATGTGTATCGAAGATGACCTGCTCTCAGGCAAAGTTAGTGCTAGAGTGTAAATGTGGGTATAATTATCAGAAAGGTAGTAGTTGCAGTTCAGAGACTGAGTTTGGATGGTGGATAGAGCTCCATGTGTCATTCAGTGGCTTCACATGAAGGTCCAACCACACCCTAGGCTTCCTTCTCACTGTTCTCTGACCTATTCACTTGGCTGGTGAGGACAAAGAGGAAGCCCATGGTTAGAGAGTAGATGGGAATGGCAAGCCACTTCAGTATTCTTGCCTTGAGAACCCCATGAACAGTATGAAAAGGCAAAATGATAGGATACCAAAAGAGGANATTTCTTTGGAAGGAACGATGCTAAAGCTAAGCTCCAGTACTTTGGCCACCTCATGCAAAGAGTTGACTCATTGGAAAAGAGTCTGATGCTGGGAGGGATTGGGGGCAGGAGGAGAAAGGGTCGACCGAGGATGAGATGGCTGGATGGCATCACGGACTGCATGGATGTAAGTCTGAGTGAACTCCAATAGATGGTGATGGACAGGGAGACCTGGCGTGCTACGATTCATGAGGTCGCAAAGAGTCGGACACGACTGAGCCACTGAAACTGAACTGAACTGATGATCAGAGAGCAGCTGTTCTCAGGAGGGGTGGGGAGACCACAGCAATGACTGAAGGAAATAAGGGAATGGGGAAGGAACACTACACCTAAAAAGAAGTAACATCGAAAATGGTTCTCCTTTGAAAGATTTGAGCTATAGAGGAATTTTAAAACCTTCTTAAGAAGAACTTAATAAGAATATTTAGCCTCATGCAAAAATCATATTCAATCTGATCCCCAAAAAAGGTGAAAATATCTTTTCTATATGTGTGTCATTGAGATGCCCATAAGATTTTCTACTACAGAGAATTTGTGGAGCTTGGTTTGATGTATATTTCTGTGACTGAAAAGGATGTATATTGAAATTTGATGAACACAGATATAGACTAGAAAATTTTTCAGGTTGTAGCAGCCTGGTTTTGTATCAATAATTGAAACCCAGCTAGTAAGTAAAGGGAGCAGTAAAATGACCAAAAGAAATGAGGACAATAACAAGGACAGAAAGGAAGGGAGATGTAGAGAACAACCCTGGAATAACTAAGGATTGCCTGTGTTACATGACTGCTGACAGTGCATGTTCTCCAGTTCACTGTGTTCCATTATAATTATGTTTATGTATTGAAAATGGAAATAACCAGCTGATAGATAATTGTAACTATTCACTAAAGTATATTTTAATAAATTATATTTTTCATATATAATATATATAATTTATATATATATATATATATATATAGCTTTAATGTTCCACATTCAGAGAAGCAGAACCAGTAGAAATAAAAAGGAATAGAAAGCTTCTCTGGGAAATATGTCATGTAATTGATTTTTTTTTTTTTTTTAGAAAAAGCTATTGAGTATCTGCTCTGTGGGAGGTGTGTGAAAGATGCTTGTGGGAATTAATATAACAGACTCCCTCCCAAAACATTACCTTCACATATATATAACTGGAAACAGTCACTTGCAATGATGTTACTGAACAAGATGAGCAGCCAGGAGCTTTCCCTATTACAACTTTTATTATACTAAATTAATAACTCACAGGGATTCCCTGCTCACTCAGCTGGTGAAGAATCCGCCTGCAATGCAGGAGTTCAGTTCAGTTCAGTCGCTCAGTTGTGTCTGACTCTTTGTGACCCCATGAATTGCAGCACGCCAGGCCTCTCTGTCCATCATCAACTCCGAGTTCACTCAGACTCACATCCATCGAGTCAGTGATGCCATCCAGCCATCTCATCCTCGGTCATCCCCTTCTCCTCCTGCCCCTAATCGCTCCCAGTATCAGAGTCTTTTCCAATGAATGAACTCTTCCCATGAGGTGGCCAAAGTACTGGAGCTTCAGCAATGCAGGAGACCCCGGTTCAATTCCCGGGTGGGAATATCCCCTGGAGAAGGGATAGGTTGCCCACTTCAGTATTCTTGGGCCTTGTTGGTGGCTCAGTCGATAAAGAATCTGCCTGCAATGGGGGAGACCTGGGTTCAATCCCTGGATTGGGAAGATCCCCTGGAGAAAAGAACAGCTACCCACTCCAATATTCTGGCCCAGAGAATTACATGGACAGAGNGGTGGGAATATCCCCTGGAGAAGGGATAGGTTGCCCACTTCAGTATTCTTGGGCCTTGTTGGTGGCTCAGTCGATAAAGAATCTGCCTGCAATGGGGGAGACCTGGGTTCAATCCCTGGATTGGGAAGATCCCCTGGAGAAAAGAACAGCTACCCACTCCAATATTCTGGCCCAGAGAATTACATGGACAGAGGAGCCTGGCAGGCTACAGAGTGACTTTCACTATAAAAAGGGGCTTCCTAGGTGCCACTAGTGGTAAAGAACCTGCCTGCCAACAAAAGATATGAGACTTGAGTTGGATCCTGAGTCAGGGACCCCCCTGGAGGAGGAAATGGCAACTCCTTCAGTATTCTTGCCTGGAAAATCTCTATGGACTAGGGAGCCTGGTGTGCTACAGTCCATGAGGTCGCAAAGAGTCAGACACGACTGAGAGACTAAGCACAGTAGCTTATAACTACAAAAATAATAGTAAAATGATTAAAATTCAAATGATTTTTAAGATTAAAGAGAAATTTTGAAAAATACAGAAATGAGATTAGAGAGAGCCCTGAGAAACAAAGTTATTCATGAAAAGTAAAGATATCAGGATAAAAGAGAGCATGGGAAAATTACTACAGTTCACCCCAACATCTCTCTTTATTCAGCAAATATTTATTAAGCATATATTAAGTTCTAACCTCTGGCTAGAGGCTGAAGTTGCAAAGATGAACAAGAGACAAGTTCTACACTAAGGAAAATAAGATTTGGTACCTATACTGAGTACAGCCTCAGAAATATTGCTAAGATAGAATTGAGAAGCCCTAGAGAAAGGCAACCACTGTCAATCTTTTTGGACACAGAAGAAAAATCTGGATACCTATAGATTTAAGAACTGAAGATTGACTTCTGAGTAGAATTGGCAGAGTGAATCTGGGTCACAGAGACTCCTCCCAAGAGCTACTGAAAACTAAAACAAAGCTGTCAAAAGCCACAAGCAGTTTCTAAACAGTGAGAAGGTCAGAGTCATAGTCTTTGAAGAGAGATGAAAGAGCTTCAGCTCCTTACCCAGCACCTATCACTTTGAAGAAACACTGGAGAGAGAAAGTGAGTTGACAAGATTGAGAAGTTTCACCCATACCCTCTATCTGAAAGAAAACTAATGGTTTGAGTAGAGAGCAGCAGTGTTGGGAAGAAATACTGAAAAAACATCATGAGAATAAAAATACCTATAAATCTTTCTGGAATCTTAGCAAAGGCAGGAAGGGTACAATGCCTGGATTTCATTTTCCAGGATGCTATATTAAACTGAGAGAATTTGTCCAAGCCAGTGAGAGTGGGTTATACCCCACCTTCAGGGAGTGGTCTAGAATATAAAACATTCGAAAGGATCCCATGAGTGATCAGACAGAGACCTCTCAGTGGGCTCACTCCACACCCCTAGAGATGGGATATGTACAGTCTCTATCCCTAGTGTGCCCCGGTGTACCTTGACTTCCTTGAGAGCAGAGATTTTGTCTCTACATTTTGTTGTACTTATATTCAGTTAACCTGTTGAACATCACCTCTAGAGTCAAGAAATAGTTACCTACACTACGTTGAAACAAATAATTGGTCTGGAGAATTCCCATTCTTAAAATATGGTAGATTTTTTTAAGTGATATATATTTTGTGCATGGAAAAGAAAAGAATAGGACTCAGAATAGGAATAAGGAAAAGAAATAGAAATAAAGGAAAACACTGCAGAAAGAATGGAAACACTGTAATGTGCAGAAAAATTACCCAAGGAATAGAAGAAACTTGCCCTTGAGAAGTTCAAGCTATAAATAAACTTAATGAAGGTGAATTCAATAAATCTGAACTCAGATATATTATTTTTAAAATGATAGGATGATAAATTGAGCATTTAAAGTACCATTATGTATCAAGTAAATCAATTAGAACAGCAAAGAACAAGATATCCCATAAAACCTTAAATTACTGCCTTGGATAACAGGTGAAAGATTGTAATTGTGAATGTGGAGAAAAAACACAAAATGATCAAAATCATTAGAGAAAAATGATAGACATAAAATTCCAAGAAAGATTATCTGGCAGTACAATTCATGTTTTTCTGGTATAGAGCCTAGTTGCTAGATAAGAAAAAAGATTCAATGATAAAACATAGTTCTCTTAAAGTTATATGCACCAGTTTTGAAGCCAAAGAAGAGAAAAAAGTAATTTAAAATGTTAGGCAATTCAGTAAAAACACAAAATTTAAATCATTGGAACACCTATATCAATCCTCTGTTTCACTTTGAAGAAAATAGGGAATTATTTGTTTAGACGTGTCCAATGCTTTCACGACCCCATGGACTGTAGACGACCAGGGTCCTCTGTCCATGGGATTTCCCAGGTAAGAATATTGGGGTGGGTTACCATTTTCTTCTCCAAGGGATCTTCGTGACCCAGGGATCCAGCCCATGTCTCCTGCATTGACAGGGAGGTTACCACTATCCACCAGGGAAGCCCAATTATTTTTTAGGATGTCTCAAATTAGAACAAAAAATTAGATGATGAAGATTGAAGACCAAGTATCTAAAACTACTGTCTCCATCAACAAAATGTAAATATCTAAAATTCAGTGACGAACCAATACATACTTAATCACAGGCTGGAACTACTGAATAGATCTGACCAATAGATTTTTTAAAAAACCTTCAAAATCAGATCAAATCTTGTTAATGGCTTGAAAATCAGATCACTGTCATCAAGTCTCTATCCCTCACCTCTTTCCACTCAGCCTAGTGTCCCATATAGATGAGAAATGTAGTCATTGTTGCTAAGCTAAGCACATGTCCTTTCTCTTCATGAATGTTAAAGAATTATTTTCTGCTTAAAATAAATGAACACAAAATAATATTATTAGTCATCATTTTATTTCTTACAGCTCTTGAATACTAAACTGAGATTAATGGCTTTCTACAATACTATGTAGAATTCATATAATGAAAGTGAAAGTCTCTGAGTCGTGTCCAGCTCTTTGCAACCCCAAGGACTTTACAGTCTATGGACTTCCCAATGCCAGAAGACTGGAGTGGGTAGCCTTTCCCTTCTCCAGGGGACCTTCCCAACCCAGGGGTCAAACACAGGTCTCCCACATTGGAGGTAGATTCTTTACCAGCTGAGCCACAAGGGAAGCCCAAGAATACTGGAGTGGGTAGCCAGCCTATCCCTTCTCCAGGGGATCTTCTCGACCCTGAAATCAAACTAGAGTCTCCTGAAGTGTAAGCAGATTCTTTACCACCTGAGCTATCAGGGAAGTTGTTCAGTTCAGTTGAGTCACTCAGTCATGTCCGACTCTTCGAGACTCCATGAATCGCAGCATGCCAGGCCTCCCTGAACATCACCCACTCCCGGAGTTCACTCAGACTCATGTCCATTGAGTCAGTGATGCCATTCAGCCATCTCATCCTCTGTCGTCCCCTTCTCCTCCTGCCCCCAATCCCTCCCAGCATCAGAGTCTTTTCCAGTGAGTCATCCCTTCGCATGAAGTGGCCAAAGTACTGGAGTTTCAGCTTTAGCATCATTCCTTCCAAAGAAATCCCAGGGCTGATTTCCTTCAGAATGGACTGGTTGGATCTCCTTGCAGTCCAAGGGACTGCAGTACCAGTTATTAAAAAGTTTCTTAAGTGTATTGTGAGACCCAGGAGAAATACAGTTGCTATATTTGAAGATCTCAGTCTCCCGTCCTTCAAATATCAAACTAACAGTTTCCATCTAAGCTTTCACAGACCTCTGAACTGAACTTTTACCCAAGAAACCAGCCAAAGCTTGTTTCATCAGCAGTGGTCTCTTTTGGCTCCCTTTTCTGAGATTTTGCCATCTGATTCCAACAGCTGTTTGTCCTTTATGAGACTTTCCTTCCCACACAGCTCAGCTGGCTCCCAGATCTTTCCAACCTTCTGCCCCGGCTCTGAATCTTTCTCTTGGCTCTCCACTGGATCCAAAGTCTGCACCTGTGTCTTTGGACCTTGGGATCTCACAGGAACTGAAGGGGAACATTTTATTTTTAATAAATACATCTTAAATTATTTTCCTGCTTCTTTTATTCCACTGCATGGGAAAAAATAACAAAGCCATGTCAAGAGAAATATGTTTTAATACCTTGAAATGACTCAATATTTAGGTAGAACTAATAATTAGATCATTTAGACAAACCGTTTCTTTTCCAAACTTTCTAAAGGGCAAAGAGGTTAAGAAGAAATGCTTCTCTATTCTTTTATGGCTAGCCAGAGCATCATTCTGGAGAAGGCAATGGCACCCCCACTCCAGTACTCTTGCCTGGAAATTCTCGTGGATGGAGGACCCTGATGGGCTGCAGTCCATGGGGTCACGAGGAGTTGGATATGACTGAGCGACTTCACTTTCACCTTTCCCTTTCATGCATTGGAGAAGGAAATGGCAGCCCACTCCAGTGTTCTTGCCTGGAGAATCCCAGGAACGGGGGAGCCTTGTGGGCTGTCGTCTCTGGGGTCGCACAGAGTTGGACACGACTGAAGCGACTTAGCAGTAGCAGAGCATCATTCATGCTNGCATTGGAGAAGGAAATGGCAGCCCACTCCAGTGTTCTTGCCTGGAGAATCCCAGGAACGGGGGAGCCTTGTGGGCTGTCGTCTCTGGGGTCGCACAGAGTTGGACACGACTGAAGCGACTTAGCAGTAGCAGAGCATCATTCATGCTTACAACTGCATGTTGGTTTTTCCACACCAATTTATGTATTGTATGTATATAATACATATATCACCTAGTAGTGAGCATGCCTGTGTCCACATAGAAGGTAATTAATTGGAGGAGATCACTCATCTACCCAACTATATTTATTCTCAAAACCGAAGCTAAGGTGTTTCAGCTCACCATTAGAACCCCAGCCTTCTCTCCTAAGCTTAGACAGGAATGGCAGAGCCAAAGGCAATAAAATGCAGTGATAGGAGAAATGCTGAAACAGACACCTCAAGAAATATCTTCTATTGGCTGTCAAAATTAGTTGAAAGTCCCATCAACCACTTCCTAAACTTTCCTAGTTTTTGATGATTCTATCAAAACAGCATATATGAAAATATGTGTATACAATTTTTGATTTTACTGATTTGAGAAACCCAAGACTGGTGAACTGATTTTGAATCAAATTTTATCAGGCATAAGAACTACCTGGAGGGATTTTTTTTTTCTTTCTTACACTTCTATTGAGATATAACTGACAAATATTGGCATGTTTAAAGTGTGCAGTTATGCTCATGTATGTATAGCTTTACACATATATGAATACATGTACATATGTATATACACTTACATATATGTGTCTATGCTGCGCTGTGCTTTGTCTGACTCTGTGAACTCAGCACAGCATAGACATATATACACACATATATATATTGTGTATATGTGTGTGTGTGTGTGTGTGTGTGTGTGTGTGTGTGTGTGTATGTGGCAACCCACTACAGCATTTGTGCCTGGAAAATTCCATGGACAGAGGAGTCTGGTGGGCTGCAGTCCATGTGGTTGTAAAGAGTTGAACACAACTGAGCACTCACGCTTATTTTACATTCCAACCACTGATATATGAAATTTCAACTCTTCCACCTCCTTTCTAGTACTTTACATGATCAGTCTTAATACTGGACATCTGTAATAGATATGTAGTGATATCTCATAGTGTTTTTATTTTGCATTTACCTAATGAGAAATCTTTATGCGGGTCAGGAAGCAACAGTTAGAACTGGACTTGCAACAACAGACTGGTTCCAAATAGGAAAAGGAGTACGTCAAGGCTGTATATTGTCACCCTGCTTATTTAACTTATATGCTGAGTACATCATGAGAAATGCTGGACTAGAAGAAACACAACCTGGAATCAAGATTGCCANCCTGGCATGCTGCGATTCATGGGGTCGCAAAGAGTTGGACATGACTGAGCGACTGAACTGAACTGAACTTAGTGATAATTGACATTTAGTATTTTAATATGTTTATTTGCCATCAGTAGATCTTCTTTGGTAAAGTGTATATTCAAATATTTTGCTCATTTTTAAATATTTCTGAGTTTTGAAAGTTTTTTATATGTATTGAATATAAATCTTTTATCAGATGTCTAATTTGCAAAAAATTTCTCCCAGTGTGTGCTTGTCTTGTCCTTTGAGTCTCTCAAAGAGTGTCTTTCTAAGAGCTTCATTCTTCATTTTGTTGAAGTTCAACTTACCAATTTTTTTTCGTGGAGCCTGTATTTGGAGTTGTGTTTAGGAAATCTTTCACTTAACATAATGTTTTCTTCTAGAAATTTTAAAATTTTAGGTTTTATACTTTGATCTATTCTCCATTTTGAGTTAATTTTTGTACATGGTATAAGGTAGACATTGAAGTATTTGGATTGTTTGTAAAAGGATAGCCCAACTGTTAGTCAACACTTATTGAAGAAACTATCCATTCATTGAATTGTCTTTGCATCTTTGTCAAAAATCAATTAACTATGCATTTGTGTGTCTATTTTTGGACTCATCCTTTTTTATCCTGATGCCAGTACCAGTGTTTTGATTGCTATGGTTTTATAAAAATTATTGAAGACAGGTAGTATAAGTCCTTCAACCTTGCTTCTCCTTTTCAAAGTTGCTTTTGGGTATTCCAGCTTGTTTGCATTTTCATATGAATAGAATAAACATGTAAATTTCTATTTTTCAAAAAGGCCTTCTGGAATTTTGATAGTGATCATGCTGAATTTATAGATTAAACAAAAAAGACATCTGAAAAATATTAAGTCTTCCAAACTATGAACACGATAAAGGTGGCTATCCAAAAAGTTTGTCTGGGTTTTTCTGTAAGATCTTATGGAAAACTCAAATGAACTTTTGGCCAACCTAATATCCCTCCATTTTTAAGTTTTATAAAATTTTTCTCTCAACAATACTTTATAGTTTTCATTGTAAAGATCTTAATTTACAAATATTGGTTCTGAGCATATAGAAATTCAATAAAAATTTGTATATTAATCTTATATCCTGCAAACTTGCTAAACTTGCTTACTAACACTAGTGTCTTTTGTAGATTGTATAGAATTTTTGGTGTTTATTTTGTCTGCAAATAAAGACAGGTTTACAACTACTTTTTCAACCTTAGCACCTATTATTTTTTTGTTTTAGTATGCCAGGTAAAACTCAGTACAATGTTGAGTATAAATGGTGAGAGTCAATGTTCTCACCTTTTTCCTGATCTTATGAAGAAAGAATCCAATCTTTCACTGTTAGGAATCATGTTACCAGTAAGTTTCTCATAGATGTGCAGAGCAAGTTGAAGATGTTTCTTTCTCGTCCCACTTGATGAGAATTTTTATTCAGGAAAAGACTTTGTATTTGTCAAGTGTCTTTTTGCATCTAGTAAGAGACTATATTGTTCTTTTTTTGTCTGATCATTTGATAAATTAGATTGATTTTCAAATTTTAAACTAACCATACATTCTTGGGATAAACTGTATGCGGCCTCGATGTATTATCAGTGTTACAAGTTTTTGAATTTGATTAAAATATTCTTAACATTTGTTTTATCCATGAGGAATATTGGTATGCAATTTTTTCCTTGTAATGTCTTTGTCTAGTTTCAATGTCAGAATAATGCTAAAATTGTGGAACATATTGGGAAACTTTCTCTTTTTCAAAAACTTCTGGAAGGATATTTACACTACTGGTATTATTTCTTCCTTACATGTCTAACAGGATCCATAGTGAAGCCATCTGGGTCAGGAGTTTCCTGTGTGGGAAGTATTTTAACTTCAAATTCAACTCTGCTGCTATTTTTCAGTCACTAAATCATATCTGATTCTTTTGCAACCCCATGGACTAAATTCAGTTACTTTACTCATTTTGGGACTACTCAAATTATCTATTTCTTCTTGAGTAAACTTTTGTAGTTTTGTCTTCCAGATATTTATTCATTTCCTGTACTTTTTTAAATTTATTAACATACTTTTAAGATAATACTCCTTTGTAACATTTTTAACATTGATAAATTCTGTGGCGATGTCATTTCTCTCATCTTGATACTGGTAATTTATATCTTCACTCTAATTTTCCTGATTATCCTCATAAAAATTTAATTTTCCTCATCTCATATCATCAGCCTCTGATCCCTGCGTCAGGAAGATCTCCTGGTGAAGGGAATGGCAACCCACTCCAGTATTCTTGCTTGGAGAATCCCATGGACAGAGGAACCTAGCAGGCTGTAGTTCATGGTGTCCAAAGAATTGGACATGACTGAGTAACTAACACACACACATGTTTTAATTTTTTTATTCTTTTATTTTTCCTCTGGTCTCTATTACTTATATTTCATAGCATAAACAGTACTTAAATCAGTTTTATTTTCTTTTATTCTGCTATTTTCTTAAACCTGAGGTCATTGATTTGTGTTCTTTATTCTTTCTAATGTAGGTATATAGTACCATAAATTTCCCATTTAGTATTGCTTTAACTGAATCCCACAAGGTATGACACACTGCATTTTAATTTTCATTCAGTTAATAACACTTTCTAGTTTCCACTGTCTTTTTCATTGGCACACACTTTTTTTTAAACTGTTTTAAATTTCCAAATATTCAAAGATTTTTAGAGTATTTTTATTATTGATATCTAATTGATATCTAATTGTGGTCTGTGAGAGTTGGACTGTGAAGAAGGCTGAGCACCAAAGAATTGATGCTTTTGAACTGTGGTGTTGGAGAAGACTCTTGAGAGTCCCTTGGACTGCAAGGAGATCCAACCAGTCCATTCTAAAGGAGATCAGCCCTGGGATTTCTTTGGAAGGAATGATGCTGAAGCTGAAACTCCAGTACTTTGGCCACCTCATGCAAAGAGCTGACTCATTGGAAAAGACTTTGATGCTGGGAGGGATTGGGGGCAGGAGGAGAAGGGGAGGACCGAGGATGAGATGGCTGGATGGCATCACTGATTTGATGGACGCAAGTGTGAGTGAATTCCGGGAGATGGTGGTGGACAGGGAGGCCTGGTGTGCTGCGATTCATGGGGTCACAAAGAGTCGGACACGACTGAGCGACTGAACTGAACTGAATTGTTGTCTGACAACATATGGTATTATGACTTNGAGTAAACTTTTGTAGTTTTGTCTTCCAGATATTTATTCATTTCCTGTACTTTTTTAAATTTATTAACATACTTTTAAGATAATACTCCTTTGTAACATTTTTAACATTGATAAATTCTGTGGCGATGTCATTTCTCTCATCTTGATACTGGTAATTTATATCTTCACTCTAATTTTCCTGATTATCCTCATAAAAATTTAATTTTCCTCATCTCATATCATCAGCCTCTGATCCCTGCGTCAGGAAGATCTCCTGGTGAAGGGAATGGCAACCCACTCCAGTATTCTTGCTTGGAGAATCCCATGGACAGAGGAACCTAGCAGGCTGTAGTTCATGGTGTCCAAAGAATTGGACATGACTGAGTAACTAACACACACACATGTTTTAATTTTTTTATTCTTTTATTTTTCCTCTGGTCTCTATTACTTATATTTCATAGCATAAACAGTACTTAAATCAGTTTTATTTTCTTTTATTCTGCTATTTTCTTAAACCTGAGGTCATTGATTTGTGTTCTTTATTCTTTCTAATGTAGGTATATAGTACCATAAATTTCCCATTTAGTATTGCTTTAACTGAATCCCACAAGGTATGACACACTGCATTTTAATTTTCATTCAGTTAATAACACTTTCTAGTTTCCACTGTCTTTTTCATTGGCACACACTTTTTTTTAAACTGTTTTAAATTTCCAAATATTCAAAGATTTTTAGAGTATTTTTATTATTGATATCTAATTGATATCTAATTGTGGTCTGTGAGAGTTGGACTGTGAAGAAGGCTGAGCACCAAAGAATTGATGCTTTTGAACTGTGGTGTTGGAGAAGACTCTTGAGAGTCCCTTGGACTGCAAGGAGATCCAACCAGTCCATTCTAAAGGAGATCAGCCCTGGGATTTCTTTGGAAGGAATGATGCTGAAGCTGAAACTCCAGTACTTTGGCCACCTCATGCAAAGAGCTGACTCATTGGAAAAGACTTTGATGCTGGGAGGGATTGGGGGCAGGAGGAGAAGGGGAGGACCGAGGATGAGATGGCTGGATGGCATCACTGATTTGATGGACGCAAGTGTGAGTGAATTCCGGGAGATGGTGGTGGACAGGGAGGCCTGGTGTGCTGCGATTCATGGGGTCACAAAGAGTCGGACACGACTGAGCGACTGAACTGAACTGAATTGTTGTCTGACAACATATGGTATTATGACTTTATTCCTTTAAACCTCTTGAATCTTGACTTATGACTCTTGAAAAGAAGGTTTACACTGGTTTTTGTTTTTGTTTTTGTTTTTTTGGCACGGAGTGCTCTATAAGTGTCAGTTATGTTGACCTGGTTGATAATATCATTAAGACTTCTGTATTCCTACAGATTTCCTTTTGTCTCTTTATTCCATGAAAATAAAGGAGAAGAATCAAATCTCTGAATGAAATTGTGAATTTGCCTGTCTCCTTGCTATTCTGTCAACTATGGCTTTCTATATTTTGAAATTCTGTTATTAGGCACATAAATATTTAGGATTATTATGCCCTCCTGAAGAATTCACTCTCTTTATCATTATTATATAGTGATCTTATCCCTGGTATTATTTTTATGCTCTGAGTCTTCTTTGTCTGACATTAATATAGCCACTCCAGCTTTATTTTTATTAGTGTTAACAGGATAAACATTTTTCCCTTTTTCCCTTTTAATCTACTTTGATCATGATATTTAAAGAAGTCATGATAGACTGGATATAATTGAGTTTTGCTTTTCTTATCCTTTTTTTTTGCCTTTAATTGGGATTTTTAGGCCATTTACTTTTACTGAAATTACTGAAGTTCAGTTCAGTTCAGCCGCTTAGTCATATCCAACCCATGGACTGCAGCACACCAGGCTTCCCTATCCATCACTGTCTCCCAGAGCTGCTCAAACTCATGTCCAGCGCGTCAGTGCTGCATCCAACCACCTCATCCTCTGTCATTCTCTTTGATCAAGTTTAAATATATCCTTTCACTATTTGTTTTCTTATTGTCCCATCTGTTGTTAATTTTTCCTATTTTTCCCTTCCTTTAGGATTGATTGAGGGTTTTCTTTTTAATGATTTTATTGAATCTCTCTTTTGATCCAAGTAGCTACATTCTTTGTAATTTCAGTGGTTGCTTTAGAATTTATGGTATAAATTTTTAACTTATCACAGTGTACCTTCAAGGGATATTATACTATTTCACATATAACATAAGAACCTTATAATAGCATTATTTGACTGTTCCTCTTTTGACCTCTGTGCTTGTTGTCACACATTTTAGTACTATATCTTTTATAAGTGGCACAATACACTAATGTAATTTATTCAAACAATTGATTATCCTTAAAGGGATATAAATATTAAAAAAGTAACTTTATATAATTTTCTCTCATTGCTACCATTTTCAGAGCTCTTTTCTTTGAGTGAGTCCAGCTTGTGATTCATTCAAATCTTAGTTTTTGACTCTTAAAAATGTTTTTTTTTTCCTTTGTTGGAGCTCTCTTTTGGTACAAATTACTTAATTATTTACAAAGTACTAAAATATTTTCTTCCAGTCATGTTGCAGCTATTTTCTTCAGCATGGCTTCCCCAAAACAAAGATGTTATTTTCAAAGTGTCTTATTTCCAAGTTTTTTCTTCTCAAATAGCCCTACTTTAGATTTCCTTATAAAAAATTCATGGAGAAATCATACTTATAAAATTAGAGGGGGGAACTCTTAAATAGGAAACTCACAAGCCTAAGCCTTGTGACTCCCAAATGTCACAAGACCACAACAAATGGGAAATGTTTCAATGATTCATTGTGAAATGCCCTAAGAAATCAAAGCAGTAAGCAGTGATGTTATGCATTCCCCTGCTTAGCTCCAGGTTACCTCCCATCTTTCTTCTGAGTCTGTATTTTGCCAATATTTCTGAAGTAAAGTTCTTGTTTCAGATTACAGGTTTCCTCCCTCAGCAGACTTTGCTATGTCTGTGCTGTATCATCAGTAATTAATATTAAAATCCTGTCTGATTGTATAGTACCTAGTCAATTTAAAATAGTATATAAGTCATGGTAACCTAAAATGTAGACTATGTATCTTTAGAGAGTAGAGAAGTAAGGGTCCTAAGGGACCCAGAAGGAAGAGTTGTCCTCCAGAGCAATAAAATTAGGATGCAACAAATGTTTCATGTTACTGAAGATCAGGAAAATCAGAATGTGGGTATTAAGTCAAGGTGACCAAAAAAACAAACTGGTTTCAAATGTGAACTGACGAAAAGGTACAAAAGCAAAAGTTTCAAAATACAGGCATTCATTTGTGGTCAATCTGCTTTTTACATAGTTAATGGAGTATGCTTCTTGATGAGACTATGCTGAGATTTATTCATTTAAATATGATTAATAATGCTCCTGAGTAACACAAGAGAAGTCAGTCAGAACCAAGTCAGAGTTCATATAGCCAGCCAATGCCAGGTTGCAAACAAATCACACATTAAACATATACTATCTTCGGCATTTTTCTATGTCCCAAGGGACACAAAAATTTTAGTTGAGTTTAGTAGATTAAAAAAAAAAAAGTCTTATGCATATTGTTGTCGTTCAGTTACCCAGTCACGTCCAACTCTTTGCAACCCCATGGACTGTAGCATGTCAGGCCTCCCTGTCTCTTACCATCTCCTGAAGTTTGCCCAAGTTCATGTGCATTGCATCGGTGATGCCATCCAGCCATCTCATCCTCTGATGCCCTCTTCTCCTTCTGCCCTCTATCTTTCCCAGCATCAGGGACTTTTCCAATGAGTCAGCTGTTCGCATCAGATAACCAAAATACTGGAGCTTCAGCTTCAGTATCGGTCCTTTCAATAACTATTCAGGGTTGCTTTCCCTTAAGACTGACTGATTTGATCGCCTTACTGTCCAAGGGAATTTCAGGAGCCTTCTCCAGCACAACTCAAAGGCATCAGGTCTTTAACATTCTGCCTTCTTTACAATCCAGCTCTCGCATCAGTACATGACCACTGGGAAAACCATACAGACCTTTGTCAGCAAAGCAATGTTTCTGCCTTTCAACACACTGTCTATGTTTGTCATAATTTTCCTGCCAAGAACCAATCATCTTCTGATTTCAAGGCTGCAGTCATCATCCACAGTGATTTTAGAGCCCAAGAAGAGGAAATTTGTCTCCACTTCCACCTTTTTCCCTTCTATTTGCCAGGAAAATATAGCAGGAGTTAAATGTTTGTCAAAAACTTTAATCAACGTTAGCCAATTTTAGAGTAATATAAATTTTGATCAATATCATATCAGAAGATCTATGGGATAAAAGAAGTGATAGAGATTTTTTCTAATTGAAAGCACTAAAGTAAATTTCCTGAAGGATATTAAAATGTGGGGTGATTTCAACATGTGTCAAAATAGATGAGGCAGTAGGAGAAAGGCAAATGCCTACCATTCATAGCCAACATTGTGTTGTGGGCACTCTCTACTGTATAGAATAGCAAGAACAATGGCTCCAAAATGAGAATAGGAAGAACAGATTCCAGGAACGGGAAAATCACAGTTGGAATACTTTGAGACATTATACAGTTAATAAAGGTTGAATGATTGCTTACAGTTGAACAGTAGTAGATTATGAATTTAAGATGAAAAGATTGAGCCTCTATACTAAAGAAGCTTCAGTTCAGTTCAGTCGCTCAGTCGTGTCCGACTCTTTGTGACCCGTGAATTGCAGCACACCAGGCCTCCCTGTCCATCACCAACTCCCAGAGTTCACTCAAACTCACGCCCATTGAGTCAGTGATGCCATCCAGCCATCTCNTTGGAAGAGGGTGTTTGCTAAGGCCAGTGCATTTTCTTGGCAAAACTCTATAAGTTAAATAAGCAGAGTGACAATATACAGCCTTGACGTACTCTTTTTCCTATTTGGAACCAGTCTGTTGTTCCATGTTCAGTTCTAACTGTTGCTTTATGACCTGCATGTAAATTTCTCAAGAGGCAAGTCAGATGGTCTCGTATTCCCATGAATTCCCAAGAATTTTCCAGTTTGGTCTAGACTAAATGCTACTCTGGCTCTTGTTAACAAACTTTAAAAGGAAGACCCACAAGGACCAGATCATTTCTAAGTAGCCTAACTATATATGTACGCATGCTAAGTCACTTCAGTCATGTCTGACTCTTTGTGACCCCATGGACTGTAACCTTCCAGGCACCTCTGTCCATGGGATTCTCCAGGCAAGAATACTGGAGTAGGTTGCCATGCCCACCTCTGAGGATCTACCTGACCTAGGGATAGAACTCATGTCTCTTAAATATCTCCTGCATTGGCAGGCACATTTTTTTTACCACTAGTGCCACTTGGGAAGCCCCAGGTGTTTAGAGCAAAGCTTAGGGTATATGTAAGAATACAAAAGTATCTAGCACCCAGAAAGATATTAATAAAAGTCATAGTATGAATAAAATCAGAGATTATCATATTTATTCTTAAATTTTTAATGAAATTGCTGTTTTTGATAATTACCATTCATATGAATTTTATGTTGTGCTGACCTTATCTTAAAATGTATTTAAAGTCTTAAACTTTCTGAAATTAGTGATAGATTTTTTTTTAATAATTCTTATCTCTCCCTTTTCTTTATGATGTCTTTCATTACTCTATAGTTCTTTTGTCCAAAAATTCCTCTTTAGAGGTATCCATTGCTTTGCAAGTGTTTTTAAAAATTTTGTTTCTATCAATAACATTGCCTGTCTTACTAACTTCATACAGTAACTCCCTATTATTTAGTTGTCTAAATCATAGAATGATATAGTAGAAGCTATAAGAATCTCATGCTCACATTAAACATAAATTCCATTCTTAAAGCAACTGACCCACCACAGTGGTTCCCAAACTGGACTGCACACTAGAATCACTTGGAGAATCTCTTACAATATGCAGATATTGAGACTCTACTCCAGATCAATTAAATCTGAATATTTTGGAGTAATTGTGTCACATTTTTAAAAAGTTCCAAGGCAATGTCCAATTCTGATTAAGATTCCTGAGCTCTAATTCTCTAGTTCTCAATTCAGGATAATAGAAGTGACAATACTTGTTCACTTATCTCATAAGCATCAAAAGATAGAATATATGTCATGCCTCAAAACATCTAAAAGCATTTCTCATGACTAGTTTCTTGAAAAAGAGAAAACCTTTGGGAATAAGTCATTCCTCTATTTGACAAAAGACTTGAATTTTCCTCTTGTCTCCTAAAAACATTCAAGTATGTCTAAGAATAGCCAAAGCAGGGATTAATCCTTGAGAGGTGGCAGAAAATTGAAAGATTGGACAGGCAATAAGCAGTTTGGACAGCAGAGATCCAGCTGAGAATCAGAAAAGCTCTGGATCTTTTTTCAGAAAAAATACATGGACACACACAACAAACCTTGGCCTATGCTTCTGGGGTGTTCACATATGCCCTAAAGCCCAGCTACGGTGCAGAGCAAAAAACTTTATCCTGGATTCCAAAGTTGTGATAGCAAATCTTGCTTTGATCTTTTTGCTTCCTGAAGGCCTGAACACCTAAGGCCAATATTAAGACTTCAGGGAATTTTTCACACTTCTTTTATGGCTATTGGAATGTTGCTCAAACTAAGCTATTCATAGAGTGCCTCTTTCTCTGGTAAACAAGCTCATTCCTGATGAAAAGAATTAATAAAGCATTCCTTCTCATCAGCCAGGAGGAACAAGAAATGACCTACAGAACACAGCGCTTTGCTTCTAGGGATTCCTTCAAGCTCTAGTCTTGCAATCTGTGCTGTTTTAAGTATGAGCTCTAGTCAGTGAGGAGAGAGAGCAATTCATCATACGGAAGCTTGCCCTCTGCCTTCTCTGGTCATAAAGCACACCATGCAGGCTTTCAAAAGAAGCAACTAACAGTAGCTCATTCCCTCCCCCCCAGGACTAGCAGCAATGTGAACTATGTGTTGGCAGACCTATAGGCTTTTACAACAAGCTGTTCATGTACCACAATAACTACTGCTCTTTACTCATGGTTAAAACTTGTCATATGCTCCTTAGTTAGATTTTTCTATCATGTTGATACATGCTACACCACCAGTCTTAACCCCTTTTCAATCTTGTGTTTAGTGCAATAGAAGACCCTTTATGACTTTTATCTCACCTAATAAAATGTTCTTATTTTCAACCAACTTTTTGAGTTTAACTCTTGCTTATGTCGAATTAAGTATTTCCTTTCTAAAAGAGTCTCCTTCAAAAGAGTAAAAGCTGTATCAACACCTAATAACATAAAATGAGTAATGTTGAGCATCTGAAATTCAAGGCCAGATGGATCTAGCAGTATGTTGGCAAATGTTTAACAACCAGCTTTCTGGATGAACCGGTTCTAGCCCAGACTTGTAGCACTTGACAATTTCCACGGTGTAAATACTCCCTCCATCATGGCTGAGTTTAAGCCACCAAAATGATGTCAGCTGTTTAATAAAATTTTCAAAAATTCCATGGCTCTCTCAAGCCAGTACCAACCAACTCTAGCACATCATTGTATTAATCGAATCCAATATCCTACCTCATCTTCCCATACTTGCTTGAAGAATTTTTCCATTTCCCCCTCCCTGGAGAATTCCATAAAATTCTTTTGCCTATTCTGCTTTGCCCATTCCACTTATGCAACTAGAAATCCTACTTGTCTCATCATCAAGACATTGTTTTATGTTTGCAAGTGAATCGAAATCCTCTCTGTTCTCATGTCACCTTACATTTTATGTTACATTTCATTATCCATTTGCATTAATTGTATTGGTACAAATCTTTATTTTCCCTAAATGCTGTGTACACTTTGAGAGCAGGATCCATGTCTAATTAATCTGCAGAGTTCTTAAAATACCTAGACAAATGTCTTGTTCATAATAGATGCAACACATATCTTTGTGGTTTTTTAAATTTACTGTGTATTTTATTTTATTTTTTTTAGTCTCATTTTGTATTAGGATATAGCCAATTAACAATGCTGTGGTAGTTTCAGGTTAACAGCCATACATATGCATGTATCCATTCTCCCCCTAATCCCCCTCCCATCCAGGCTGGCACATAACATTAGATAGAGCTCCATGTGCTACACAATAGATCACTGTTGATCATCCATTTTGAATATAGCGTTGTGTATGTGACCTTCCCAAACTCCCTAACTATCCCTTCCCCCTAGCAAACATAAGTTTGTTTTCTAAGTCTGTGAGTCTCTTTCTGTTTCAAAAGTTCATTTGTATTCTTTCTTTTCAGGTTCCACATATAAAGGAAATAATATGATATTTCTCCTTTTCTGTCTAACTTAATGACACTCTCTGGGTCCATTCATGTTGCTGCAAATGGCATGATTTCATTCTCTTTAATGGCTGAGCAATATTCCGCTGTATACCTGTACCATATCTTCTTTATCCAGTCCTCTGTCAATGGACATTTAGGTTGCTTCCATGTCTTAGCCATTGTAAGCATGCTGCAATGAACACTGGGGCGCTTGTATCCTTTCAGATCATGTTTTTTTCCAGATATATGCCCAGGAATGGTATTGTAGGGTCATATAGTAGCTCTATTTTTAATTTTTTAAGGAACCTCCATACTTTTCCCTTGGTGACTGTACCAATTTACATTCCCACCAAGAGTGTAGGAGGGTTCCCTTCTCTCCACACCCTCTTAAGCATTTGTTGGTGGTGAATTTTTTTGATGATAACCATTCTGACCTGTGTGAGGTGATATCCTACTGTAGTTTTTATTTGCATTTCTCTAACTAGAGATGTTGAACATCTTTTCATGTGCCTATTAACCATCTGTATGTCCTCTTTGGAGAAATGTCAGTTCAGGTCTTCTGCCCATTTTTGAGTGAGCTGTTTGTTCTAAGACTGTCAAGCATCATAAGTTGTTTGTAAATTTTGGAGACTAATCCCTTATTGGTCACATCATTTGCAAATATTTTCTCCCAGTCCATAGGTTGTCTGTTAATTTTGTTTATTGTTTCCTTTGCTGAGTTTAGGTATGTCCCATTTGTTTATTTTTGTTTTTATTTCCATTATTCTGGGAGATAGATTTTTAAAATCACATATATTTCTTAAATAAGCATAAGTATGCAAACTTTTCCTGAAGGAGGGCATGACAACCCATTCTGGTATTCTTGCCTGGAGAATCCCGATGGACAGAGGGGCCTGGTGGGCTACAGTCCATGGGGGTCACAAAGACTCAAATATGACTGAGCAATTAAGCAGAGCACATGCAAAATTTTAACTACTGTAAGACATGGTAAAAAATATAACATTGCCAATTTTGAACATTAAATATAAGCTAAAATTTTGAAGTTTAATTATATAGGATAAATTGAAGTCTAATGAATCCTGAGTAAGATAAAACTGAAACTGTGTTGTTATACCATTTGACTAACTAGAAAAATAATAAAACCTACTCAAATAATTTTTAAAAATATATAACTTTGGTATAAAAAATAATATCAGTGTGAAACACCAAAATGAAAGTAGTCAGCACAAAATACAATAAATATACTAAGGAACTCAAAAAATGAGACTTTGTCTTTTCATTTCATTCAATATTTTATATAAAATAATATTTACATAAATGATGTATAAATATTTGTATAAATTATATATTTCCTGAAAATTCCTATTTCAACAATTAAAATGCCTAATACATTTGGAGAGAGGTTATATAATTTTGTCAAAAAGTTCAAATTAAATTTAACTGAATTTTAGAAACTCAACTTATGTAGAAAACTCTTGCATTTTTAGTAATAGGTTATCAGTATAAAGGTTAATCAAGTCTCTTGTTTCTGTTCCGTTCTTTTTATTTCTTCTGATTTTTCATTTTTGAAAAATCAACTTTGTTGAAATCAAAGTTAAAACTCTTACCAAGATCCAGTCAAATTAATTTTGCTCCTTTACTTTGAATCTTATTATAACGAGAGTTTAGGCTGATGGCATTAGCTAAAACAGAGAATAATTTTTCACCATAACAACCATTGAAATGTTGAGAAGAGAAAACAAAGCAAACAAAAACCTTGGAAACAAATACTTTCATCCAGAAGAAATGTTGATTTGGCCAATGATTAAAATATTAATTTTTATATTATATATTAATTCAACATGTTAATATTTTGAACCTAGACAATCTATATTAAGCCCTATAATGCTGCCTTTCAATAAAGGGTTAAATTCCAAGGCAATGATCCTAATGGAGTTAAAAGACTTAAAGCTGGAGCATTTCAGAAGAGATGATTTACAATGTTTGAAATGTCTTTGTGAAAAATATTTTGTGTACACTTCAGGCATTTCCAAGAATTCTCTTCTGCATAGCTTATTTGAAGAAAATTTCAGCAATCTAGTAGATTTTTGGGCCTCTGAATTATTTATTGGTTTGCATTTATCTGGAAAGAAAAGTTTATAGTTTTAGTGTATTTATTATGCAACATTTACTCTTCCTCTTTTAGATTTACCATCTTTGAAATTCAGTAGCCTTTTTAAAAAAAATGTTGTTTCTAGTTTTTTTGAGATATAATTGGCATATAGTATTATATAAGCCTCAGGTATACAACACAATGATTTAATATATATATATATACTACAAAATGATTACCCCAGTAAGTCTGATTAACATCCATCTCTTCATAAGATCTACTCTCTTAGCAACTTTTTAAAATAAGTGAATGATGTATATCTTTATTTTGTTACTTATCTGGATATTGGCATGTGTGTGAAAGTCACTCAGTTCAGTTCAGTCGCTCAGTTGTGTCCAACTCTTTGCGACCCCATGAATTGCAGCACGCCAGGCCATCACCAACTCCCGGAGTTCACTCAGATTCACGTCCATTGAGTCAGTCATGTCCAACTCTTTGCAATCCCATGGACTGTAGCCTGCTAGGCTCTTCTGTCCATAAAATTCTCCAGGCAAGAATATACTGGAGTGGGTTGCCATTCCCTTCTCCAGGGCATCTTCCTGACCCAGGGACTGAACCCAGGTCTCCTGCATTGCAGGCAGATTCTTTACCATCTGAACCACTAGGGAAAACTATACTTTGCCATACCATCAACCAAACAGGCCCTCCATAATAATATTTGTGTCTTTGATATTTTATTGATTTGCAGTCATATAAAAATCAGCTTTGTGCATGCTAAGTCACTTCAGTCACGTCTGACTTGTTGCGACACTATGGACTGTAGCCGTTATTTTAAAATTTCATTAGATAAATGTATCAAAGTAGGAAGACAGAACATGCTTTATTTTACAGTTTGTTTTATTTGATTGATTGCTTCTTACTATTTAGACATTCAGAGATTGGAGCTCCACTTGTGATTTTGCCCTAGGCCCCACCCATATTGGGGTTGGGCCTGTTACTATGAAGGCTGAGGGAATTGAAGAGTGTCTTGAGTCTGCATACAAAAGAAACAACAGACATTCTAGCAAGTATTCTGATATTTTGATCAGGCCTAGCCTTAAATCTGAAACAAGAAATAGAAATAGCATCAAATCAAGTTAGAAATTTCCCAGTAACAATGCTAAACATTGTTCCATCATTGGAAAAGTTCACCCTGCCAGACTGCTAAGTGTAAGTGGAGGGATTCAGAAAATGCAGGGTCAGCATGGCCACGGCAGGGAAAAGATCCTGGCCACAGGATCTTCTTATTCTGCCTACTAGAACATGCAATCAATGGACTCGGAGGTCCCACTCTGGAGAAGAATGTAGTGGTCCTCTCCAGTGGGGCTGCATCCTCCTTCCTAGTACAGTGTTCTACTACTCTGATTATGAAAAGGGCCAATTAACATAACTGTGTCTGCCCTGTAGTTCCCATCTCTGATTAGCAATGAACCAAGACCCCTCAAGAGTATGTCTACAGAAAGCTACAGACAAAACATGGAAGACACCTGCCTACACTGGCCTTTCCTTGTGGCTCAGCTGGTAAAAGATCTGCTGCGATGAGGGAAACTTGGGTGCTATCCCTGTGTTTCAAAGATCCCTTGGAGAAGGGAAAGGCTACCCACTCCAGTATTCTGGCCTGGAGAATTCCATGGACTGTTTAGTCCATTGGGTCACAAAGAGTTGGACGTGACTGAGTGACTTTCACTTTCACCTGCCTAAGTTAATGATATCACCTTCAAGTATTCAAGTTGGTGCTGAAAATCAGCTGAGTAAAGATGAAATCTTAGGGAACACAGGAAGTAACCTGCCTTCTACTTCCAGTTTCTAGTTTCTATATTAACTAGCTGTGTAATGTTAGATGATTTCTTTTTACAGCCCTGTACTTTTATTTTTTATATTTGTATATTGTAAAATGATCACCAAAGTAAGTCTAGTTAACATCTGCCACAATATGTAGTTAGGGAATTTTTTTTCTTGTGATGAGAACTTCTTTCACATGCAACATGGTATTGTCACTGTAAGGCAAGTGCCGAGTAAAAGAGAGCAAGCCAGGCAGTCAGGTAAAAAAGAAATTTATCAGAAGGAAATGCAAGGGTGACTGGCCCTTAAGGAGAACCAGTGTCCTCCCTTTCTGATAGGGGTCTCTCTTGTACCCCACCAATGAAAAATTCTCTGAGTTCAGTTCAGGTCAGTCACTCAGTTGTGTCCAACTCTTTGAGACCCCATGAGCTGCAGCATGCCAGGTCTCCATGTCCAACACCAACTCCCGGAGCCCACCCAAACTCATGTCCATTGAGACGGTGATGCCATCCAACCATTTCATCCTCTGTCATCCCCTTCTCCTCCTGATCTCAATCTTTCCCAGCATCAGGATCTTTTCCAATGAGTCAGCTCTTCTCATCAGATGGCCAAAGTACTGGAGTTTCAGCTTCAACATCAGTCCAGTGAACACCCAGGACTGAGCTCCTTTAGGATGGACTGGTTGGATCTCCTTGCAGTCCAAGGAACTCTCAAGA
>SJYA01002183.1:1124938-1303630 GCA_006410615.1 Neotragus moschatus
GGCCCCACCCATATTGGGGTTGGGCCTGTTACTATGAAGGCTGAGGGAATTGAAGAGTGTCTTGAGTCTGCATACAAAAGAAACAACAGACATTCTAGCAAGTATTCTGATATTTTGATCAGGCCTAGCCTTAAATCTGAAACAAGAAATAGAAATAGCATCAAATCAAGTTAGAAATTTCCCAGTAACAATGCTAAACATTGTTCCATCATTGGAAAAGTTCACCCTGCCAGACTGCTAAGTGTAAGTGGAGGGATTCAGAAAATGCAGGGTCAGCATGGCCACGGCAGGGAAAAGATCCTGGCCACAGGATCTTCTTATTCTGCCTACTAGAACATGCAATCAATGGACTCGGAGGTCCCACTCTGGAGAAGAATGTAGTGGTCCTCTCCAGTGGGGCTGCATCCTCCTTCCTAGTACAGTGTTCTACTACTCTGATTATGAAAAGGGCCAATTAACATAACTGTGTCTGCCCTGTAGTTCCCATCTCTGATTAGCAATGAACCAAGACCCCTCAAGAGTATGTCTACAGAAAGCTACAGACAAAACATGGAAGACACCTGCCTACACTGGCCTTTCCTTGTGGCTCAGCTGGTAAAAGATCTGCTGCGATGAGGGAAACTTGGGTGCTATCCCTGTGTTTCAAAGATCCCTTGGAGAAGGGAAAGGCTACCCACTCCAGTATTCTGGCCTGGAGAATTCCATGGACTGTTTAGTCCATTGGGTCACAAAGAGTTGGACGTGACTGAGTGACTTTCACTTTCACCTGCCTAAGTTAATGATATCACCTTCAAGTATTCAAGTTGGTGCTGAAAATCAGCTGAGTAAAGATGAAATCTTAGGGAACACAGGAAGTAACCTGCCTTCTACTTCCAGTTTCTAGTTTCTATATTAACTAGCTGTGTAATGTTAGATGATTTCTTTTTACAGCCCTGTACTTTTATTTTTTATATTTGTATATTGTAAAATGATCACCAAAGTAAGTCTAGTTAACATCTGCCACAATATGTAGTTAGGGAATTTTTTTTCTTGTGATGAGAACTTCTTTCACATGCAACATGGTATTGTCACTGTAAGGCAAGTGCCGAGTAAAAGAGAGCAAGCCAGGCAGTCAGGTAAAAAAGAAATTTATCAGAAGGAAATGCAAGGGTGACTGGCCCTTAAGGAGAACCAGTGTCCTCCCTTTCTGATAGGGGTCTCTCTTGTACCCCACCAATGAAAAATTCTCTGAGTTCAGTTCAGGTCAGTCACTCAGTTGTGTCCAACTCTTTGAGACCCCATGAGCTGCAGCATGCCAGGTCTCCATGTCCAACACCAACTCCCGGAGCCCACCCAAACTCATGTCCATTGAGACGGTGATGCCATCCAACCATTTCATCCTCTGTCATCCCCTTCTCCTCCTGATCTCAATCTTTCCCAGCATCAGGATCTTTTCCAATGAGTCAGCTCTTCTCATCAGATGGCCAAAGTACTGGAGTTTCAGCTTCAACATCAGTCCAGTGAACACCCAGGACTGAGCTCCTTTAGGATGGACTGGTTGGATCTCCTTGCAGTCCAAGGAACTCTCAAGAGTCTTCTCCAACACCACAGTTCAAGAGCATCAATTCTTTGGCACTCAGCTTTCATCACAGTCTAACTCTCACATCCATACATGACCACTGGAAAAACCATAGCCTTGACTAGACGGACTTTGTTGGCAAACTAATGTCTCTGCTTTTTAATATGCTGTCTAAGTTGGTCATACCTTTCCTTCCGAGGAGTAAGTGTCTTTTAATTTCATGGCTGCAATCACCATCTGCAGTGATTTTGGAGCCCCAAAAAATAAAGTCAGCCACCGGCTGTTTCCACTGTTTCCCCATCTATTTGCCATGAAATGAAGGGACCCGATGCCATGATCTTAATTTTCTGAATGTTGAGCTTTAAGCCAACTTTCACTCTCTGCTTTCACTTTCATCAAGAGGCTCCTTAGTTCTTCACTTTCTGCCAAAAGTGTGGTGTCATCTGCATATCTGAGGTTATTGATATGTTTCTCAGCAGTCTTGATTCTGGCCTGTGCTTCTTCCAGCCCAGCGTTTCTCATGATGTATTCTGCATATAAGTTAAATAAGCAGAGTGACAATATACAGCCTTGATGTACTCCTTTCCCTATTTGGAACCAGTCTGTTGTTTCATGTCCAGTTCTAACTGTTGCTTCCTGACCTGCATACAGGTTTTTCAAGTTCTCTGAAGAGATAGTTCATTTCTAGCCTGTAGTTGAGTCCTGCAGTCATGTAGCTGGAGGTCTGGAATCTGGTGGTCTCATAGCCTTGAGAAGGTAGGCACCAGTGAGAAAACAGAGTGTTGTTTGGGCAATTTGGTCAGTCTCAAGGATCACTGTGATTTTTTTCTTTGTTTGCAGGTCAACATAATGAACCATTTCTACTATGAGCCCCTATCTAGGCCCTATCAGTCACCATGCTGCAAATTACATCCCCAGGACTTTATTATTTTGTAACTGGAAGTTTGTACCTTCACACTTTCTTTACTCATTTCACCTGTACCACACCACCTTGCCTTTTGTGCCTGATTGCTAAGTCACTTCAGTCATGTCCAACTCTTCGCAACCCCATGGACTGTAGCCCATCAGGCTACAGGCAAGAATACTGGAGTGGGTGGCCATGCCCTCCTCGAGGGCATCTTCCCAACTCAAGGGTCTAATCCACATCTCTCATATTCTCCTACATTGGCAGATGGGTTCTTTACCACAAGCATTACCTGGGAAGCACCCAGGTAATGGTAATGCCTCTAGAAACCATCAGTTTCTTCTCTGTGCCTATGAGCTTGTTGACTGTTGGGTTTTTGGTTTTTTAGTCCAGATATTGAGATTGTATATTTGTCTTTCTTTATCGGACTTTTTTAACTTAGCATAATGCCCTTAAGGTCCATCCATGTTGTCATGATAGGATTGTCTTTTTTTGATATTCCAAATATCTAATGGAATATTTGATAATATTCTATTACATGTGTATGTATATGTATACAGACACCCCACATTTTTTTTTATCTGTTCATCCCTCTATGGACACAAGTTGCTTCCATGGCTTGGCTATTGTGAAGCCAATGGAAGGAGATGGAAGGAGATGTTATAGATATGAGTTAGTGTTTTCATTTTTTCAGAAAAATACTCAGAAGTGAAGCTGCTGGATCATATAATCCTCCTGTTTTTCCTTTTATTTTTTGAGGTGCTTCCATACTGTTTTCCTTAGTGGCTGTATCAATTCACTTTTCCACCAATAAAGCTCAAGAGTTTCCTTACTCCACATCCTCCCCAACTCTTGTTAGCTCTTGTCTCTTTGATGCTAGCCATTTTCACAGTTGTGTAGTGCTATCTCATTATGGTTTTGATTTGCATTTCCCTGATGATTGGTGATTCATGTACAGTTACATCTGTGTGCAAAAATGTCCCCTCAGACACTCTGTTCATTTTTAATTGGATTGTAGAGGCAGAGAATTGTTTTGTTTTGTTTTGCTATTAAGTCCTATGAGTTCTTTATATATTTTGTATATTAACCACTTACCAGATAATACTTTGCAAATATTTTCTCCCATAAGTAGATTGCCTTTTCATTTTGTTGATGTTTGATGTAGTCTCAGTTGTTCATTTTTGTTTTTGTTACCTTTGCTTTTGATGCCAGATCACCGCCCCAAATATATATATATAATCATCAAAAATTACAGCTTATGATTCCAGCAAACTTACTGCCTATTTTTCTTCTAAAAGTTTTATGATTTCTGGCCTTAAATTCAAACCTTTAATCCACTTTCAGTTAATTAAGTTACCAATATCATTCTTCTGTATGTGGTTGACCAGTTTCTCTACTTGTGGAAGAACCCACCCTTTCTCCGATTGTCATAAGTTAATTGGCAAAATATTCGTGTGTTTCTTTCTGAGATCTCTATCATTTCATTTATCTATTTTTATGCAAATGCCGTAATGTTTTGGTTACTGTAGCTTTGTAATTCAGTCGGAAATCAGGGAATGTGATACCTCCAGCCTAGATGTTCTTTCTCAAGATTGCTTTGGCTACTGGGGATCTTTTGTATTTCCATACAAATTTTTGGGTTGTTCTATTTCTGTGAAAAATGCCACTGGAATTTTTATAGAGATTTTTATTGATTTTATCAGTAGATTGCTTTGATTAGTATAGGCATTTGAACAATATGAATCTTCCCAGTTCATAAGCATGAAACATCTTTCCATTTATGTATTATTTAATTTGCATCATTAATGTCTTACAGTTTTCAATATAGAGATCATTTTTACCTCCTTGATTAAATTCACTTCTATGTATGCTATTCTTTTGTTGCAGCTAAAAAAATTTTTTTTTCTTAATTTCTCTCTCTGATAGTTTGTTATTAGGGTATAGAAATGTGACAGATTTCTGGGTATTGAGATGGTATCCTGTAACTTTGCTGAATTCATTTATAAGTTCTAACAGTTTTTGATAGATTCTTATCTATCAAATGGATAATTATCAGGCATTGTATTATCATGATATAATAATATCAGATATTATCTGACACTATCATGACATGATAATAATATCAGATATTATCTGACATGGTAATATCTTGTCATCTAAAAATAATAACAGTTTTACTTATTCCTTTCCAAAAAGGACTTCCCTGGTGTCTCAGATGGTAAAGCATCTGCCTACAATGTGGGAGACCCTGGTTCAACCCCAGTGTTGGGAAGATCTCCTGGAGAAGGAAATGGAAACCCACTCCAGTATTCTTGCCTGGAAAATCCCATGGACGGAGGAGCCTGTTAGTCTACAGTCCATGGGGTTGCAAAGAGTTGGACACGACTGAGTGATTTCACTGTCCAATTTGGATGCCTTTTTTTTCTTTTTCTTGCCCAGTTGCTCTGGCTAGGACTTTCAATAGTATGTTGGATAAAAGTGATGAGAGTGGACATTTTTGTCTTGTTCTGGAACAATTTCTCACTGTTGAGTATGATGTTATCTGTGGGATTATCATATCTGGCTTTTACTATGTTGAAGTATATTCAATCGATACTTTGCTGAGAGTTTTTATTATAGATAGATGTTGAACTTTGTCAAAAGCTTTTTCTTCATCTATTGAAATAATCTTAAATTTTTTGCTTTCATTTTGGTAATGTGGTATATCACATTGACTGATTTGGAGATGTTGAACCATTCTTACATCCCTGGAGTAAATCTCACTTACTCATGTTTTACGATCTTCTTAATGTATTGTTGAATTCAGTTTGGTAGTATTTTATAGAGGATTTTTGTATCTATGTTCATCAGGGATATTGGTCTGTAGTTTCTTTTTGTCGTAGAGGCCTATTTGGTTTTGATAGAAAGGTAATGCTGGCCTGGTAAGGTGAGTTTGGAAGTGTTTCTTCTTTTCAGTTTTTTGGAAGAGTTAGAGATGGATTGATATTTATTCTTCACTGAGTGTTTGGTGGAACTCACCAGTGATGCCATCTGGTTCTGGGCTTTTGTTTCTGGGAATGTTAATTGAAGTATGGTTAATTTACAATGCTGTGTTAGTTCTAGTGTATAGAAGTGATTCATTTATACATATTTTATATATATTCTTTTTCAGATTCTTTTCCCATGTAAGTTGTTATAAAATATTGAGTATAGTTCCCTGTGCTGTACATTAGGTCCTTGTTGTTTATCTATTTTATATATAGTAGTATATATGTGTTATTCCCAGATTCCTAATTTATCCCTCCCCCCTTTCCCCTTTGATAACTATAATTTTGCTTTCTGTTTCTTATTTAAAATAAGTTTATCTGTATTATGTTTTAAGATTCCACATATAAAGTGATACACATATTTGTCTTTCTCTGATTGACTTCACTCAATATGATCATCTCTAGATCCACCCATGTTACTTTTCTGTCTGACTTTTTTGACTAGGCATAATTGCCTCAAGGGCCACCTGTGTAGCAGGACTTCCTTCTTTTTATGAATAGACGTATATCACATTTTCTTTAACCATTCATCCATTGATGAACACTTAGGATTGTGCGTCTTGGGTACTATAAATGATGTGCAGTGAACTTAGAGGTGCAGATATTTGGGACAGAGATTTTACTTCCTCCAAATATATTCTCAGGAATGAAATTGCTGTATCGTATGGTAGTTCTATTTTTTAATTTTTTAGGAACCTCCATTTTATCCTCCATCGTAGCTGTACCAATTTACATTCTCACCAACAATGAACAAATGTTCCTTTTTCTTCACATGCTCAGCATTTGTTATCCTTGTCTTTTGATGACAGCCATTTAACAGATGTGAAGTGATATCTCTCATGAAGCCTTCTCTTTTATACATATTTTATCATTGGAATTTTTCACAGAATAACATAATTAGCTCTGTACTCCCGGCATGGGAAATCATGAAAGGCTGGAACAGACATTTTCTGTAATGTACACAGACAATTATAAAACCCAGACTGACTGAAGGGCAAAAGAAATTGAGGCAAAAAAAGTAGAGGAGAACAGTTATAAATAATCATGTCACAGAGAAAGTAACTTTGATTCTTGACAGCCTCCAGTTCCTAATGCCAATCCCTTGTGAAACAGATGGTCTTTCTTGAGTCTGATAATGTCGTTCTCTTGGATAAGTCTTTGCCTCTCCTCTCAATTAAAAAAAAAATGTTTAAGCCAATCTGAACAAATTTCTGTGATTTACAAGAAGTTCAGTGTGGCAAATATATCAAAATTTTATGTGTGTGTATATATATATATATATATAAAATATAATCAAAGTTCTAAAATAATTTTCAAAAATTAATTTCCAAGGAAGATTAGAAATAGATCTTAATATAATTAGAGAAACTGTAATTACCACTTAACAAAATCTTCATTTTTGAGGTACTTTACCACTATCTTTATCTCCAAAAGGCTAACAACATAAAGTAATAAAATTTGAAAGACTAAATCCTTAGTGAGACCTTGACCTGACCAGTTAAGAAAATGACACATTTCCTCTCTCAATTAGTTTTTCTAATGATGATTCTGTTTTCAATAAGGAAAGGACGTAACTTAGTGACTCAATTCTAAGTGACTAAAGTCCAAGTTAGATGAAAATTGGACACATGACAAAGTGACCCAAACAAGTAGAAAGCCATGGGAAAGAAACAGAAAGAATGAGCTGAGAGAGCTAGCAGTAATAGAATGGAAGCATAAGTAGGTGGATATGTGATCATAAGGAGGGAATGGAGAATTCTTAGGGAATATTCAAAACTTGGGGGACAAATTAGAATTTTTTTGGAAAAGAAGACCAAAAACACAGATGGTAGACAAGATGGTATTGTTTCTTTGAGAAATGGACTCTGGTTTAATATATAGAATCCTCTGAGACTTGGGTGGGGGGGCGGATTAGTAGAATGGGAAATACACAGTTAGTTAACACAGGCAGGGATTTTAAGTAAAATGTCTGCCACCTGTTAGATACATGATGCAGCATAACAAGATTTCATGGTACTTTTTTCAGACATCAAGTAAAGACATTCTATTTGAACTGTTTCATGAGAGCTACCATGAGCAGCCACACAAGGAGAAAGCATTCTTCATAGTAGTTGAAATTCATTTTTGGTAATTTAAGTATTTTTTCTGAAAAATCCATAGTTTTTCACATACATATGTTATGTTCTTAGTTGCTCAGTTGCATCTGACTCTTTGCAACCCCATAGAGTGTAGCCAGACTACTCTGTTGATGGGATTCTCCAGGTAGGAATACTGGAGTGGACTGCCATACCCTTCTCCAGGGGATCTTCCCAACCCAAGGACCAAACCCAGGTCTCCCACATTTCAGGCAGATTCTTTACCATCTGAGCCACCAGAGAAGCCCTTTCACATATATATTCTATGGAAAATTAATGCCTTAAAAATAATTCTAGTTCAGCTCAGTTCAGTCACTCAGTCATGTCCGACTCTTTGCAACCCCATGAACCACAGCACCACACCAGGCATCCCTGTCCATCACCAACTCCCAGAGTTCACCCAAACCCATGTTCATTGAGTGGGTGATGCCATCCAACCATTTCATCCTCTGTCATCCCCCTTTCCTCCCGCCGTCAATCTTTCCCAGCATCAAGGTCTTTTCAACAGAGTCAGCTCTTTGCATCAGGTGGCTAAAGTATTGGAGCTTTAGCTTCAATATCAGTCCTTCCAAAGAACACCCAGGACTGATTTCCTTTAGGATGGATGGGTTGAATCTCCTTGCAGTCCAAGGGACTCTCAAGAGTCTTCTCCAACACCACACTTCAAAAACATCAATTTTTAGGTGCTCAGCTTTCTTTATAGTCCAACTCTCACATCCACACATGACTACTGGAAAAACCATAGTTTTGACTAGACGGACCTTTGTTGGCAAAGTAATGTCTCTGCTTTTTAATATGCTGTCTAGATTGGTCATAACTTTCCTTCCAAAGAGTAAGCGTCTTTTAATTTCATGGCTGCAAACACCATCTGCAGTGATTTTGGAGTCCCCCAAAATAAAGTCAGCCACTGGCTGTTTCCACTGTTTCCCCATCTATTAGCCATGAAGTGATGGGACCAGATGCCATGATCTTCGTTTTCTGAATGTTGAGCTTTAAGCCAACTTTTTCACTCTTCACTTTCACTTTCATCAAGAGGCTTTTAATTCCTTTTCACTTTCTGCCAAAAGGGTGATGTCATCTGCATATCTGACATTATTGACATTTCTCCTGGCAATCTTGATTCCAGCTTGTACTTCTTCCAGTCCAGCATTTCTTATAATGTACTCTGCATAGAAGTTAAGTAAGCAGGGTAACAATATACAGCCTTGACGTACTCCTTTTCCTGTTTGGAACCAGTCTGTTGTTGCATGTCCAGTTCTAACTGTTGCTCCCTGACCTGCATACAGGTTTCTCAAGAGTCAGGTCAATAAAGCAGAAATAAAGCAATAAAGCAGAAATAGATGTTTTTCTGGAACTCTCTTGCTTTTTCCATGATCCAGCGGATGTTGGCAATTTGATTTCTGGTTCCTCTGCCTTTTCTAAAACCAGCTTGAACATCTGGAAGTTCACAGTTCACATATTGCTGAAGCCTGGCTTGGAATTTTGAGAATTTTGAGCATTGTATCTTTTATACATCAAAGCAGTCTTAAGAGACTCTACCCATAACTTCTTACCATATCATGAAATTTATTCCAAATCTTACTCTTTACACTATTGGTTGCCATTCAGAATATATCCAGAGAAGTTAACTTAAAATCAGTATACTCTATGTGTGCCCATAAAGAATTCATTACCCACAGATTTTTTTCCTTAATATTATCACTAAATCTATTTATGGGAGCTTTCCCAGTGCCTCAGACAGTAAAGAATCTGCCTTCAATGTAGGAGCCTTGGGTTCAATCCCTGGATCAGGAAGATCCCTTGGAGAAGGGAACAGCTACCCACTCCAATATTTTTGCTCGAAAATGGTATGGACAGAGAAGCCTGACAGGATACAGTCCATGGGATCTCAGAGTCAGACATGACTGAGTAACTAACACTTTCACTTTTCACTTTTCATCTGTTTATTCAGTTCTGTTCACTCGCTCAATCATGCCCGACTCTTTGCAATCCCATGAACCTCAGCACGCCAGGCCTACATGTCCATCACCAACTCCCAGAGTACACCCAAACCCATGTCCATTGAGTCAGTGATGCCATCCAACCATCTCATCCTCTGTTGTCCCCTTCTCCTCCCACCCTCAATCTTTCCCAGTTTCAGGATCTTTTCATTGGGCATCTACTGACCGGGGGGGTTCTTCTTTCAGTGTCCTATCTTTTTGCCTTTTCATACAGTTCATGGGGTTCTCGAGGCAAGAATACTGAAGTGGTTTGCCATTCCCTTCTCCAGTGGATCACATTCTGACAGACCTCTCCACCATGACCCATTGTCTTGGGTGGCTCCACATGGCATGGCTTAGTTTTGTATCTGATACAAATTAGTCAAGAACAGAAAACCTACATGTGCAGTTTTGTACTTCTTCTAATGAACCATGTCATTTCATGCATATACACCTTTGTTTATAAGATTATGCTTATATAAGAATCTCTGTCAACACCACCTTCATTTCCTTCTGTCTGGTAACAACACCTACTCAGATCACTTTCTTTAGAAATTCTTTCCTGTCTTCTACAACTGAATAATCACTTAATGCCTCCTTGGTTAATTGTATCCTTTTCACACATATTTGCAGTAGGTTGCTTTTTACATGTTTATTTCCATATACACAGACCATATAAAATCATAAACTTATAGAAGGCAGATATATTATTTACATTTGCTTATACTAAATCTGTTAATACTAGCACAGTGCTTCATAGATGTTCTACAAATGCTAGGGGGTGAATATATATATATATATATATATNCTTCTCCAGGGAATCTTCCTGACCCAGTGATTGAACCCTGGTCTCCCACATTGCAGGCAGATACTTTACCATCTGAGCCACCAGGGAAATTCTCAGTTCAGTTCAGTTCAGTTGCTCAGTCATGTCCGACTCTTTGCAACTCCATGAATCGCAGCACGCCAGGCCTCCCTGTCCATCACCAACTCCGGGAGTTCACTCAGACTCATGTCCATCAAGTCAGTGATGCCATCCAGCCATCTCATCCTCGGTCGTCCCCTTCTCCTCCTGCCCCCAATCCCTCCCAGCATCAGAGTCTTTTCCAATGAGTCAACTCTTCGCGTGCTGCTGCTGTGCCAAAGTACTGGAGTTTCAGCTTTAGCATCATCCCTTCCAAAGAAATCCCAGAGCTGATCTCCTTCAGAATGGACTGGTTGGATCTCCTTGCAGTCCAAGGGACTCTCAAGAGTCATCTCCAACACCACAGTTCAAAAGCATCAATTCTTCGGTGCTCAGCCTTCTTCACAGTCCAACTCTCACATCCATACATGACTACTGGAAAAACCATAGCCTTGACTAGACAGACCTTTGTTGGCAAAGTAATGTCTCTGCTTTTGAATATGCTATCTAGGTTGGTCATAACTTTTCTTCCAAGGAGTAAGCATCTTCTAATTTCATGGCTGCAGTCACCATCTGCAGTGATTTTGGAGCCCCCCAAAAATAAAGTCTGACACTGTTTCCACTGTTTCCCCATCTATTTCCCTCTGGAGCCCCCAAAAAAGTTCTCGAGAAAAAATGTGTTGTAATTATGTTGGTGATGAGTGTTATCTAGACTTAATGTGGTGATGATTTCAAAATACATACAAATACTGACTCACGTTATACACCTGAAACGAATATCAGGGTATATGTCAATTATATTTCAAAGAAGGAAGATGTTGTTTTTAAGAAATCTAGATATTGCAAGATGGTAAAGATGCAGAGCTCTGTTCCATAAACTTAGCTGCTTTTGCATTGTGCATTTTTCTTTGCAAAGAATTCTGAGAGCTAGATAAATGGAAGTAGACGCATATAAACAGGATTAACCATTTGAGTGAGTCTTTAGTTTGGATGGGGTAGGATTATTTTCCTTCCTCAAGAAAAGAAGAAAGTTCCTAGGATGTATGTACCCAGAAGAGTTTATTTGATTTTTCATCCTCCAAAGGGTCTTCCCAACCCAGGGATCAAACCTGTGTCTCCTGCATTGGCAGGCAGATTCTTTACCACTGAGCCACCTAAAGAGTCTATTTGGAAAGACATTGTTCCTGCCTCTTATACTCTCCTTTCCCTGGAAGATTGTTATTCCCTGTTACCTGGACAGTGTTCCTTGCAGACAAGACTGAGGGAGCCCTGGACTTACCTTCCTGTGTAAATCACCAGGGACTGAGACTTGCTTCTGGATGCTGTTATATCATAAAACCACAACACTGGGAAGATGAAAAGTCTGAAATCTGAAAGTAATGCCCAAACAGGCTCACAATAGATGTTGAGCAGATTTGGGGAAGATTTAAACAAAATCAGATGCCAAACATCTAAAATTTGGAGGGAAAAATATTCCTAGAGCCAGCCCTCTCCAGGTGTGCTATTCCCAGGAAAAGTGAGGGGCATGGTGGGGGTGGAGGTGCATAGAATACAAGAATGCAGAGGTGCAGAGGTGTCCTTGAATTCCATATCACCAGATTTTATGTCTTCTTATAAGTTTATAAGGGAGGAGACATCTGAAAACACATCACGAGGTCAAAGGAGTTTCCCACACTGTGCTGTGATGTGTTGGCTCCTGAAGGGCAGGCAAGTCTTAACTTTCTTATTATCTCCTGGAATTCTAGAAAATTGTCTGGCACATTCTGGCGGTAGCTTCATGCACATCTCTTGAATGTGATTATTCAGGAGGAGGAGGAGGAGGGGCTCAGAAGATAATAGTAATGTTGATGTGCCTTGTGGAAAGATCCACTGCTTCTTTATGGGTTTGGCAATTGAAGTTTTATGTAAATCTTTTATAACCACTGCTTTGTTGAACTTTGGCAGATTTCTGGCTTGCTAACTGAGCAGTGACAAGGCTAACATTGTTTTATAATTAGGTTTAGGACTTCCCACCTCCTTAGAAGATGGCAAGGAAATTCCAAAAGCCCTGCAGGTGCTAGCCTATCAAGAATTCCTGAAAGAAAAACAAGACAAAGAAATGGAGTCAGCCATGATTCCACAATTACGGTTACTGTCAGAAGTAGAAGGGCAAGACTTTATTTTTTTTTCATTGAATGGAACTTATTATTCTGTGGAAAAATAACTAACCCCCCAAAACTCTCAAAAGACATACTTTGGAACCTTCCAATAACAACTTTTTTTGCCATGATCCTATTGTTTCTGTCAACTTGGCTGCTCCTCAGTCTTTAGTCATTAAATGTAATTTCATTTCTGAAATCTCAGAAAGATGTAGGTGATAAGATAAGCCCCAAAGCTATGAGGTTTCTTGCAAAAATGTAAAGTCATCATCTTTTGCACAAAAAATGTAACAGCTTTCTTTCTGCTCTTTATGCAGCATACTGGAGTAGTTTACAAATTAGCAAGCTTCAGGTTTTGTGGGTCTTTGGTTTTAAATCCCTTTCATAGGAAAAATATTTGCCAGGCTTGGTAGGCAGCCTAAGGGAGACCTTTAGTGATCTCCATCACCAAGTGTTGAACCCCATGTGTAATTTCCTCCCACCCTGAAAAGAGAGGACGTGTGATAGCAATAGTGATATAGTGGAAAGGACAGCATGTGGTTTTTGAGGTAGGTCATTGGAGATGTGGAGGCTTCCACCTTCTTCTCTCTTAGACCACTCAGCCTGGGCAAAGCCAGCTGCCATGTTGTGAGGATACTCAAGCAGTCCTGTTACAGAGAGGACCACGTGCTGAGAAACTGAGGTGCCCAGCAGCACTCAGCACTGACTCAGCCATGTGAGTGGGCCAGTTAGGAGGTGGATCCTCTGGCCAGTCAAGTCTTCAGATGACCGCAGCCCCAGCTGACACTGTGACGGTAACCCCACATAAGATCTGGAGTCCTTCAACTGCTCATCCCCAGATTTCTGACTAATATAATCGGGATGAGAAAATAAGTGTTTATGGCTTTTCCAAACTGTTAGATTTTAGAGGATTTGTTCTACAGCAATTGATAACAGATACCAAGTGATGATTCTTAGCTAGGAATTAGAGTTAGTCATTAAGAATAATGAGAATAGGACCTGAGATGAGGCACAAGTTCAGATAAAAAGTGTTTCTTCACTGCATAATTTTTACTAGAATTTTAAAAATCAAGGGAATGCAAGGCTCTTGAGTTTGAGAAGCCTGCTTTGTAAGCAGTGCATGAGTTACAGCAGGGCTTGAGTGAGTGAAGGATGAGATAAGAAATGGGATAGGGAAAGAAGGGTCTTCCCTGGTAGCTCAGCTAGTAAAGACTCCATCTGCAATGCAGGAGACCCTTCTTCAATTCCTGGGGTGGTAAGATACCACAGAGAAGGGATAACCTACCCACCTTAGTACACTTCAGTATTCTTGGGCTTCCCTGGTGGCTCAGATGATAAAGAATCCACCTGCAATGTGGAAAACCTAGGTTCGATCCCTGGGTTGGGATCCTCCAGAGGAGGGCACAGCAACTCACTCCAGTATTCTTGCCTGGAGAATCCCCACGGACAGAGGAGCCTGGCAGGCTACAGTCCATGGGATCACAAAGATTCGGACATGACTGAGCAGCAACTAAGCAAAGCACAGGGAGAGAAGACGTTTGGTTTTTAAATTCTTACAATCTCATTAGTGACTTGGGCTCTGAAGGTAGATTCAGGTAATCAAAAACTAATCCTTGAAGAGTGAAATGCCAACCAACATACATTCATCTGAAAAATACAGAGGTCGGAACTGAGGCTGTCAAGGTTAAATTCTTGGTGGGCTGTCACTCATTGCATGCTCACAGTAGAAATTGAACATGCATTCCTGAGGGGCTTAGAAAAAACAATCCAAACTCCTTCAAGACAGAATTTCTGGTAACTACTACCAACTATTAGAAACTGTCATAGATAATAATGCTCTGAAGGGGTGGTAGCATTTGAAATAGGATTTGTTGTAATCCTTCCTTAGAATATATCCAGGAAGGGAGATTCCATTGCAAGACCAGAGGCTAGAATTATGAAACCACAGACTTCCACTCATAACAGTTTGGGCTCCTAGCTACTACGAAGAACCCTCTTGCAACACGGCAAATAAATCTTGCATTCATCACTGTGAAGATATTTTATAAGGCTCTGGAATATTTGTAAGGATGCATGAGCTCAGAATGAGGAGAATGGACAGGGAAGTGCTCCTGAGGGCAAACTCTTATATCAATCCTGACATGTGGAGCCTAAGCCTTGTCTGTATAACACAGAGTCTCACCCAGTAGGACACTGAGGAGGCAAAGCTGGCCCCAAGTCATTACTCAGCTCTTAGCAAATGCAAACACACACCTTCTTTGGCAGAGGCCTGAAGGAAAGGAAAGAGAGAGGATCAAGAAAGAACACACAGGTAGCTTCAAGGATATTGTGACAGTCTAGCTTTTAAATTGCAGCATGGATTGTGTTTGCATTTACGTCATTAGTTACCTAGAGTTTGCACATGTATATGTGTAGCATTTTTATTTAAACCAAGTAAAATGCCTCCCTTACCTGTCCCCACAAACAAGAACCACAGGACTGGAAAAGGTCAGTTTTCATTCTGATTTCAAAGAAAGGCAATGCCAAAGGATGCTCAAACTACCACACAGTTGCACTCATCTCAAATGCTAGTAAAGTAGTGCTCAAAATTCTCCAACCTAGGCTTCAACAGTACCTGAACTGAAAACTTCCAGATGTTAAAGCAAGATTTAGAAAAGGCAGAGGAACCTGAGATCAAATTGCCAACATCCATTGGATCATTGAAAAAGCAAGAGAGTTCCAGAAAAAGGTCTACTTCTGCTTTATTGACTATGCCAAAACCTTTGACTGTTTGGAACACAACAGACTGTAGAAAATTCTTAAAGAGACAGGAGTACCAGATCACCTGACCTGCCTCCTGAGAAACCTGTGTTGCAGGCCAAGAAGCAACAGTTAGAACTGGACATGGAAATGATATAATAGACCAGTTAGACCTAATTGATATCTATAGGACATTTTACCCCAAAACAATGAATTTCACCTTTTTCTCAAGTGCACACGGAACATTCTCCAGGACAGATCACATCCTGGGCCATAAATTGAGCCTTGGTAAATTAAAAAAAATTGAAATCATTCCATGCATCTTTNTATATATATATAACTTCATGATTTGTCAAACACATCATCACATTTTGACCTATAATACAGCTAACTAGGAAAGATACTTTTCATGTTGAAAGTTAGAGAAATGAAGGCTCAAATTGTTATCTACTGTCCAAGGTCCCAGGGCTAATATGAAGCATTTTTCAGTTATCCCAATGCAAAATCCCTCCCTCCCTCTCTCTCACACACACACAAATTGTTTCTCATTGTTCTAAACCACCTCTCATTGGAGGGTTACATACTTTTTTAAATTGTATTTCTTTTCATTGCCAATTGTTTGGACACAGCTGGCTGTATATTACATCCTACATGCATTTGGATCTGTAAATATGCCTTTTAACCCTACATTTAAAGGAAGCCTTGCAGGTTCCAACCAGTCACATGTCCATGAATTAATCTCCATGTAACTTTGCATGCTACATTATCTCATATATGTGAAGGATGTGTTCTCCAACCCAAAATGCTTCATTGCTTTGTTTTGACTTCTGGTTTGTTTAGAATTTGCAACAGATGGTTTCTTTGTTTCCACTCTAAGTTGAATTCCATGTGCCATATAAGAGAAAAGAGATCCCAAGACATGGTTCTTAGATTTATTAACAGACCCAGCGCAAAAGGAACAAAGTTTATATTCCTGAATCAGAGCTTAAGCTTTGACCAAAGACTGTGTCTTGAGTAATAAAGATTTGTTTTAGAAAGTAACAGATAAGAAAAGAAATGTCTCAACATATGAAAACCATTTCATTATATAAGTGGAAGTTAAACTGTGCTTCACGCAAGTAAACGAATGCCATACTGATCTTAGCTGATTGTGGTGAGTACACAGAGAGAGGATTCATTAGCAAATTACTTTGAAAGAAAAAAAGTTCTTTATGACAACTTTCTCCCTGGAACCTGGTGTAATTTGCCCCATGAGAATGAAGAGATAAAGAACAAATCTTGGATTTGCTGATCCAAGTAATATACTGCAGATTTGTGTTTAGAGGCAAATTCTCAACTAACAACCCAAGATTATCAGAAGTGTTTAGTTGTCTGAAATTTAAGGCTGAAAATTATTTTAAGCAGGAACTAGAAAACCTGATATGAAAGGGTTCATTTGTTATTTTCTCCTTTTAAATGTTTTCTCTGCTTAAACCTCACCCTAAGACATGCAACTGATTATGGGAAAGAGAAAAAGTAAAAAGCAAAAAGAGTGGATAGGTATGCCTCAAATGAAGAATATCCAATTCAAAAAATGTCTGTAGATGGGAAGGCATTCAAAACAGGTAAATTAGAGGGCTTGATTTACTTTTCAAGTGAGTTTTCTTTTTTACTCTTTTAAATACTTTAATTGGAGGAGAATTGCTTTACAGTGTTGTATTAGTTTCTGCTGTACAACAATGCAATTCAGCCATAATTATACATATATCACCTCTTTCTTTAGCCTCCCTCCTCTGCCCCAACAAGTGAATTTTCTAAAGAATTAATCCTTAAATTACTATTCCTCTAGTAGATTTAAACACAAAGTCCCATTGACTTAGGTTTTTTGGTATAAGAATATACTCATTGAATAACATGAAATCTGTAGAGAATATGAGCAAAGAAGCAAGAATAACAGCAACAATTTAGAAATTTTATGGACATGAATTGCTAATACTCCCATATGTTTCTGTCATTTTTCTACCCCAAGTGTGAAAGCATATTACAAAGAAAAAAATACCTACTCAAAAAATTTCTCATCTATGGGCCTTCCCTGCTGATTCAGAGACTAAGAATCTGCATGCCAGATGGGTTCGATCCCTGGTGTGAGAAGATCCCACATGTCATGGAGTAATAAGCCCATGTACCCACAACTACAGAAGCCCATGTGCCTAGAGCCTGAGCTCTGTAACAGGAGAAGACACCCCAGTGAGAAGCCCCCTCTCACTGCAGCTAGAGAAAGCCCATGTGGAGCAACAAAGACCCAACACAGCCAAAAACTAAAAACAAATAAAAAGATCTCTCAGTTGAGATAGCTTAGACAATAAATCTAAAAACAAAATAAGAAAAAAATATTTGCACTTAAGAATTTCCTTAAATAAGTGGCACCCCAGATCCATGATCTTCCTGCGAGAAACCAAAATCCATGCTAGGATGCTTGGCCTTTAAAATAAAACAAAAATACCCCAAATCCACTTATTCCTAAAACGTTAGTTTCTTTCAAAGTATATCCCCAAAAAAGGGTCTGAGATAAATACTAAGCTGAAATAAAATGAGTAGTCTGTATGTCAGTTTCTCTCTTTCTTCCCTTCCCTTCCCTCCAGTCTTAGAAACTATACTTCCAAATGAAGCCTAGACCATGTACTTTGTGCCCTTCATCTTTCTATCAGATTCTTCTGTGGTAATTCAACTTAATTACCATCTCTCATACATAAAATCATAAAACTCTTCCCCAAACACTGACTTATCTTCATAACTACTGTATTTACTTTGTAATTGCTGAACATTCTTTTTATCTTTATCCAGAGATCAATAAACTATGACCAGTAGCCTAAATTCTACCTTCTATCTCTTTGTACATGAAGTCTTACAGAAACACAGGCTAGGCTGTTGGTTCATGGATTTTCTATGGCTTATTTCACACAACAATGACAGGGCTGAATAGTTTCAGCAAGGACTTTGTAGCCCACAAGGTCTAAAATATTTTCTATCTAGTCCTTCACAGGATAGTCTTGAGCCCTTAGAAATCAAACATCCTGAAAGAGTACTCTAGACACTGGTCCTACTTTTGTACCTCTCATCTGTCTTCCACCCACTGTGCCCTGGTTTCCATGACAACCCTTCAAAAGTAACACTACATTAAAAACATCAACACTCTTCTTCTTGAGACTCTCCAGAACTAAATCCTCTTGTTTCTGAACCTAAATTTTAAGCACCCTTTTATCTCTAGCTTCTCTTATTCCTCTCATTCCTCAGTGCCATTATTATTTTTTTTTGTGGGGGAGGGGGCACATGCCACAGGGCATGTAGGATCTTAGTTCCTGGACCAGGGATCGAACCCACACCCCCTACATTGGAAGCACAGATCCTTAACCACTGGTCGGCCAGGGAAGTTCATCAGTGTCATTATTTTATTTTATTTTTTTCTGTTACTGTCTTCTTTCTGTATATTCTAGTTCTGGTCAATCTTATCTATTTTAATGACTTTGATTGTTGAGTCTATGTGGACAATTTCAAATTACTCTCAGCCCTGATCTGTCTCTCAAGCTCAACTTTGGTTAAGTCAACAGGATACTGAACATCACATGGAGAATTCTAAATGTCAAACAGAACATTTTGTTCTCTTGTAATCCCTACTTCCTCTTAATGATATTACTGATCGCCTAGTTCCCAAGGCTAGAAAGTTTGGAAATATCATGCTCTTTCATTCTGACCATCTAAATGCTTACTAAACACCATGACGCTGATCTATTCTGCATGCAGAACCGCTTTTACTCCTATTTCCCCTTTCTTTTCCACGGCCTTGCCGGCAGCTTTTCCCGGGGTGGTTGTGGAGTCTCCTTATGGTCTCATGCCTCCTCTAAAACTGTCTATATGTGCCTCCCATTCTTGTCTTCCTGTAACACAGTTTAGTTTACAACCCTCTCCTGACACTTTTTTGTTGCCTAATAAATGAAATCCCAAGTCCTTAACTGCATTAGTCAGAGTCCCAGCAGGAAACAGATGACACAAACTGAGGAGAGTTCTAAAAAAATTTTACTAAGTGTGGAAGGAATGTAAGGAAACCAACCAAGTGTAATGTAGGAACTTAAACCTAGCAAGAATGGAAAACCTCGCTGTTTCTAATCCTGAAAAGGCAAGAGGAAGGAGAAATTACCAGAACCTAGACTCAGTAACATGTACGAAGGGCTACTTTACATGTGATCTTTTGTGGAAAGACTCAACCTGTAGGGAAGGAACCCAAAGAATAAACCTCTGACATCACTCCCCTCCCCCATGCTCATCACCCCCAGTGCTTCCTGTTGGCTGAACCCAAATAGACCCCAAAGACCAAAACAGAACAATCCATACACTGCAGCTTCCTGGGGCAAAGAATAAACAAAAGTAGAATGTGGATTTGGAGGGAAAATATCCTGCACATTATCTTAATATCAGATGGCATTCTGATCTAGCCATTTTACTTTATTCACCATCGATCCCCTTTATACTTTCTTTAATGAAGACAAACTATCTTCTCTAAATATCGAGGGTTTTTTCCCCTCTGTGGCTTTTCTCCTTATGTTCAAATTTTAAAATCAAATTCTATCATTTTCCCATATCACCAGAAACTTAGATGCCATTAGATGTGAATTTCATTACAACCTAACAGCTCTGCTTCCAAACTTGCCCATCATTCTGGTATGTTGTATCGATGGGGTCAGTTCTTCACCGCCTCCACATCTCTGTGGTGCCCTTGTTCTCTGATACTGTGCTAGACATGTGACCCGTAGCGGGCAATAGAACAAGGAGGAAGTGGCAATGCGCCACTGCCTGTGCACCTTGTTTGTGCTCGTGTGCCTCTACTGTGTCACTGTGAGAAGGACTTGCCCGGGCGTTCCTACTACCAGGAAGAAACCAAGACAAGCGTGGAGGAGAGCCAACACGCAGACACGTGACTGGGCAACTGCGCCACAGGTGCAGGAGGGAGCCAGGCCAAAACCAGCTGGACCCTGCAGCTGCATGAAAAATGATTGTTTATTTTTAATGCACCACAAGTTTTGAGGCTGTTTGCTAAACATCAAGTAATACAGTGAATATATATGTTCTAACCACCTTTTCTATTGTCTTAGAAATGTCTCTGCTCCTCCCCAGTGTTAACCCATCCAGCTCTGTCCTCTGTCCCATGTGTAACCATTTCTTTTCAAGTCATCACACTAAAAAAAAAAAAAATTATCTTTGTTTTCTATTGTCTTTAATGTCTCCTTCTCCACTGGTTATTTTCTCCTTAACTTTCAAACATAGCAACCTAACCCACACAACCCTTAAACTTCTGGACTGTGACAGGCAGAATTTCTAAGATGAACTCTAATGTCCCAAGCTTTTTGTATAATCTCCCATCTGTGTATGGAAGAGACCTGTGACCTGTGGACCTAGGATCCATTTATGTTATACAATTGACTTTAAGAAAGGAAGATTATCCTTGGTGGGCATGACCTAATCAGATGAGCTTTTAAAATTAAGGGCGCTCTTCCATGAAAATGGGATTTGAAGTAAGAGAGATCTAATGTACGAATTCTCTATTACTGGCTCTGAAGGTAGAGAAGACTACATAGCTAGGAGCTAAGAATGGCCCCTGCCTGATAGCCAACAAGACAAGAAGGACCTTAGTCCTTAAACCAGGAGGACTTCAATTCTGACAACCTGAGTGACCTTAGAAGTAGATCCTTCTCCAGAGCATCCAGAAAGAAATGCAACCCAGCCAATGCTCTGATTCACAATTGAAAGAAATAGAGTAGAAAGCTCATTCACGCTCCACCTGGCCTCCTGACTTTCAGAACAGTGAGATAATAACTATGGCGATTAAAAACTAATACACTTCTCAACTTTCCAGGTTTAAAATGTAATCATGAAAACTGCTAACATTTTTACACACAACACTTAACTACAGGCCAGGTACAATTATGTTTTACATACAAAATAATATGTTCTCATAACCATGACTACTGCCATTTTCCAGATGTGAAATTTGAATTTCAAAGTGGTTAATAGCTTGCCCAAGGACACAGCTACCAAATGCAGAGCAGAGATTCAAATCTAGGCATTCAGGTTTTTAAGTCTATACTCAAAACCCTTATATTCCACTCCTCTCCTTCCCCACTTAACTATTTACACATGTACCACCAGATTGGAAGAAGGAAATGGCAACCCACTCTTGTCTTGCCTGGAGAATCCCAAGGACGGAGGAGCCTGGTGGGTTGCCGTCTATGGCGTAGCACAGAGTCGGACACGACTGAAGCGACTTAGCAGCATCAGCACCACCACCACCAGACTGCAGATTTTGCCCTCAAAACTCTACTGAAACTTATCTGGCAGAAACATAGGATCTCACTTTCAAATCAAAAATAATACTTCTCATCCATTATCTTAAGTTTCTCATGATATTTAGCATTGTTTATCACTTTCTCCTTTTTTAAAAAAAATTTAGCAAATTTTGCTTGTCTTCATGCCATGGAAATGCTTTGTGTCTGACACCACTTCCTTTACTCACCTGGAAGTGCTGCCGTTACTCATGTTTATCCCTCAGGAATTTCTTGAGTGCCTCAACTTCTTTGCTGACCTTAGCTGCTGTTTTATACCTGTGGTAGCTACCTAGTATGTGTTTCTCTCCAGAATTCAGGGCTCACTTTTCCAGGGAGCATTTTAGACAAACATAATTTGATGTACCACCCAGAACACATGATGTTCAAGGTCCCCAAAAGCCCCTTTTATCTACCCAAACGTCGCTCTCATCTGCACTTCATCTTGCGTCATTCCCCAGCCCCCTCCTTTTGAACCTATGGATTTCCTGTCTTTTCATGACTCAGTTTTTTCTCAGAACCTGTTCTGTTCTTACCTCCAAATCATGGCCCACTTCAAAACTTCCAACTTCCCCAGAATAATTTCCCCAAGATGTATCTTCAAGATCCTTAATTCTATTAGGTGGGTGTCTATAAAACATTTAGATAAACTAATTTCTTCAAAAATGATAACTAGCTACCGTTCTCCCAGTTAGCTACACATTAAGAAAATAATAAAATTCAGCCTTCCCATTAAACATCCCAAAGAAAGAAAAAGGATGCTAAGTTTTAATAAAGTAGAGATGTATTTGGGGAGACAAAGAATCTTTAGTATGTGGTTCTGAAATCAACCTCAATGATTCATTTGCAGCTTGCCTTATCCAACAGTCCAGCAGGACTAAGCAGTCTAGAGCTTGGAATTCAGCTTCAGATATGCCCATGTGTGCTAAGTTGCCTCAGTCTTATCTGACTTTTTGCAACCCTATGGACTGTAGCCCGACAGGCTCCTCTGTCTATGGGATTTCCCAGGCAAGAATAGTGGGGGGTTGCTGTAATTTCTCCTTGGGATCTTCTTGATCCATAGATTGGACCTGTGTCTTTTACATCTCCTGCTTTGGCAGGTGGGTTCTTTACCACTAGAGCCACCTGGGAAACCCTAGATATCCCCAGATCCCTGATCTCTTTTATCTTATTACAGCCACTATGAAGAAGGCTAACTGAGATGAGTTAAATCCAAACTTATGTCTATTGCCACCTGGTAATAAAAGTTTGAAATCACTTTTTCCATTTGTAGTTCCAGGGATATCTCTGCCCTCTCAGAATTCTCTATGTCTGGTATCGGGCCTAAAAGCATATATCTAATTTTTTAAATGAAATTACTTGAGATGTGATTCAAGTTATTTTCTCAGTGCTCAGATATGCCACTGTGATAAATGCAGTGAAGTCATTGCTTTTACTTCTGGCCTCCCCCCAGTGCACCCACATGCTCATTCTATACTGCCAAAAGAAGAGAATTCACATCCTCCCATAACAGCAAACTTGACGGCTCAGAATCCTTGGGCTGTGGCTGCATGTCTCAAGTGAATGCTACTCCTCAAGATACATAATAAACTGAAACCAATATTGGTGTGTGCTGGGCTAAGTCACCTCAGTTATGTCTTTGCAACCCCATGGAGCCTGCCAGGCTCCCTTGTCCAAAGGATTCTCCAGGCAAGAATACTGGAGTGGGTTGCTATGCCCTTCCCCAGGGGTTCTTCCCAACCCAGGATTCAAAGCCAAGTCTCTTACAGGACCTGCATTGGCGAGTGGGTTCTTTACCACTAGCCCCACCTGAGAAGTCCCATATTGGTTCCTTCACTTTTAATACTACTACTACTACTACTACTACTACTATTGGTGAAAGTAGTATTAAAAGTGCAGGAACCCAAATCAGTAAACCATGGACATAAACTGATATAAGCTCATTCATTCTTTCAGAGCCTCAGGTGAGCACTTGGTATATAACAATACATTGACGAGTGAATAAAATGTTTTTTTAAACAATTATTAAAGATTATAATTATGCAGTATTGAGAAGTATAGAACAAAATGCAATTATTGGAGGACAATTCCTCTACAATATCACGTTGGCCTCTGCCATACATCACAATGTGAATTAATAGTTAACCAAATGCTTTCAAAGGACTCTAAATCACTACTTGACTCTAAGAAATTTCCAACTCTGTAGGAAGTAGGCTAAGGAACTACAGGCTGAGGATTCTGATTGATAATCTGTCCTTACTGAAAAATTATAATATTTAGGTTCTTTTTTCACTTTCTCTCACAAACATCTTTTTGAAGTACAGTAAAAAGGGAGAGAAGGAACAACTAAAATAAGTATATAAGACAAGCCAAGATATTGTAATGAGGTTGTCTTAAAACTCAGAAAACAATATATTTTCTTTATTGCAATCAAAATGAAGTACTGGATTCTAGTTCTATGTCTATTATTTATTAGCCCAGTGATCTCATCCATAAAATAAGCCCCATCTATTAAAACAGATTGATAATAATAGTTCACAGTCTTACTAGGAAAAAATGAGGTCATGGAAGTGAGAACATTTTAATCCTCTGTAAAGCACACTACAAATGAATGGCATTATTATTATTATTGGTTAACCCAAAAGCAATATAATCTGTGTACCTGTCAAAAGTTAAGGACTACAGAACAGTCCTGTTGTACTACCCAAGAACAACACAAACCAGAGTGATTATGGCTAGGCAAGTTTGATTTTTTACATCAGTGGAAAAGATTTTTAAAGTCAGATTTGCTTTCCACTTCATCAAAGTATAGCTGAATTGAATGGTAATGGAGTAGTTAATTCTAATCCACGCTTTATTTTTAAGTTACTGCCTAACTGAGGTCAGTTGTAATAATACTCTTGAATGTACAGATAGGAAATTTTGGTTTCTGAGTTGATGTTGCCTGCACACCTTGTTTAAGCCTCCATTCCTGTCTCTCAGTCCCCTACTTGCCACATAAACATCTCCCACTTTAGAAGGGACTAAAATCAGAAGCACATTCTATGTTCACAGCATCAAGTCTAAAACCATCTGAGAAGCTCAATAATCATCTTCACAGTTTCACTTTCAATTTGACCTTCAGTCCTCCTGGGCACCCATCCTCAATTATGCTTCAGATTCTTTCCCCCATTTTTTACCTAGATCGCCTGTCCAGGTCAGTTCTGACCTCAGAATCCCTGCATAGCACATGCCAGTTGGCAATGGCCTTCCTTCCAGATGGCAACAGACTCGGGAGTGAACCTGAGCAGGTCAGCCAAGCTACATGAATGGTGTTGCTAAGTGGTACTCATGGTTTTCACGAGAAAATTCATCTTATTCAGTCTCACCTACCCCAACTTCTGGGTTTCCCAGTTAGCTCAGTGGTTTAAAGAAAGACAAAAATCCACCTGCCAACGTAGGAGAGATGCAGTTCGTTTCTTGGGTCAGGAAGTTCCCCTGGAGAAGGAAACGGCAACCGACTCCAATATTGCCTGGGAAATCCCATGGATAGAGGAGCCTAGTGGGGCTATAGTCCAAGGGGTCACAAAATGTCAGACACGACTTAGCAACGACAATGACAACAACACCCCAACTTCTGCTTCCCTGTGCTTTTCCCAGGCCTCTGTGTGCACTTGTTGCATACACACTGTTACAGCCAAAGTACACAGGTGGCCACAGAATTCCCTCTGTTGACGTGGGCTTTCTGCAAGCTTAACCCCAAGGCCAATGTCTATCTGCCAAAACACTGTAAAGCCTCCAAGCTAAGGGTGAGGTCATAACTCTCTTCTGTTTCCCTTATGAGATAAACCACATCAAGCCTTCCTGACCCGCCCTTTTGGCCTACACTTGTAAGTTACATTCAGGCTTCTCTCTGCCAGAGTTATTGGTGTCAGATGCTGGCTTGGGGAGAGTGGATCCTGTAAGCTTGCCTCATCAGTAGGCTTTGAGGAATTACCCCAGGGAGCCAGCTATTTACTTGCTGCTAGCTTGTTTTTCACAATTATTGTCCTCCTGAGAACATCCAGGATTTCAGCCTCAGAGATAAGACAACTCTGTCTCTCACTGGCTGCACTCAGTGCTGACAGTTCTAGGGAAAGCAGAGGACAGTATGGCCATCCCCTCCACCACCTACTGGTCACCTGAGGCAATGCTTATAAGAGATGCCTGAAAATCTAAAGGGAACTCTTTTGTTTTAATCACTATCTTTTATTGTGATTTATATTGTTAACTTATTGTTGTAGGCAATTCTGTCACAAGCTTTCTCTTTTTCCTGACTTCTTTCCTGCCCTGCCTTGGGTTCACCATTGTTAAGTGTTGCTGCTGTCAGAACAGGGAACATCCCTGTGCTTTGAATGAATGGATGTGATCTCACCCCAGTTCACCTGTGATCTGATGTACCAACTTCATAACATGGGGCCTGAGTACACCGAGGTCACTCAGAGGCACTTGGACGCAAAATATATACCTCGATGGCTCTTGTAGTTCCAAACTAACACAATCCTCCCAGAGATTAAATGCTGCTTCAAATAGTACTGCATGTCCAGAGACTTTTGTTTTCTTTGGAAAGTAATTTGAAGAAGTTCTGGATATGTTCCCTGCTTAATACACTGGCTTAGGGCAGAATCTGTTAGTTTAGAGAGAGCCCCAAATAAATATTTAGGTTTCTTAAAGAAGTATGAGAAAGTCTGTAATGTTCCCCAATTAATAAAAGGAAATGACAAGTGTTCCTTGGTAATCCAGACTTAGCTTAACTCCCAGGTAAACGTTTACAGAGGTTCTAGAACTCCTTTGTATAACAATATTTATGGAATGTATATCATGTGCTAGACATGGTTTTACATGTATTGCCTCATTTAATCCTCAAAAAAAAAAATTTCTCTTAAGTTACCATAACAGTTTTAATGGGTAGGTACTGCCATTGCTCCACTTTGCAGATGAGAAAACAGAAATTGGGTTAAGTAAGGCTTACTCCTTGGAAGAAAAGTTATGACCAACTTAGATAGCATATTCAAAAGCAGAAACATTACTTTGCCGTCTAAGGTCCATCTAGACAAGGCTATGGTTTATCCAGTAGTCATGTATGGATGTGAGAGTTGGACTGTGAAGAAAGCAGAGTGCTGAAGAATTGATGCTTTGGAAGTGTGGTGTTGGAGAAGACTCTTGAGAGTCCCTTGGACTACAAGGAGATCCAACCAGTCCATTCTGAAGGAGATCAGCCCTGGGATTTCTTTGGAAGGAATGATGCTAAATCTGAAACTCCAGTACTTTGGCCACCTCATGCAAAGAGTTGACTCATTGGAAAAGACTCTGATGCTGGGAGGGATTGGGGGCAGGAGGAGAAGGGGACGACAGAGGATGAGATGGCTGGATGGCATCACTGACTCGATGGGCATGAGTCTGAGTGAACTCCAGGAGTTGGTGATGGACAGGGAGGCCTGGCATGATGCGATTCATGGGGTCGCAAAGAGTCGGACACGATTGAGTGACTGAACTGAACTGAAGGGATTCTTGCCGACAGTAGTAGATATAATGGTCATCTGAGTTAAATTCCATTCCAGTCCATTTTAGTTTGCTGATTCCTAAAATGTCTATGTTCACGCTGTCCATCTCCTGTTTGACCAGTTCCAATTTGCCTTGATTCATGGACCTAACGTTCCTGTGCAATATTTCTCTTTACAGCATCAGATTTTACTTCCATCACCAGTCACATCCACAACCGGGTGTTGTTTTTATTTTAGCTCCATCTCTTCATTATTTCTGGAGTTAGTTCTCCATTGATCTCCAGTAGCATATTGGGCACCTACTGACCTGGGGAGTTCATTTTTCAGTATCCTATCTTTTTGTCTTTTCATACTGTTCATAAGGTTCTCAAGGCAAAAATACTGAAGTGGTTTGCCATTCCCTTCTCCAGTGGACCATTTGCAGAAATCTCCATCATGACCTGTCCACCTTGGGTGGCCCTACCCGGCATGGCTCATAGTTTCCTTGAGTTAGATAAGGCTGTGGTCCATGTGATCAGATTGGTTAGTTTTCTGTGATTGTGGTTTTCAGTCTGTCTGCCCTCTGGTGGAGAAGGATAAGAAGCTTATGGAAGCTTCCTGATAGGAGAGACTGAGGGTCTTGTTCTGATGGGTGGGGCCATGCTCAGTACATTTTTAATCCAATTTTCTGTTGAAGTGGGGGAGGGGGTTGTGTTCCTTCCCTGTTATTTGACCTGAGGCCAAACACTATGGTAGAGTTAGTGAAGATAATGGTGACCTCCTTCAAAAGGTCCCATACACGCACTGCTACACTCAGTGCCCCCAACACTGCAGCAGGATACCACCAACCCATGCCTGGACACTCACAGGCAAGTCTGGATCAGTCCCTTGTGGGGTCACTGCTCCTTTCTCCTGGGTCCTGGTGCACACAAGCTTCTGTTTGTGCCCTCCCAGAGTCTGTTTCCCCAGTCCTATGTAAGGTCCTGTGGCTCTACAGTGGGTTAATGGCGATCTCCTCCAAGAGGACTTATGCCATACCCAGGTCTACTGTACACAGAGCCCCTGCCCCTGCAGCAGTCCACTGCTGACACGTGCCTCCTCAGGAGACACCCAGACACAGTTCTGTCTCGGTCTTTGTGGGGTCTCTGGGTCCTGGTGCGCATAAGGTATGTATGAGCCCTCTGAGCATCTCTGGTGGGTATGGGGTTTGATTCTAAATGCTGTTTCCCACCTCCTACCATCTTGCTGGGCCTTCTCCTTTGCCCTTGGATGTGGGTTATCTCCTCAAAGTCACTCCAGCACCACGCAGCCACCACTCCAGCACCTACCATCTTGCTGGGGCTTCTCTGCCCTTGGACGTGGGGTATCTCCTCAAACTTGCTCCAACGCCACGCAGCCACTGCTCCAGCACCACTTTTTCATTGTAGGGGACTGGAATGCAAAAGTAAGAAGTTGAGAAATACCTGGAGTAATGGGCAAATTTGGCCTTGAAGTACAGAATGAAGCAGGGCAAAGGCTAACAGTTTTGCCAAGAGAATGCACTGGTGATTGCAAATAAGCTCCTCCAACAACATGAGAAAAGACTACACATGGACACTCCCAGATGGTCAACACCAAAATCAGATTGATTATATTGCTTTCAGCCAAAGATGGAGAAGCTCTATACAATCAGCAAAAACAAGACCAGGAGCTGATTGTGGCTCAGATCATGAACTCCTTATTGCCATATTCAGACTTAAGTTGAAGAAACTAGGGAAAACCACTAGGTCATTCAGGTATGACCTAAATCAAATCCCTGACTATATACTAGAAGTGACAAATAGATTCAAGGGATTAGATCTGATAGACAGAGTGTCTGAAGAACTATGAACAGAGATTCGTAACATTGTACAGGAGGCAGGGATCAAGACCATACCCAAGATAAAGAAATGCAAAAGGGCAGAATGGTTGTCTGAGGAGGCCTTACAAATAGCTGTGGAAAGAAGAGAAGTGAAAGGCAAAAGAGAAAAAAAAAGATACACTCATTTGAATGCAGAGTTCCAAAGAAGAGCATGGAGAAATAAGAAAGCCTTCCTCAGTGATCAAAGAATAGAGGAAAACAATAGAATGGGAAAGAGTAGAGATCTCTTCAAGAAAATCAGAGATACCAAAGGAACTTTTCATGCAAAGATGGGGATAATAAAGGACAGAAATTATATGGACCTAACAGAAGCAGAAGATATTAAAAAGAGATATTAAAAAGAATTCAAATATCTATACAAAAAAGATCTTCATGATCCAGATAGTCATAATGGTGTGATCACTCTCCTAGAGCCAGACATTCTGGAATGCAAAGTCAAGTGGGCCTTAGTAACCATCATTACAAATAAAGATAGTGGAGGTGATGGAATTCCAGTTGAGCTATTTCAAGTCCTAAAAGATGATGCTGTGAAAATGCTACACTCAATATTCCAGCAAATTTGGAAAAGGCAGCAGTGGCCACAGAACTGGAAAAGATCAGGTTTCATTCCAATCCCAAAGAAAGGAAATGCCAAAGAATGCTAGACTACTGCACAATTGTACTCATCTCACAAGGTAGCAAACTAATGCTCAAAAATCTCCAAGTCAGGCTTCAGCATTACATGAACCATGAACTTCTAGATGTTCAAGTTGGATTTAGAAAAGGCAGAGGAACCAGAGATCAAATTGCCAATGTCTGTTGGATCATTGAAAAAGCAAGAGAGTTCCAGAAAAACATCTATGTCTGCTTTATTGACTATGCCAAAGCCTTTGACTGTGTGGATCACAACAAACTGTGGAAAATTCTTCAAGAGATGGGAATACCAGACCACCTGACCTGCCTCCTGAGAAATCTGTATGCAGATCAGGAAGCAACAGTTAGAACTGGGACAGCAGATTAGTTCGGAAAAGGAGTATGTCAAGGCTGTATATTTTCACACTGCTTATTTAACTTATATGCAGAGTACATCATGAGAAATGCTGGACTGGATGAAGCACATGTTGGAATCAAGATTGCTTGGAGAAATATCAATAACCTCAGATACACAGATGACACCACCCTTATGGCACAAAGTGAAGAAGAACTAAAGTGAAGAAGAACTAAAGTAAAGAAGAGCTTCTTGATGAAAGTGAAAGAGGAGAGTGAAACATTTGGCTTAAAACTCAACTTCAGAAAACTAAGATCATGGCATCTGGTTCCATCACTTCATGGCAAATAGAAGGGGAAACGGTGAAAACAATGACAGACTTTATTTGAGGGGCTCCAAAATCACTGCAGATGGTGACTGCAGCCATGAAATTAAGACGCTTGCTCCTTGGAAGGAAAGTTATGACAAACCTAGATAACTTATTAAAAAGCAGAGACATTACTTTGCCAACAAAGGTCTGTCTAGTCAAAGCTGTATGGATGTGAGAGTTGGACTATAAATAAAGCTGAGCACTGAAGAATTGATGCTTTTGAAATATGGTGTTGGAGAATACTCTTGAGAGTCCCTTGGACAGCAAGAAGATTCAATCGTTCCATCCCAAAAGAAATCAGTCCTGAATATTCATTGGAAGGACTGATGCTGAAGCTGAAACTCCAGTACTTTGGCCACCTGATGTGAAAGGCTGACTCATTTGAAAAGACCCTGATGCTGGGAAAGAGTCAAGACAGGAGAAGAAGGGGATGATAGAGGATGAGATGGTTTGATGTCATAACTGACTCAATAAACATGAGTTTGAGTAAGCTTCAGGAGTTGGTGATAGACAGGGAGGCATGGTGTGCTGCAAGTCTATGGGATCACAAAGATGCAGACACAACTGAGCATCTGAACTGATAAGTATTGAATATTTTATTCAATTTATTAATTGAATATATATATTTAATTGCATATATAATGTATATTACATATTTTTATTTTCATTGATGAAAAATATATTTTTTAATTTTGTTGATGGTTTCCTTCACTGTGCAGAAGATTATAGTTTGGTTTAGTTCCACTCATTTGTTTTTGCTGTTCTTTTTTGTGTCAGACTCAAAATCAAAACCTACAAAAAGGAGTTTACTGCTGCCTTTTCCTTTGGGAAATTTAAAGGTTTCAGGTTTTACACTCAAGTCTTTAATCCACCTTGAGTTAATGTTTAGGTATGGTGTAGAATGGTCCAGTTTTATTCTTTTGCATGTGGCTGTCCAATTTTCCCAAAACCACTTATTATTAGCTCCTTTGCTATAAATTAATTGACCATATATGGGTAGATTTCAGAGAAGGCAATGGCACCCCACTCCAGTACTCTTACCTGGAAAATCCCATGGACGGAGGAGCCTGGAAGGCTGCAGTCCATGGGGTCGCTGAGGGTCGGACATGACTGAGCGACTTCACTTTCACTTTTCACTTTCATGCAATGGAGAAGGAAATGGCAGCCCACTCCAGTGTTCTTGACTGGAGAATCCCAGGGATGGGGGAGCCTGGCGGGCTGCCGTCTATGTGGCCACACAGAGTCGGACACAACTGATATGACTTAGCAGGGTGGATTTATTTCTGGGCTCTCTATGCTGTTCCACTGATCTGTATGTCTGTTATTCCAGTACTATACTCTTTGAATTACTATGTTGTTGTTCAGCCGCTCAGTTCTGTCTAACTATTCACAACCCCATGGACTGCAGCACACCAGGCTTCCCTGTCCTTCACCACCTACCAGAGCTTGCTCAAACTCATGTCCATTGAGTTGGTGATGCCATCCAACCATCTCATCCTCTGTTGTTCCCTTCTCCTCTTGCCTTCAATCTTTCCAAGCATCAGGGTCTTTTCTAATGAGTTGGCTCTTAGAATTGCTATCCGTTCAGTTCAGTTCAGTCGCTCAGTCGTGTCTGACTCTTTGCAACCCTATGAATTGCAGCACTCCAGACTTCCCTGTCCATCATCAACTCCTGGAGTTCACTCAGACTCACATCCATCAAGTTGGTGATGTCATCCAGCTATCTCATCCTCTGTCGTCCCCTTCTCCTCCTGCTCTAATCCCCCCCAGCATCAGAGTCTTTTCCAATGAGTCAACACTTAGCATGAAGTGGCCAAAGTACTGGAGCTTCAGCTTTAGCATCAGTCCTTCCAAAGAACACCCAGGACTGATCTCCTTTAGAATGGACTGGTTGGATCTCCTTGCAGTCCAAGGGACTCTCAAGAGTCTTCTCCAACACCACAGTTCAAAAGCATCGATTCTTGGGTGCTCAGCTTTCTTCACAGTCCAACTTTCACATCCATACATGACTACTGGAAAAACCATAGCCTTGACTAGACAGATCTTAGTCAGCAAAGTAATGTCTCTGCTTTTGAATATGCTATCTAGGTTGGTCATAACTTTCCTTCCAAGGAGCAAGCATCTTTTAATTTCATGGCTGCAATCACCATATGCAGTGATTTTGGAGCCTCAAAAAATAAAGTCTGACACTGTTTCCACTGTTTCTCCATCTATTTGCCATGAAGTGATGGGACCAGATGCCATGATCTTCGTTTTCTGAATGTTGAGCTTTAAGCCAACTTTTTCACTTTCATCAAGAGGCTTTTTAGTTCCTCTTCACTTTCTGCCATAGGGTGGTGTCATCTGCATATCTAAGGTTACTGTAATATAGTTTAAAAATCATAAAGCATGATGCCATGAATCTTCTTTCTCAAAATTGCTTCAGCTCTTCGAGGTCTTTCTTATTTGGTTTCATTGTTGTTTTTTGGTCACTAAGTCATGTCTGACTCTTTGCAACCCAATGGACTGCAGCATGCCAGGCTTCCCTGTCCTTCACCACCTCCCAGAGTTTGCTCAAACTCATGTCCATTAAGTCAGTGATTCCATCCAACTGTGTAGTCCTCTGTCACCCCCTTCTCCTCTTGCTCTCAATCTTTCCCAGCATCAGGATCTTTTCCAATAGTTGGTTCTATTCATTAGGTGGCCAAAGTATTGGAACTTCAGCTTCAGCACCACCCCTTCCAATGAATATTCAGGGTTGGTTTCCTTTAGGATTGACTGGTTTGATCTCCTTGCTGTCCAAATGCAGATTTTATAACTTTTTAAAATTCTACTTCTCTGAAGTGTCATTAGCACTTTGATGGAGATTGCATTGAATCTGTAGATGTCTTTGAGTACATTGAACATTTTAACAACACTGATTCTTCCAATCTGTGAGAATGGAATATCTATTGATTTGTATTTTGCTTAGTTTCAATCATTAATGTCTTGTAGTTTTCAACATGCAAGTGTTTCACCACTTTGGTTAAAATATTTCTAGGTATTTTTTGAATGCTGTTATAAATGGGATTTTTTTCTTGACATCTCTTTCTGAAGGTTTGTTAGTTTATGGAAACATGACAGATTTTTGTGTATTGATCTTGTAGCCTGCCACTTTACTGAATTTATTTATTATTTCTAACAGTTTTTGATGGGATCTTCAAGATTTTCTATATGTAATTTCATTTCATCTGCAAATAGTAATAGTTTTATTATGTTTTTATAAATGAAATGAGATTGAAATAACAGATAAATTTGTACACAAAGTGGGTTAGGTACTATCCCATTCCTGCATGTTTTTAAAGCCATTTATACTTCACATATCCTCTATCTTCTGTTGTTTATTTTATTTCCCACTAAACTCTTAAGCAGGGGGCCCTGTTCATTTCTGAATACTAGACTTTGCACAACATTCAGCATCTAGTGAGTGCTCAGTAAACATTTTGTAATAACATGCTTGTGTCCCCCCCAAAATTCATATAATTGAATCCTTAACCCCTAATGCGGAGAAGGCGATGGCACCCCACTCCAGTACTCTTGCCTGGAAAATCCCATGGATGGGTTCACACAGAGTCGGACACAACTGAAGCAACTTAGCAGCAGCAGCAGCAACCCCTAATGAAATGGTATTTGGAAGTAGGACTTTGGGATGTAGTTTAGGTTTATATGAGGTCATGAGGATGGGGTCCTCTGATAGGATTAGAATCTTTATAAGAAGATGAGACATTAGTTTCCTGCTACCCTCTCCCCTCTTCCTTCTCTCCACCATTTGAGGGTACAACAAGAAGAATGCTCTCTGTGAGCCAGGAAAAGGGCCCTTACCAGGACTCTAATAGGCTGGTACCTTGATCTAGGATTTCTCATTCTCTAGGATTGTGAGAAATAATTGTTTTATGTTCAGTCTATGGTATTTTGCTATAGCAGCCTCATCAGGCTGCATCTGTATTCATTTATTGTCAATGAATGAACAGTAGCTTCTGAAGAGCTAGGTGGAAAATTGAAGATAACTATGATTATTCCTAAATGATGGCCAAGAAAATGCTTCAGTTCCTTGCTCTTGCTTTACCTTGAAAATAATACTATACACATCCTTTGAAATACTGACTTATGGGAAAGAAAATGTCCAATCTGAATTTTAAAAGAAGGTATTTGATCTTCAAAGTAGTCATTCATATGAAGAATAAAATGGTGGTGGGTGTTTAGGACAAGATGCAATGAAATGGTAACATTTATTTACAAGTTCATCAGTCTTTGTTTAGTCTAAGCCAAAACATTTCTCTGTTTTATTTTCAAATGGATCCATTTTGTTAACTAAACATTTTAAATAACGTTTGAAAAATTACTTTGAGTCTGCTTATTCATGAGATTTGTTCCTCATGAACCAGCCTGATAGTTATTGCATCTAGGGACCTACTAACAAGAACCACACATCAAATGGACAGAGGAGAGTGAGTATATGGCTCTACTGTTTATTGTAGATGAAAAGCATCTGATTTGTTTACTTTGATTAATCAGTATATTATAGCTTTCCATAGAGTTGTGCAGAGTGGTCATTCCCAATGTAAAGGCAATGATGAAAAAATATTTAAGTGGCTTAGGGTCATATACTATGATGCCCAGTCAACATATATTTATTGCTTTAAATGTTTTTCTTTCTCTTAAACTAACTAAAAACAGCTTTGGAAAAACAAAAAACTCCAGAGACAATTTCTGGCTCATCAACACAAGGGCAGCCTAGGACCTACTGTCAGAAATGTCATAGGAAGTTTATAGTCATTGTTCTATAATTTGGATCAGCTAACTGGAATAACACAGGGGACTTTTTCAAATAGGATAGAATGCCCAATGCTTTCTGTTGAGTAGAGAATTTTAGAATTCATGTTTATCACTTTGAAAAGAGAATAATTTCCCTTTGGAGTTAAAATAACACAAAGAAAGAGACCTTGTTTCCAAATTGAACTCAGATCTGCTCATCTGACATACAGCAAAGCCAATCTACTGACACTGGGTGAAAAAAAGCACAGTGTTTATTGCAGTATGCCAAGCAAGAATGGGCAGCTCATGCTCGAAAGACCTGAACTCCTCAGTGGCTTCCAGACATGGGTTTTCTAAGACATTGTTAAGACAGAAGGTTGTAGTACGCATGACTAGCTCATGAAGAATTTTATGATTGGTTAGTGGTGAGGTAGCAGGGTGCTATTTCAGGAATCTTGATCATCAATCTTCTGATTCCTATCAGGCTAAGGCCTGCATGTTTGAGGTGAGCAGTTTTTATTTGGTTGGGATCTAGTTCCCACATAAACACACACTCAGAATGTATGTCAGACATTGTTATCGGTTTTCCTCAAGAAGAAATGGGGTCTTACAACCCTATCCACAGTTTGCCTTGTTGCTTTTTTATCTCTTTCCTTGTTGGATTGCCTCTTTTTTCCTATTTCTCCCTCTTAGTAAATGATTAACTGGTTGAGCTTGTCCTTTGGAACTCAAGAGAGACCTAGGAGACTAAAGCTTTCTTCACTAATGAAGAGATAGGAGACAGAGAGGGGTTTGTTCTTGGGTGTCCCACAGGGCCCTGCTTGGTTTCACCTTCAGAGTACAAGAGGAAAATACCCTCTTCCAGTTCCCTGCCCTTTCCTCCCCTGAAAGTAGAAAGATAGCTTGCTTGAAAAATAAATGAATGAATGATGAAATTACCTGAAGCCAGAAACTTCCGGAGCCATAGGTAATGAAACACCTTATCTCTTTCTTAAATCAACTCAAGAAAACAGACTTAAGAAAATAGTTAAATGAAGGGGACAGGACAATCAGTTGAGATAGTGCACAAAAGGAAGAACTATGTCAGACATGCTTTATCTTTCATCATCATTTTGGTCCTTTTTACCCTTGAAAAGAATTTTCTCCCCATCAGTGATTTTTACTCTGTGTACTGGGTCAGGAAGTATTGAAAGTAAGGTGAATAAACTATTGGTAAGTTGATGATTATTTCCACTATTAACAATGGAAAGTCACAGAGAAAGAAAGAAATATAATGTCTTTTTATGAGCTTAAGTATATCTGATGCAGCTATTCAGTAACTCTATGTGATTTAATATTTAAATTTTTGAAGGTGTTATGCCAGAGTGAAACACTACCAGGCTATTATCCAACACCATGAAAAATGAAACAGACAGATTTCTATTTCAACTGTGGTGTTGGAGAAGACTCTTGAGAGTCCCTTGGACTGCAAGGAGATCCAACCAGTCCATTCTAAAGGAGATCAGTCCTGGGTGTTCTTTGGAAGGAATGATGCTAAAGCTGAAACTCCAGTACTTTGGCCACCTCATGCAAAGAGTTGACTCATTGGAAAAGACTCTGATGCTGGGAGGGATTGGGGGCAAGAGGAGAAGGGGACGACAGAGGATGAGATGGCTGGATGGCATCACTGACTCGATGGACGTGAGTCTGAGTGAACTCCGGGAGATGGTGATGGACAGGGAGGCCTGGCGTGCTGCGATTCATGGGGTCTCAAAGAGTTGGACACGACTGAGCAACTGAACTGAACTGAACTGAAACAAGGTGTAACATAATGTATGTATATTTTCGTAATAACAGGATGCTACATGTAGTGGAATAATGCCTCTGACACTTTGCAAAGCCAGAGGAGTGATTTATGTTCATGTTACCTTATACCTGGTACCTAGGCCCTCAGTCAAACGTATCATCTGTTTAAAAAAATGGGGGGGCACATAAGTGGGAAGAGTTCTCTCCTCCCTCTTCTTTTGATCTTCATTTAGTTTCATTCCACAAAGCAGCAGCCATTTAAGAATTCACTGTACTAAGAATGAGGGAAAGTTAAAATGGAAAGTGAAGGTTCAGTTTTCCCCAAAGGAGTTTAAAAACAATGGAATTAAAAGGACAAATGTAAATGCAGTGTTTTTGCTTTCATCAACTAAGCAACTACAAAGACGACTGTACAGGTAGAGAAAGCAGCAAGCACCTGCAAAAAAACAGATGAAAACTGAACTACTGCAGAAAACCTCCTCAAGGTGGGGAGAAAAAGGCAAAGAGAGAAGAGATTCAGTTGACTCTTTTGAGTCTGGATTCAATAAAGAGCTGTGTAACTATATAAAATGCATGTCACAGGTTCTTGCACGTGTTAGGCACTCAGTAAATAGTATAGTCTATAAATGCCATGTTATCAACTTCTCAGTTACTCCACTACACCACTCAGATAGCCTCAGACTGCTATGATTGTTGACTCATACTGCCATCCACTGGAGCACTTGACTCGCCTTAACTCCCATACTAGTTTCAAGGTCTGCTCCGTGGTGCCATGCAAAGTCAGTCTATTTTTCAGTACAAGATAATAACTCCATTATGTCTTACTGTCAATCTTCCTACACTTCAGCAGAAGAATTTAGTCTCCTTTGTCCACTGATGTATCCTAAGCACATGGAACAGTGACCAGCAGTCACAGTTCTCAACCAAGGTAACTTGCTTGGTCAATAAAGCAACCACCTTGATCAAACTCTCCTGTGAAGAGTACATCTCACAGTCAAATATACAGTGATGATGCATGTTGGATAACTTAATGTTTAAATAGTGAAGATTACAAGGATAAGATAAAAAGGAACCCATAAGTCACATCCTCCTTAGACCATGATTGTTAGAGCATTGTAAATAAACTCTCTGCTCCTTCAGGATCCACAGATTGTTACTAGTCCTACTCTTTACAGCATGTAAAGTTAATTAACTTTCTTCATGCACATGATTAATCAATCATGAGGTAAGAACCTTAATTCCATTCCCAGAGCCTCAAAAAAAATTTCTTCTTTAAACTATTTAATAATAATATTTTATGCAAAAATAATCATGTACTCCTTTCTAATGGAAAGGCAGTTTGCCACCATCTGTCTTTAAGACTGCTGATAAAAATTAACACCAGAAAACACCTATCCCACTCTAAACATCACAGATTCTTCCAGTGGGCAAAAACCTAAAGAAAAGAAATTATTGGAATATCAGTACATCACGCTGGGCACATAAAGAATGTAACTTCTTTCTGTTTGCTAGATGATGTTTGGAGGGGGGGTGTTCCTTAGAGAAATTAACCAAAAAAGATTCTAAGGAAAGAAACTGATCATTAATTAGAACAAAGGGATATCATAATAGAAGTATTTGCTCACAATGTGTTAATTCTAAATGTCCACTGTTTAATTTTTACCAGCCTTGTAGACCATTAGTTTGTATTCCTCCATTGTTTAACATGGGTTTTCCTGGTGGCTCAGAGGGTAATGAATCCACCTATAATGTAGGAGACCCGGGTTTGATCCCTGAATGGAGAAGATGCCCTGGAGAAGGAAATAGAAACCCATTCCAGTATTCTTACCTGGGGAAATCCCATGGACAGAGAAGCCTAGCAAGCTATAGTCCATAAGGTCGCAAAGAGTTGGACACCCTGGGTGACTAACACTTTCACTTTCTTCACATATTGTTTAATATGTGACAAGTTTTTATTTCATACTCCATGGCACATACACCTATTGATAACCTAATTACAATAAAACTTCTGATATCTGTGCAAGTTCTGAACTGAATCAGCCTAATACATTTATGTCTTTCAAAATTCCAGATCATTTAGACTCATTATCCTTGGGCCTGCAGAGGTGCCTGAACATAATCAAGAATTAGCAAGATCATTATTTCCTGCTACAGGTATGACTGCTCTAAGAATGGAATTGTCACTTTCTCTGAGTTCTTACAGATTCTGACTCCATGAATTCACCCTCTTTTTTCCTTCTCACTACCTCTTGCTGAAGGGCTTCCCCGGTGGCACTAGTGGTAAAGAATCCACTTTTAAATGCAGGAGACACAAGAGACTTGGATTCATTCCCTAGGTTGGGAAGATCCCCTGGAGGAAGACATGGCAACCCACTCCAGTATTCTTGCCTGGGAAAGCCTATGGACAGAGGAGCCTGATGGGCTACAGTCCATGGGGTTGCAAAGAGTCAGACACGACTGAGCTGACTGAGCACGCACACCTCTTTCCTAATTCAAACCACCATCATCTCTTGCCTAGAACACTGCAACCACTTATAACATGTTCTCATTGTTTCTAGTCTTGTGCCTTTAAAACGTTCTCTACATTGCAACCAGAGAAATATTTCTAAGAGAAAAACCTGACCCTCTCCCTTACTTAAATTCCTTCAAATGCTTCCTGGTGTAAGCCCCTCAAGTAGCTGGCATGGCCCTGAATGATTAGGTCCCTGCTTGTTAGTCCCACCGCCTTTATGCTGGGGTCCATAGACTACCAGTTCCTTAAAGACCTGTGCTTCTTTTTGCCTCCAGATCACCTTTCAGGTAATTCTCTCTACCCAGACCATCTTCTCCCTGCCTCAACCTAATCTTCCCCCTTTAAGAGTTAATCCCTACTCTGCCTTTAGCTCTCAGCTGGGTCTTCATTTTCTCCTGGCCATCTCAGGTCTGAGTTCAGTTGCCCACTTCTGCATTCTCAAGAATATCCCAAACGTCTATGATCACAGTGCGTTTTATATTTTCAGTGTTCACTTCTCTGTATCTTGCACTAGATCATGAGCTCCATGGAGGAAAATGTTATCTCTATTTCACCATGAAATCTGTAGAGCTTAGCAATGCACTTAATAATATTTGTTGAGAGAATCAATGATGGATGAAAAAATAGAAAACAAAGGAAGTCCAATTTCACAGGACTCATAAACTACCCTGCCACTCAAACTCAGGTCTGTTTATCCCCAAACCTATGCTGCTTTTCACTGTACCATAGTACTGAAATCAATCATCAATCCTTCCACTGGGATGGGACTAGCTATTAGGAGTAGATTAATCTTCAGGCTTTGAGAACAGGAAATCCACTGAGCAGATAGGGGAAGGGTAGCCTCTAGAGCAGGTGGTGGTATCTGAGTTTTTAGTCCATGGGAAAGATAAAGGTCCTGACAAATGGCCAAAGCCAGAATGTTAAAGGGTCCCAAAAGTCTGAGGTCCTGATTGGAGGTTATTTTTGGAAACATCTTGCATGCATGTGGGATGGTAGGACCTCTACTTCTAGCTTGGAGCCAGAATCCAAGCTACAGATCCAGCTATGGAGCCAGGCTGAGTTGCAGTGTCTCCTTTTTCATTTATAATTCTATTGATTTGACTACCTCCTTTTTCTCTATGTTAGCCTATCTAATTGTTTGTCAGTGTCTTAGGGAAGAGCAATTCATGGCTCCAGCCTTAAAGGAGCTAGAATGACAGGCAATCCTTTGAAAGATAAATGGGGGAACAGAGGAACAAGACAGAGACCCAGAGGTGAGAATTTATAAAGAAACTAAAGATTTGGTAACTAGAACAATACCTTTCCTTTCTTCTGTTTACAGTTAATATTTTCTCTACACTCTATCCCCATTGAATATCAGATATGTTTGTATTACAATAGTTTTTTATTTCATCATAGTTTAAGCAATTATCATCATTATTGATATTTCTGCTTATAGACTTTATATACTTTAAGTCTTTTTTTTAATTTTTATTTTACTTTATATTACTGTATTGGTTTTGCCATACATTGACATGAATCCACCACGGGTATACATGAGTTCCCAATCCTGAACCCCCTCCCACTTCCTACCCCATATCATCTCTCTGGATCATCCCCGTACACCTGCCCCAAGCATCCTCCTGCATCAAACATAGACTGGCGATTCATTTCTTACATGATAGTATACATGTTTCAGTGCCATAAGCAAATATGTACATATAAACATATACACACTGTCTATGTTAAAAATTTCAATAACCCTACCACAACCACCCACTAGTCCCATCTTGTTAGTTGCTCAGTCATGTCCTACTCTTTGTGACCCCATGGACTGTAGCCTGCCAGGCTCCTTTGTCCATGGGAATCTCCAGGCAAGAATATTGGGGTGGGTTGCCATTTCCTTCTCCAGGGGATTCTCCCAACCCAGGGATTGAACCCAGGTCTCCCACACTGCAAGCAGATTCTCTACTATCTGAGGCACCAGGGCTCAGTCCCCTCTTAGATAAACACTATTCAAACAAAAATTTTTCCATGAGATATGATCCTTTCAATGTGCTGCTGAATTCAGTGTGCTAGTATTTTGTTCAGAATTTTTACATCTATATTCATCAAGGATATTGATTGGTCTATAAATTTCTTATAGACCTGGCTTTATTATTTAGGGTAATGCTATCCTTGTAAAATAAGTTTGGGAATGTTCCCCCCACTTTGATTTTTTTTAATGAGTTTAAGAGAGACTGGCATTAATTTATCTTCAAATAGTTGATAAAATTTACCAGCAAAGCCATGTGGTCCTGAGATTTTCTTTGTTGGGAGATTTTTGATTAGTGATACAAACTTCTTACTAGTAATTGGTCTGTTCAGATTTTCTATTTCTACCTGATTCCATTTTGATAGGTTATATGTTTCTAAGAACTTATTCCTTTCCTATGGTTTGTAGACATACTAGCTGTTTATGATCCTTTTATCTCTTTGGGTATCATTTGCAATGTCTCCTCTTTCATTTATAGTTTTATTGATTTGACTACAACTTTTTTTTTCTTTGTTAGTCTAGTTAATTGTCAATATTATCTTCTCAGAGAACCAGCTCTTAATTCTGTTAATAATTTCTTTGTTTTCATGCTTTCTATTTCATTTATTTCTAGTTCTGATCTTTATCATTTTCTTTCTTCTGAATTTGGAGATTTTTTCTACTTACTTGAGGTGTAAAGTTCAGTTCAGTTCAGTTGCTCAGTCCTGTCTGACTCTTTGCAACCCCATGAATTACAGCACGCCAGGCCTCCCTATCCATCACCATCTCCTGGAGTTCACTCAAACCCACATCCATCGAGTCAGTGATGCCATCCAGCCATCTCATCCTCAGTCATCCCCTTCTCCTCCTGCCCCCAATCCCTCCCAGCATCAGAGTCTTTTCCAATGAGTCAACTTTTCACATGAGGTGGCCAAAGTACTGGAGGTTCAGCTTTAGCATCATTCCTTCCAAAGAAATCCCAGGGCTGATCTCCTTCAGAATGGACTGGTTGGATCTCCTTGCAGTCCAAGGGACTCTCAAGAGTCTTCTCCAACACCACAATACAAAAGTATCAATTCTTTGGTGCTCAGCCTTCTTCACAGTCCAACTCTCACATCCATACATGACCACTGGGAAAACCATAGCCTTGACTAGACAGACCTTAGTCGGCAAAGTAATGTCTGCTTTTGAAAATGCTATCTAGGTTGGTCATAACTTTCCTTCCAAGGAGTAAGCGTCTTTTAATTTCATGGCTGCAGTCACCATCTGCAGTGATTTTGGAGCCCAAAAAATAAAGTCTGACACTGTTTCCACTGTTTCCCCATCTATTTCCCATGAAGTGATGGGACCAGATGCCATGATCTTTGTTTCCTGAATGTTGAGCTTTAAGCCAACTTTTTCACTCTCCTCTTTCACTTTCATCAAGAGGCTCTTTAATTCCTCTTCACTTTCTGNAAAAATAAAGTCTGACACTGTTTCCACTGTTTCCCCATCTATTTCCCATGAAGTGATGGGACCAGATGCCATGATCTTTGTTTCCTGAATGTTGAGCTTTAAGCCAACTTTTTCACTCTCCTCTTTCACTTTCATCAAGAGGCTCTTTAATTCCTCTTCACTTTCTGCCTTAAGGGTGGTGTTATCTGCATATCTGAGGTTATTGATGTTTCTCCCGGCAATCTTGATTCCAGCTTGTGCTTCTTCCAGCCCAGCATTATTTCTAATTTCTTAATGTATTAATTTAGAGCTCTAAAATTCCCTCTTAAACAGCTTTCTCTGTGTTTCATAATTTTTGGTAGATCTTGTTTCCAATTCCCTTGTCTCAAGATAACTTTTTATGTCCACTTTTAATTTCTTTTTTTGATCCACTGGTTTTTCAGAAGAGTGCTATCTAATTTTCATGGATTTATGAACCTTCTAGCTTTATTCCTGTTGTTGAATTCCAGTTTCACACCACTGTAAATGAGCCTCTCTTGAATTCCAGTTTCACACCACTGTAAATGAGCTTCTCAGGTGAGGTGATTCAGTGGTAAAGAATTTACCTGCCAAAGAAAGAGCTGCAAGAGACGGGTTTGATCCCCAAGTCAGGAAGATCCCTTGGAGGAGGAAATAGTAACTCATTCCAGTGTTTGCTGGGATAATCCCCTTGGACAGAGGAATGTGGTAGACTATAGTCGATGGGGTAGCAAAGAGTCAGACACAACTGAGCACACAAGCACACACCATTGTAAGTACACTCAGTATGATTTCAAATCCTTGATTCCTTATATTGATATCTATGCCTTTGAGCAAGCAGTCTCCTCTTCCAGACTTTACAGGCTTGCTTTGGCAGAGTCAGTTCTTTACCAGTCAGCTCAGCTTTGGATTCCAAAGGCACTGTCCTTGGAAAGCACACTGAACTCACTATCACAGGCTCTGGTTTTGAGTGAGGCCTCTGCCTGAGTTCTGACATGGGCTGGGAGTGGCACTAGCTGGAAACAGCTGTAAGAGACTGGTGGCTTAGCTCCCTGCCTAAGCAAAGCTGTAGGATGGGTTCAACTGTTGTCCAGATTCTCTGGTCAGGCTTCACCAATGCTCAGAACTGGGCACTATGTTCAGCAGTAGGCAGAGCTGTGCCTGCATGAAGCAGCAGAAACATCCCCAAGGCCAGAAAGCCTCATGTTTGTGGACTCAGATCACAACTGCACACTGAAAGCACACTAAATTTCCTGTCCTGATGGGACCACTCATTTTGTCCTGCAAATGGGGAGAACCACTAGCTCTACTCTCTGCTCAAGCACCACTGTGAGGGGGTCTATAGAACAGGGTACGTGGCTTCCCTAGTACTCTAATTAGTTTCCCTGTTCAGGCAGGCTGAGGGCTGGATTCAACCATGGGCAGAACTACAAATCAGTTTCTCTGCCTGATAGAGTCAGGTCTGATTCTGAAGGCCGTGCTCCCAAGCTCTATGCCATACTGCCTCAAGCCATAATAAATATTAAAATAAATAAATAAACACTCACTTGTGCAAATTCATGTTTAAAACCAAGTATCGTGTCTTGCATGAAACCTTTATGAGTGTGAAAAGTCATTCAACAAAGAGAAAAAAATTACAAAGGCCATAGAACTGAGAAAGTACCGCAAAGGATGGATAATAAAAGGCAGGTGTAGGGAGTGATGGAGAAGGAGGTTCTACTCAGGTCACAGGGACCATGAGGGTCAGTATAAAAAGGAATACATTGGCGGGAAATTACTATGGGCTGTGCTTATAGCATGACATCAGCATGTCCTTAGGAAGAAGCAGGGGAATAGAGTAGAAAGAGATGTCAGTGTAGATAAGCGCTATTTTGCCATGATCCCAAAGAAAGGAAATTTAGAACTGAGCAAGATAAAGACATTAAGAGTAAAGATTCAGCCTGGGAGATGTTTAGAAATAAATTGAGGAATTCAGCTGCTGGGGAGTTGTGAGAAATAGAAAGCAGCCTAAAATGATGGCAAGGGTTAGAATCTGACTGTCAGAGAGAATGTGAGGTTATAAACCAGGATGACCAAAAAGCAGAAAGGGATCAAAAGGAAGATAATGAGTTCAGTTTGGGAAACTTCTATTTAAAGTATGAACATACAAGTGGATTGCAGTGGTGAAGTCTAGGATAGTCACCAACATACCATCTCTTATTACAGCAGGAGATAAATAGAAAATAAGAATAATCAAAGATGCAAATATTTAATGCCTACTCTGTGTCAGTCCTCTGTTAGGTACTTATAGCCTATGATAAAAACTGGCACAAGCTGAAGTTCATGGTAATTGCTAAAAGTGACAATGAGAGCTAAGAGGAATGAACATTAATTGATTTCCATCATTCTTGATGTCTCCATAAAGACATTTGGAGAAAAGTACCAGAGAAGGGCTCAGCGTTACTTAACTCTCCAGGCTTCTCACGGTGTCAGAATGCCCAGACTCTGTCTCACTTCTGTTCAACTGTTATCAAAACCTAAGATAAAGGCATTGACAATAGCTTATCAAATATGGGGCAAATATAAAATTCCTTTGTTTGGGAGGGTGGGTTGGCAAAACCAGAATTCAGAAGTATCTCAAGCGACCAAAATAACAAAAGCCCAAGAGATATTGTTAAATGATAAATGTTTGGAAACTTGGTAATAGTTCACTTGAAAAATAGACCTGAGGTTTTCATTGAACCCTAAATTTAATAAAAAAAAAAATCAATGTGTAAACCTGGGCCACATTAATAAAAGTAAAATTTCAAAATCTTGGCAGAAAAAGAAAAATCCATCATACTTTTTACTGGTCGGGACACATCTGAGTAGTTGACTAAATTTTAGAAATTAGATTTTTAAAGAGAAACTGGGAAACAAGCAAAATAAAGAGAATAGCAAGAAAAAGGAAGTGTGTGAAAAATGATATCATGTATAAAAAGAGCTAGAGAACAAAGTATATTCTCCCAGAAAAGGCTCAAAGGGGAGAAGGGATTTAGTATTGTCTTCAAGGATTTTATGGATGGTGATGTGGAAGGGTAGGTGAGCGTTGGTCAAACTGACCCAGAAAGCAGAACTAGATGCAATCAGCTGGTACATTTTACTTTGTTTAAGAACAAACTTCCTAAAAAGTACAAGTGTTGGATAAAATGGGCTACCGTGCAAACAACTTTACTGGCATTGTCATGCACGTATCTCTACCGTGGAGGGAAGTCAGGTACTATGTGGGAGTTTGGCTACGACAACCTTGTGTGTAAGACAATGGCCCTGCACCTTCCAGAAAATTATAGGAGTCATGACTTTCTGCAAGTGAAGGGGTGTACTGAATTTGTACAATGAAGTGAAAGAAAGTTTAGAGTTTAGAATCTTGGATTTGAGTCTTGATTTTGAGAATTTAAGCTGTGTTATTTTACGAGACTCGGTTTCCTCGTGTAAAATGATACAATGACGGTGCCTGCCTAACTTTGTTCTTATGAGAGGATTAGATGAGACAGTGTATGTGAAGTCCCCTGCATTACTTTTGAAAAGATGTGATAAATTGCTAGTTTTAATTTTAAATAACTGTCCAAAATTAGTCTCAAATCTCCTAATTGGGAAATTGAAACCATTCTGCCCTCATTAAACTTATATTCCAGAGAAAAATGGGTTTCTTCTGCTCCGTTCAAACCAAACATCTTTTAAAAAAATCAAGCAAATGACATGATTTCAGGCAGTAATTAAATTCTTGTGTAAATGATTTTTTCCCATAAGTCATTCAGGACCCATTTCTGGATTTTTCCTACTGCCATACATCTTATCTCACTATAACTTATCAATTGCTACCCAAAAAAGGAACAATAGTTGAATATCATTATGTGCACGAGAAGAGTTTATATGTAGAATCTATTTTTCTATTACCATAAGTACCACATTTTTCCATTTAGTCAGTTTTGGCATTGATGTTTTATAATGTGCTTATAAAGATCAGGTCTCAGACACAGTGCTGACTTGAAGTCATTCTGGTTTTTCCTCTTTCCCTTAGAATTACCTTGCTTCTTTAATGTTTTCCAGACTGAAGTAGCTTTTCAAAAAAAAAAAAAAGGAGTAAGGGCTCCAATACTGGTTTGCTCATAGCAGATCCCATACTAAGACAAGCTGTCGAGCCAGCAATGGGTGCCAAGACTGTGATGCAAGATCTTTGCATATACTTTCTCCAGAAAATTCCAACTCCTTTTCTGCTGTTTCCAGTGCACAAGTCCCTTGCCAAATATTTCTGATATATTGCTGTCTTGTTTATCTGTCAATTGGAGATAGCTATATTTTACCGTCAGGGTCAATGGTGACCTCAAACTCCAAAATTAAACAAGTGTTTAATCTTCTAGTTGAAAGATACAGAATTAAAATGCAGTTTGAGAGTATAGTGTCAGCATCAACCAAATACCCAAATGCATTAATGCCCTTTCAAGCGGCAGAGGTAACCATTCATGTTTAGATTTAGTCCTATGATTATAAATAGCAAGAGGAGTAAAATTATAATCAAAATACTAGCTAAAATCAAGATACTAGTACATAGTCTCTTTCCAGGAAGCACAGTTAGGTGTTGCGTTGTTTTGCTTTGCTTTGCTGTGGACTTCATCACTCATCTTGGAACAAAAAAAAAAGAGAAAGAAAGATAAATATGAAACTATTATATTCTTCCAAATATCTAGCAACTATCTAATTTTTTTTCTACTCAGTGCAAGCTTTCAAACTTTCTATCCTTTAGGGAATTAACTTGGTTTAATGGAATAATGAATTAGCAGTCTATATACCTGTATTCTTGGAGAAGGCACCCCACTCCAGTACCCTTGCCTGGGAAATCCCATGGACGGAAGAGCCTGGTGGGCTACAGTCCACGGGGTCGCTAAGAGTCGGGCACGACTGAGCGACTTCACTTTCACTTTTCACTTTCATGCATTGGAGAAGGAAATGGCAACCCACCCCAGTGTTCTTGCCTGGAGAATCTCCGGGACAGAGGAGCCTGCCTAGTGGGCTGCCGTCTATGGGGTCGCACAGAGTCAGACACGACTGACGCGACTTAGCAGCAGCAGCAGCAGCGTACCTGTATTCTATTCCAAAGTCTGTTCAGTAACTGTGTAAATGTGTAAGTACCTTGATCCCTCTACGACTAACTTTCTCATCTATATAATGAGGGAGTAGGCTAGTTTATTTACAAACTCCCCACCAGCTTAAATGGCCTAGGGTTTCTCTCTTTGGGATTTCTTGATAACCTGCTGAAAATAAAAATTTAAGTGATTATTTCAAATTAATACCTGTTATCTAAATAAGCCAAATTTGAGAGCAAGGAGAAAAAATGTTTTGCAGTTGGCACAGGTCAAAATGAAGCCAAATACAGAGAATTTAAACCATGTAGGCATCAAATAAAATAAACAGTATCCAGTATTCAGCAGAAGCTTGTCTGTCTACCTAACTACTTAAGTGAATGAGATAACATTCAGACTACATCTCCTCCTAAGAGAACTAGATTCACAATTGATATGGTCTGACATGATACTTACATTAAATAATGCTATTAAAATAATCCTCCAAAATAGCTCTCTTTCCTGCATTTTATGAAGGAAGCATCTACCAAGATTTTCCCGGCTGCCATAACTTTTAAAACACCAATTATATCTTCATCTGAATAGCACTTTCTGTTTTATAAAGAGCTTTGCTACAAATGAGGGCTTCCCTGGTGGCTCAGTGGTAAAGAATCTGCCTGCAATGCAGGAGGTGCAGGATGGATCCCTGGGTCAGGGAAGATCCCCTGGAGTCCATGGGGTCACAAGAGTAGGACACTACCGGACAATTAAACAGCCACAGCAACTTGCTACATATTACATCATTATTCCCAGTGACCATCCAATGAAGTAAGTTGTCTTATCAACCCCATTTGCCAGCTGAGGAAACTGAGATTCAGAGAAATTAAGAACGATCGGGTATGAATAGCAAACCTTTGAATATCTTGAGGTTTCAGGCTCTTCTGAAAGTATGTTGCTCCCTTAATGCTCCCCCTTTCTTTCTTCCTAATATCCTCCATATAAAATCTTTCAACAACGTCTATTGAGTGCCTAGGAATTGGGCATTGTATAAGGTGATGGGTTGGTAAAAAAAAGAAAATAATATATGAACCCAACTGCATAACATTATGGTTTAATAGTTTCAATGAGCATCAGAAAACATCTCCCTATTCCATTTTTGATTTGGGGGCAGTAACTATACATCCTTTCTTCCTACCCACCCCCATCATACATAATTCAAAAATTTTAAGCAACTGTTTTGCTAATGAAATTAACTAGCATATTTCATTGAAAACCTCTGAAATATTTGGTTTCTTTGTTATTTCAACCTAGAAGACTGAGGCAATCAAATGGTTTGGACACCATCTAGCATCTTGATTTTCTGCCTCTGTTCAATCTACAACTATGAATTGGTTAGTAGATCAATCAAACTGTTATCATTTAGCCAGTGCTATTATCTATAATTATCTCATTCTATTAAATAAATCAACAAATACTTATTGGGAATGTGGGATTAAGAAAACAGGTGAAGTACAGATGTTTATTTAATGTTTACTTAAGTTGAAGCCCATGATGTTTCCCTTGCCTCTGAAAATAAGTTCTTTGCTCTTTGTTCACCATTAATCAAATAATCAGTTCATTTTTAAGCTGTTGACTAACTTACACTATTTTGGTGAGGGGAAGTAGTGTTCAAAAAGTATTTATTCTACAAGATAGCACACATTTTTAAATGTTAGTGATTAAACAATAACTTCAAAGATTTTGTAAGATTTCTGGCCTCATCATCTTTCTGTATATCTGAAGCTAGTGTTTCAGATAGAATTATGCTTCTTGTTTATAGTGTGTAGACTCTTTGGAGAAAATCTAGCCCCTTGAAGAAACAAAACCAGAATAGGTTATTCTCTTAATACAACCAAATGGGCCAAAAATGACCTAATTTCTCCATAAGAGAGTCCAATAGTAATAACTTCCAAAAGATTTGCTTGCCAAAAAAAAGTTTTGTTTTTTTTTAAACTTTTCTTAATATTATCTTCTCTGAATATATCTAAGGTATAAATAGATTTATAGCCAGTAAGTGCAGAATTTGTCTAAAATCTAAATCTAACTTCAAGGGCTGGAAAAGTTTTGAATAACAGTATTTTTTGATAGATCTAAAATATTTTTCCCTCCAACAGTACACATCCATTTACTAAAATAGTCACATCAGCATAACTTACTAGTCTAAGGCTTGAGTTACTCAAACCAGGAACAACAAAAGTCAATTTTATTCCAAATAGAACTGTTGTCACCATAAAGGAAGTTGTGCATGTGAGTGATAAACTATGGTTCAGTTAATGCTACCTGCTCTTAGAGATATGACAATAGAAAGGGCTTATTATTTTTATGTAACTTTGAATCTACTAATTATTTCTGAAATGAGAAGTCACCATAATTTATGAGATGATTATCTTTTAACATCTTCAGAATAGGCTATGGTATACAAGTTCACTCTGATAATCAAGTTGTTCTACCAAGGAAATATTTGCATCATCTTTTATATGCCTTTTACTCTTCACAGCAAAAACTTAAGACTTCTAAGCTAAGTATATTCAATTGAAATAAAAGGTAGAGTGGGAAAGAAAAAGGATGGCATCCTTAACCCTAATACACCATGTGTTGGCCAGTTCTTCCAAATCCAAAAGCATTAGATCAGAATATGACCGTTTAGGCAGCTTGGTTCATGAAAAGACATTGTAACAAGCCCTTCATCAGAAAAGTCCACTCCTGATTACTGGTTACAAGCCAGCAACAAATAGGAAAATGAGCAAATTTCAGTGTCTAGGCTCTATGAAGCAAACAGAATTTCAAGAGACTGTTACTAGGCCTCATCAATCCTTACCTTAGTCAGTCAATGGCCTTGCCCAGCTCTAGCTATGACAGTTGGCACAGGTGGTTCTATTTGACACTTTTTTTGGGGGGGCCAACTTTTAAATATAATTCCAAAATAAAGAGACACTGAGAATGTATTCACTTTTAAACTACTCAGAGATAGTATTTCAGCTAATCAATAATTTTTTAGCACTCTCCAGAACCTTCCCTGTATTTTGGTTATGAAATCATTACCCCACGTCATTATTCAGGTAGTAAAAGTGAGAAAGTTGTCCAAACTGTAACTTGAAGCTTATGAACAGAAATATTCTCAAGGTAAGAATGTGGAAGACATTCACTGAATTACAGTAAATATACAGCTAGGTATTTGGGAGTTTTGTTTAATTTTCAGAAAAAAAATTAGAACATTCTAGAAGTCTTTATTTTCTCCTGTCTTTCACCTCCACTCCTTTTAAGTATGAGAGCCTGGCAAGATAGGACACCTCATTTGTGCACTCTGATGGTCTGTATCATACGCATCACCACAATTCCCAAATAAAAGTGTATCTGAGATTTCAAAGCAAAAGTTTACATAACCCAGCCCTTCTTTTCTAACTTAGTGGAAAGAAAACCCTGTCAATGTTCAAAAACTTCCCCAGGTGAATGTTATGCCAGAATTAGTAAATGTTAATCTTCTTGAGAGCAGGGGCTATATCTTGTCTATGTGTGTATCTCAGGGTCTTGTCTAATACATGCCACCTTATAAACACTCAGGAAATATTTACAATTGAATAGAGAAATAAACATGACTATACTTTAATTCAGGATATAGAAGATTTGGGGGAGGAAAAATGGTGACTTCTATCACTGACTTAGTGAGATTAAAGCAATGCTTAGAACACATATGTGAAGTTTATGTATGTGGACGTCAGTCTCCTCAGAAAGGATGCCTTTTAGTGGAAAGAGAAGAATACTACTGCATTTTGAGTCAGAAAACTGAGTGTTCACACCAGATTGCCATTTCCTATCACTGTGACCTTGTAGAAATCATGTCAGCTCTCTCAGTCTTACTTTCATTACCTATAAAATAGGAAGGACAATACCACCCTGAGCACTTCACAGCTTCTTCTGAGTATCAAGTGAGACGCTCTGTGTGTAGAAGACACCACCGTCATGACATGTACAGCATAGTAATGTGTGTGCTCACCCTTTCTTCAGAAAAATAGCTGTGGGTCCCGTGAGCTTCTTTTAAAATAGTTTTATTTGTTTAGTTTTGGCTGGGCTCAGTCTCCATTGCTGAGCGAGCTTTTCTCTAGTTGCAGGACATGGAAGCTACTCTTTGTTGGGGTGTGCAGGCCTCTCATTGCAGTGGCTTCTCGTTGTGGGGCGTGGGCTCTAGAATGGATGGGCTTTAGTAGTTGCAGCTCCCAGGCTCTACAGTATAGACTCAATAGTTGTGTCCCATGGGCTTATTTGCACCGTGGCCTGTGGGATCTTCCCAGATCAGAGAACAAAGCCATGTCTCCTGCATTAGCAGGTGGATTCTTTACCACTGAGCCACCAGGGAAGCCACTGTTAGATTATTATTATTTTTTTTTATTTGGAGGCTAATTACAATATTGTAGTGGTTTTTGCCATACATTGACATGAATCAGCAATGGGTTTACATGTGTTCCCCATCCCGAACCCCCCTCCCCCCTCCCTCCCCATCCCATCCCTCAGGGTCATCCCAGTGCACCAGCCCTGAGCATCCTGTCTCATGCATCAGATCTGGACTGGTGATCTGTTTCATATATGATAATATACATGTTTCAATGCTATTCTCTCAGATCATCCCACCCTCGCCTTCTCCCACAGAGTCCAAAATACTCTATATATCTGTGTCTCTTTTGCTGTCTTGCATATAGGGTTATCATTACCATCTTTATAAATATCATATATATGTGTTAGTATACTGCATTGGTGTTTTTCTTTCTAGCTTACTTCACTCTGTATAACAGGCTCCAGTTTCATCCAGCTCATTAGAACTGATTCAAATGTATTGTTTTTAATGGCTGAGTAATACTCCATCGTGTATATGTACCACAGCTTTCTTATCCATTTGTCTGCCAATGGACATCTAGGTTGCTTCCATGTCCTGGCTATTATAAACAGTGCTGCGATGAACATTGGGGTACACGTGTGTCTTTCAGTTCTGGTTTCCTCGGTGTGTATGCCCGGCAGTGGGATTGCTGGGTCATAAGGCAGTTCTATTTCCAGTTTTTTAAGGAATCTCCACACTGTTCTCCATAGTGGCTGTATTAGTTTGCATTCCCACCAACAGTGTAAGAGGGTTCCCTTTTCTCCACATCCACTCCAGCATTTATTGTTTGTAGATTTTTAGATAGCAGCCATTCTGACTGGCATGAGATGGTTAGATTCTTAAATTATCAATTTAACTATTGTTATCATGGTATGCTAAACTAATGCCAGATGAAAATAGTACTTTTGTGAAATTTTATCACAGAATTTAAAAGAAAAAATGGTTTACTGGAATTATAAAGATCAGTTCCTAAGAAATACTATTCTAACTCTATTTTCAAGGAAAAAATTTAATGTGACTTCCTATTTAAGTAGAAACCTGGCAAAACACTATGAGAAACTAATATGATGCAGCCTAAATAAAAGAACATTTGACTGCCTTAGTATTTTTAGCCAAAGCACATTTTACGCACAGAATCCCTGCTTGGAAGAATAACTTAGATCCTCACTGGGAATGCTGTTGGCAGATAGCCTTCCAACTGTCAGTTCACCTTGGTCGAGGTCATGCCTCCTTCCCAGGAGAGCCCACATCCAATAACTGATTGTCACAAAGCCCTTTACCCCACCTTACTCAACTCTAAAGAATCACCCCAGCTTCAAAGCTCCTCACTGTGTTAACTGAGGCCTCCATGGAGACGGTTTCACTGGTCAGCTCCTCATTCAGCCTAGTCCTGCTTTCTTCCTTTCCATGATATGACCCCAAGAGCACTCCCCAATAAACCTCCAGCATGCTAATTTCCTCCTCACAATGTGTTGGGATTCTCATGGAGCCCAACCTACAGCAACTCATAATAAATGTAGTAACTTTTGCAAACAGAAATTCCTGCATATTCCCTAGACTGCACAATAAAAGCTAAACTATAATCTTACCTTTTTTTGTATAGCACTTCAACATCCACAAAGCATTTGTACCTTCCTGCTCTAGTGTGGTCCCTCAAACAACCCTTGGTAGAAGGCAGGGCTTATAGAATAACTCACATACTAAATATGAGGAGTTGAAGACAGAGAAGCTGAAAACCTTAACTGGGGTAACTTTTATATATAAGTAGGTAGGTGCATAGGTAGCTAGTCAATCATTCAGTAAGTGATAAACTTGGATTCTAATCTTAATTTTTGGATTTCTCATCCAGGCCTTACTTGTCCAGCCATTGTCTTTCCTCATGAAAACTTATATGTCTGTGGTTCTTATCCTGTGTTAACTGGTATTTAATGATTCAACCATGGACAATTTTAGGACACTTTAAAAATATCTCAAAACCCCTGTCAAATCTGCTGGCATCCTGAAGTGTCAAGATCGTTGAATTGGGAATAAGTGTTCTAAGGTTTGAGATAATTATTTTCCATGTTTTTTATTGTTGGAAAAATCTTGAAATTGTTTTATTTCCTAAGCCTTGCCCATGATAAAGTGCTTGTCACATATAGGGTGTGTTACTAAAATGCGAAATGAAAACTAATGTTAATTTTTCATTTTGTGAAAGATTAACCTGTGTTCTCAACTTGTACATATGATTATTTGACTTGCAAGTAATCTCATATTTGCTATCTTAATCATATTAGCAGTGTCCTAATCTGTATCTGACACATACACTTTTCTTTAGAGAAAATAATCAGTCTTTTAATTTCTTCAAATTCCCTTAAGAATCTAAACCAATTGGAGGTTCTGTTTGTTTGTTTAGGGGCTTTGTTTTTGTTTTTTTAATGGTCTTTCTGGAGTATCTGTTAGGAGGAGGTAGCCAACCAAATAACAGCTTTTAAAAAGTAAAAATTAATCTCAGTGGTACAACAACAAAATGACCTGGCCTAAAATTCTTCATTCAATGATTAGAATCAAAAGTGAATTATCTTCTCCAGCAGATATCCTATAGCAAGAACCATTTTAAAGATAGAATTATCTTGTTTTTGTGAGATTCATCAGGGAATCTTTTTTCCAGAACTATTTTTCAGACACAAAACTTTGACTTGTTTTTCAATTTCCAAAAGTCTCAATCCTTCTGAGTAATTCAATCCACAATGGAATATTGTGTATCCCTTTTAAGAGAGGGAAAAAAGTGGAACAACAAAGAACCATGGTGGTGTGGATAAGTAAAGTCATTCATTGTCCTGTAACTAATTTAGTAAACATAAGTTGGAGATATCCAGGGAGTATGAGGACACCAGCTGGCTGGTGATACAAGAGAATGTGAGGTGTTTATAGAGACTGAAATGATGTGATCAGATTGAGATGTTCCACACCTTTTTCCAATAATGACACAATTAAAAGTCATTATAAAATTAAAACTGGTTTCCCAGGCAAAATCTAAATGTCTTAGACTGAAAGTGGTCATTTTCTGACTGTTTTATGAGACTTAGGCAGGTAGCCTCCGTCTACATAAGACACGGTTTAAAAACAAAATTTCTTCATTGTTTCAGTGCCTAAAAGTTCATTCCCAAAGAAACTATCTCATTTTAAATGATGTCACTTGTCTTACATTTAGTCTGTTAGTTTATAATCATTTGCTGGAAGATCTTGATAGAGTTAATTTCTATAATCATCTGAGGCTAAGCAAGTTTTTTATATTAATGACAACATTCTTAAAATGACAATTCCTTAAAATCCAGGATATTCAGCAAGGTTAAATAATTTTCCCTGTATCACAAAAAGCCAAAAAGTGTTAAGACAAATGCAAACTTACAAAAGCTTGGGTCTTTGCTCAGTGCATAAGGTCCTTGCTACTCGAAGCACAGTCCGTGGGCCAGAAGCTTGACTTGGGGAGCTTATTAGAAATGTAGAACCTCAGGCCCCAATCCAGACTCACTGAATCAGAATCTGCATTCTACCAAACTCCCCAAATGATCTGTATGCACATTCAAGTCATGAAGCCCTTCAGTAGGCCATTTGTTTCTTAATACCCATTACATATGACTCAGTTAAGTGTTCACATAGTCCTTGTATCATAGATTGGTCCCCTGTAAAATTTTGTTAAAATCATATTGTCAACATGACATAGGTGCATCTTAATCCCAGATATTCCACAAGCCTGAGACTTCAATTTATAGTCTTGTTTGTGAGATGCTTAAGTCCTAATAACTACATCTGCCCCTACCTGGAGATTTCCCATCAAAAAGAGCCATAAACATAAGTAGGATCTGATATTCAAGGACTTAAAACTGGTCAAGTACACTTTCCCATGTTCATTTCTCACTTCCTCCTAAGAGTTTTATAATCTAATGACAACAGCTTTCTAACATTTCCTCTAAAAGTCTTGTATTACTATGCCACTGGGCTTTTACTCATGCTATATCCTTCACCTGGGATGATGGTTATTGTTTGATGAAATCTAATTCATCCTTTAAAAGCTAGATTGTGTGTCACCTGTAAAGTGAACCTGATCCTGCCAAGTAAAATTAATCCCTCTTCTCTAGTTCACAGCATTTAGATTATACTTGAAAGGGATTGGGGGCAGGAGAAGAAGGGGACGACAGAGGATGAGATGGCTGGATGGCATCACTGACTCGATGGATGCGAGTCTGAGTGAACTCCGTGAGTTGGTGATGGACAGGGAGGCCTGGCCCACTGTAATTCATGGGGTCGCAAAAAGTCGGACATGACTGAGCGACTGGACTGGACTGGACTGGACTGAACTGAACTCAACTGAACTGGGCTTCCCTGGTGGCCCAGAGGTTAAAGCATCTGCCCACAATGTGGGAGACCTGGGTTCGATCCCTGGGTCAGGAAGATCCCGTGGAGAAGGAAATGACAACCCACTCCAGCATTCTTGCCTGGAGAATCCCATGGATGGAGAAGCCTGGTGGGCTACAGTTATTTAACAACTGTTGAATTGTGCAGTTAATTACTTAGGCCATTCTCTTCCATAAAACTGTGTATTTCCTAAAGACACAGAATGTGTCTTACTTATGCTTATAAATGCAAAGTCTACTTTAATCATAGATAGTACTAATGGTTTTGTTAAAATGACTTGAAGTCTTCTGACTCTAATCTCAAAGGAATTGTCAAACTTATTACTATCTCAGCAGTTAGTTGTGATAAAATTTTCACAAAACCAATGTGTAGCCTGTTATCTGGAGATTTTTAGGATTATGAAATTTTGGGTGAATAGGTAGCATCAAGACATATAATGGGGGCCATTAGATTTTATACTAAAGGAGTGGGTTGTATAGAGAAGGGGTAAACCCCCATGACGTCACCAACTTGACCTTCTCTGTTGAGAGGCACAGAAGTAGGTCCATGATCCCCAATGCACTTGTGAAGAGGCACATTATCCTGAGTAATTTACCAAAGCCATAAACCACAGATTCTTTCCAGAAGGAAGCCTGGGGTTTAGGGAAATATATGGAATTTAGAGTCAGAAGGTCTGCCATGACTTTGGAATTTTTTTTTAAACTTTGGCAGGAAATGGTCTGTCACTGTGCCTCCCACCTACATAAACTAACAATGATGATACTAATACCAGTCTCACCTATTTCATAGGGATTTTATACAAATCAAAAGAGGTTCCATGCAAAATCACTTTGAAAAATATAACCAACAATTGTTTACTGAATGATTGCAAAAACACAACTTTGTCCTAGGTGAAACTGAACAGTTTTCTCACCACTAGAAAAGTTGCTTCAAATTGTTAACACAAATGTACAAAGGAAATGCTTTTGCTAGCCTCTCTAGGGAGATTATTTAAAGTGTATGTATTCTAGACCTGAAAAATGTTTTAGGTGTTCAGATATTTTAAATGCACACCTAAGGATTCACTAGCTTTCAAGGCAAGTAGTTAGAGAAAGGCCTGTAAAGTGCACCAGCATTTCTTGAGGACTTACTGTGTGCCAAGAACCAGGCATACAACAGTAAATAGAATAATTCACTCTATCTTCAGGAAGTTTTACAGAATAGTGGGGACACAAGTAAATAGAATTTTTAAATCCCTAAATTTCCTGTTTTAATTTTACCAAAAAGAATGAGTGATTAAATATTGGTAAATCATACATTTACATTTACATCATACATTTCTAAATTAACAATTAAAGATGCATGGAAAACATCAGAGAGATGGCAGCCAGGATTATGAATTATGTCCAAAGGAAAATTTGGAGAAGATCACAGTCAGCCAGAGGTGACCATTATTGATTTTGAGTGTAGCATTCTGAGAAAACCCTGTACTTCAAACATCATTTTCTGTCTTACTTTTTAACTGCTTTATTAATGGTTTCCACTCAACATGTTTATTTGGAAATGCTCAAGAAAAGAGAACAAACAGGAATAAAAATCCACTGTATATTTTCTTTAAGTCCTAGATCTGACTCTAACTAGATATGGGACTTTCAGCTAATCACATAACTTCTCTGATCCTCAGTTTGCTCTCTATAAAATAGGGTTTTGAGCTAAATATACTTTTATGTCCTCTTGTATCTAATGCCTCGTCATCTCTCTCATTTAAATCAAGGAAAATTTTGTCAAAGAATTAGAAGAAAAAGTATTAAATACTAAAATAAATACCTGGGAGGCCTAGAACCCACCAAAGTGAACTTTTTAACACAATTATCAAGATAACTGAAAATATTATTTCTCATAAATATTTCTCTCATCTGTTTGTCTTATAATTACCAAAAATGTTATATATATGGTTCCACAGCACATCACCTTCAACAGCATACTGTACATATGTACATATTATCCCCCAATAAAATTCACCCCTTTCCTGGAACTCTGGGGATAAATCTAATTAAGATGCCTGCCTCTTGAGAAATCTGTATGCAGGTCAGGAAGCAACAGTTAGAACTGGACATGGAACAACAGACTGGTTCCAAATAGGAAAAGGAGTATGTCAAGGCTGTATATTGTCACCCTGCTTATTTAACTTATACGCAGAGTACATCATGAGAAACACTGGACTAGAAGAAACACAGGCTGGAATCTAGATTGCTGGGACAAATATCAATAACCTCAGATATGCAGCTGACACCACCCTTATGGCAGAACGTGAAGAGGAACTAAAGAGCCTCTTGATGAAAGTGAAAGAGGAGAGTGAAAAAGTTGGCTTAAAGCTCAACATTCAGAAAACGAAGATCATGGCATCTGGTCCCATCACTTTGTGGGAAATAAACGGGGAAACAGTGGAAACAGTGTCAGACTTTATTTTTCTGGGCTCCAAAATCACTGCAGATGGTGACTGCAGCCATGAAATTAAAAGACGCTTACTCCTTGGAAGAAAAGTTATGACCAACCTAGATAGCATATTCAAAAGCAGAGACATTACTTTGCCGACTAAGGTCTGTCTAGTCAAGGCTATGGTTTTTCCCGTGGTCATGTATGGATGTGAGAGTTGGACTGTGAAGAAGGCTGAGTGCTGAAGAATTGATGCTTTTGTATTGTGGTGTTGGAGAAGACTCTTGAGNAGTCCCATCACTCCATGGGAAATAAACGGGGAAACAGTGGAAAAAGTGTCAGACTTTATTTTTCTGGGCTCCAAAATCACTGCAGATGGTGACTGCAGCCATGAAATTAAAAGACGCTTACTCCTTGGAAGAAAAGTTATGACCAACCTAGATAGCATATTCAAAAGCAGAGACATTACTTTGCCGACTAAGGTCTGTCTAGTCAAGGCTATGGTTTTTCCCGTGGTCATGTATGGATGTGAGAGTTGGACTGTGAAGAAGGCTGAGTGCTGAAGAATTGATGCTTTTGTATTGTGGTGTTGGAGAAGACTCTTGAGAGTCCCTTGGACTGCAAGGGGATCCAACCAGTCCATCCTGAAAATCAGCCCTGGGATTTCTTTGGAAGGAGTGATGCTAAAGCTGAAACTCCAGTACTTTGGCCACCTCATGCGAAGAGTTGACTCATTGGAAAAGACTCTGATGCTGGGAAGGATTAGGGGCAGGAGGAGAAGGGGACGACAGAGGATGAGATGGCTGGATGGTATCACTGACTGGATGGACGTGGGTTTGAGTGAACTCCAGGAGATGGTGATGGACAGGGAGGCCTGGAGTGCTGCGATTCATGGGGTCGCAAAGAGTTGGACACAACCGAGCGACTGAACTTAACTGAACTGAAGGTAGAAAGTTGAAAATAAGTTAAAATAGACAGCTATAAGCAGAGCCTAAGGAGGAACTTTGAGATTACCTACTTATTTCCAGTCATGGAAACACCCTGTTCCAGATGAAAACAGACACCTGGTACCCACTGCCAGTTACATCCCACTCTTCTCTAGAATTCCTTTGCAGGTGACTTTCTTCCAGGACACACGGTACTTGCATCTCTTTAGATGGTACAGATGATATTTGGTCCCTAGATTAGATTTTATGCTCACACATATTAAGAACTTGGAGCCAAGCAGGAAAACCCTCTCAGATCCTCTCCCCTGAGCCTTCCCTCACCACCACTGTTAGTACTGCTTCCTTGCTTATTTTTCTTTTAGGATCTATTTGACTACATGCTTTTGGGGAAACCTACTAGCCAATATTTACTACTCACTCCTGGGTATGTGTAAGACTGTCTGTTTGCCACTCTGGCTTCCTTTTGCTTAAGTGAATGAAGTCACTTAGGATCCCTATGTAAACCGGGCTCCTCATTTGAGAGCTTGACTAAAAAAGAGATGTACAAATTGACAGTTGTGAGTTAAGTATTATTTGGAGCAAAATGAGGACTGCAGCCTAGGAGGCAGCATCTCAGATAGCTCTGAGAGACTGCTCCAAAGCAGCAGTGGGGGAAAGTCAATATATAAGGTTTTAGTGAAGGGGGAGTTCAGTGCCATGACACACGCATTTTACAAAAGGTTTTTGTTAGTCATGAGGATCTGAAGGGAAGTCACCTTGAAGGGATTTAGTGCTTCTCTAGATATGAGGAGATGCAAGGACTGAGATCACAAAAACTGTTCCTAAAAACATCCAGCTATCTAAAGACCTGTCCCACCAGATTCCCTGGAGCAAGGAATGGGTGGTTCATTGTAAAAAAAAAAAAAAAAGCTGCAAGTTTATAACTAGAACATCTCTGAGAACTGAGGCTGACTTGGGATCACAGAATAATAGCACAAATGTAATCAAAACCACCAGCCAAGGGGCTATATACCAGGCTTCTAAATAGGAAGACTCAACTTCAAAAATAACTATATAAAAATTTTACATGTCATGACATCATATTTTACCTGGGTTTCTTTTGCACAAGATAATGTATCCTGACATCCCTAATGGTTAGCTGTTTCCTGCTGTTAAAAACAAAACATATTAATAACAAAGTTCCATAAAATTGGTGAAACATTCAAAAGTGCATTTGACTGCCAAGGCAACTCTCTTAATATCACTAAGCCTCAGTTTCCTATCTGTCTAGAAGGACTGGCAAAATCTGCTCCAGAAACTTTACAAAGCAAATTGTGACAAATAAATGATAATATATAAAAGTATTTGAGAACAATCAATTCAATTCAGTTGCTCAGTTGTGTCTGACTCTGCAACCCCATGGACTGCAGCACACCAGTCTTCCCTGTCCTTCACCAATTCCAGGAGCTTGCTCAAACTCATGTCCATCCAGCAGTGATGCCATCCGACCATCTCATCCTCTGTCATCCCCTTCTCCTCCTGCCTTCAATCCTTCTCAGCATCAGGGTCTTTTCCAATGAGTCAGTGCTTTGCATTAGGTGGTATTGGAGTTTCAGCTTCAGCATCAGTCCATCCAATGAATATTCAAGACTGATTTCTTTTAGGATTTCCTGGTTTGCTCTCTTTGTAGTCCAAGGGACTCAAGAGTCTTCTCCAACACCACAGTTCAAAAACATCAATTCATTGGCACTCAGCTTTCTTTATAGTCCAACTCTCATATCCATACATGACTACTGGAAAAACCATAGCTTTGACTAGACGGACCTTTGTTGACAAAGTAATGTCTCTGCTTTTTAACATGCTGTCTTAGCTTTTCTTCCAAGGAGCAAGTGTCTTTTAATTTCATGGCTCTGGTCACCATCTGCAGTGATTTTGGAGCCCAAGAAAATAAATATTGAGAACAATAAATCATGATAAACACAGACTTGTCACATCCATTGCTCCAGTCAAATTATGCTTCAAAGATTAAAGTAGTTCAAACGGGAAACCAGGATTTTCAGTTTTTAAAAACTTCTCCCCCGAGAACATTGTTAAATGGATAGCTTGTAAAGGGACTGAAGGGAGAGGAAAAGGGGAGGAGCTGTTTGAGTTTTATGAGCTGTCTCCAAGAAGAATGAAAACTAAAAGGGTTATGTCTCATGAGCCCCGGGTCTCAACTGGAGAGCAGCGAAGGAACAGCATCTTCTCTAGACAGCAGCATTTGCTGATCAACGTATCAGTGGTGCAGCTGCAGGTGAATGGTCACCAGCACTCAGGAGCTCTTGGTTGTGCTTCCGATTCCTCCAAAGGTGGCTCAAGGAGCCCAAACACCGAGCGTGCAGCCAGGGCTGCCAGCGGCTGGCTCAGTGTCCAGTGCGCATGCCTCCACTGCACGCATGCTAATAAGGAGCAGCGGGAGGAGCAAAAGGCTAGTGGGCCGAAAGATGTTTCCTCATAAATGAATGAGTAACCCAGTCGGTATATATATATGCAATTCATTGGCTACTTAAAAGCAATTCTTTGCCTGAAATAACAGTTTATAATCATGAAAATGTGACTAAAACGTGAAACATTAAAAGCACATGAGAAAAGGCTGTGTCCATTCCACTTTCCAAGTGTTATCCCTTCTCTGCAATGTTTTGGCCCTGAGACTAACTGCTGAAGAAAGAATTGAGTGCGTTTAGAACACTCCTCCTGATTCGCCGGAATAATCAAGCACCTTCCATAATTTCAATCTTGATAACTAAATAAAATGGGGTGCGTAGCAAATCGATTGACAGCTCAGTTAGTTCTGAAACCAACTTGCTGCTGTCTGCAGTGAGTGGCTTAGTGCCTCCAGAAGGCAGTTAGCTTATAGAAGAAAGGAAAAAGTAGCAATTTTTAAGGGGATTAAACTTGATCGGTCACTGAGTATTATTTAAACAAGTTCCCGCTGTTACTTGTTAAACAAGGAAAGGGGTGGAAGCTTCTATTTGTTAATATCATTCAGACATCTGCTATAGACATTTTACTGGTTGGGCTGCGAATCAGAGGACTAAGTTGTGAATGCTGGTAACAGTCAAAGGGACCCAAGAAATTGCCTGGAGGAAATGTCCTGCCGCAAACATCTGTAGTTTTTCTTCAGCTGAAAGGTCAGTATTTCTGGGGCTGCTGGGTTCCACTAAGACCATGGTCCAGAGCCCCAGCTGTACCTAGAATTCACCTAGGAGCTTTTTAAAAATGCTAACATCTCAGCCCCTGCCCCTCCAAGTTGACGTTTCATTGTTCTGTGGTGTGCACTGGCCATCAGATGCCTTGATTTTTAACCACCTCTCCTCACCCCCAGGTGGCTCTCATCTTCAGTTTGGCTTGCGAATGCCTGTTCTAAACTGATAGGACTTGGTAGCTGGAAGATGTGAACACAGAGCTTCCCGTTATAATTTAATTAGCACAGCAAATTTAGACTCCTTTTTTTCTGGTGAGTTCAAACAGTTCTCTGGGCAATGGAAAATTTCTCACCAATCCACCGCCCTTTTGCCTCCAGCCTACCATTACTTTCCAAACATCTCATTCCCTTTTGTTACAGCCAATAACTTTCTGTACATGCAGACGTTCTTTTTCATGCCTTCGGGGAGAATACCATCATATTTGATATGATTTCCTTCACATTTTAGTTTGGCTTCGTTGATATTTTTTTTCCTTGTGTTCTTTCTTTGAAAAGTGTTTCTTGGATGGTCCTTATTCTGCTAGATTGGGATCATTTGCTAACACTGTGCACAGTATCGCTTTAGGGAGAAGGAGGGCAGAGGAAGCAGAGCAATCTTATTTTCTCCAGGCCCCCGCCCCTTCCCACACCTCCCAGGGTCACTAGACTTCAAATATGAAAAGCATTAACCAGCTCCGCCTGTTGTGTGGGCAGCATCGTGAGAGAAAGTCAGCCTCTGGCCCCTCTGTTTTCATCCATCTGACAATGCACAGTGTACACCACATGAGGTATGATTTAGACTTTGATGTGATATTTGGCAGTAAAGGAGGAAACACATATCATTTGTTAGCTAATAATCTGGCACAGAAATACATACAAAGTCAATTAGGAGATTAAAAACCTGGTTCTAGTGCCCATTTTAAATACATCCAGTGCCCTGCTTGAGTGTACACATTGGTATCCACTTTAACAAGTACAGAGCTGAGCTGGGTGTTTTACTGGTCTTTTTATAAGGACTTGGGGTGCAAAGGTTGATTTCAGACCACTAATTGCATGTGGGACCCAGCAAGCTCAGGATCAGAGCCCTGGCAAGGAAATAACAGAAAGTGATTAGGCCTTAGACACAGGAAGGGGCCCTTTTTCTGTTGTTTTTACATTCACTTGCACTTGAACAAAAGTTGTTTATTGTTTCAATAAAACTAGACTCACACATGTTGCCATGGCACGGACTCTGTCAGCATTTCCATTGTAACCTTTGCTTTTAGGGGGTTTTAACTCAGCCATAAAACTTCCTCTAGGTTAAAATCTGGCACCAAAAATAACTTGGAATCTCTCAGTCACAGGCATGAAGGAAATAGTTGTGTGTGAGTGTGTGTTTATGTACCTTTAAAAAGAAACTCATTTGACAGTTCTTAAAGAGACACTGTAAAATATGTTCCTCTGACTTGTGTTCTTTTTAACTTGAAATTTCACCCCCATTAAGGTGAACTCATTTAAAATACTTAACCTATCCAGTGTAGTATAAAGATATCTTTACCTATTTATCTCTTTTCCAGCTTCTTCATAAATATGCTTATTAAACAGATTGCTACTTTTTTTGCAGTTAAATGCACTACTCTGTGCCAACAGCTTATCTTTTGTGTAACACAAACTAACTNTGAACTCATTTAAAATACTTAACCTATCCAGTGTAGTATAAAGATATCTTTACCTATTTATCTCTTTTCCAGCTTCTTCATAAATATGCTTATTAAACAGATTGCTACTTTTTTTGCAGTTAAATGCACTACTCTGTGCCAACAGCTTATCTTTTGTGTAACACAAACTAACTGTTTATCTAGTAGTATCCTTAACAATGTGGGCTTTCCCAGTGTAAAGAAACCGCCAGTTAATACAAGAGATGCAAGAGACATGAGTTCAATCCATGGGTCAGGAAGATTGCTCTGGCGTAGGAAATGGCAACGCAATTCAGTATTCTTGCCTGGGAAATTCTGTAGACTGAGGAGCCTGGTGGGTTTACAGTTCATGAGGTCACAAAGACTCAGACACAACTGAGCGACTGAGTGCACACACACATCCATAACATAAACCATAAAATGGCACTGGCTTTTAAAATCTACCATCTGTTCATCTTTGCACTTAAACCTCTGTAAAAAGCATGAATTAAGTCAATGAAAGAAATGTCTTCAAGGGATCCTGGTGATGGGACATGGTAGAAATTGGAAATAATCTCAAAACAATAGACTTATTTTTTCCCCACTAACTTTATGTGAAGTCTTTAGCCAATTTCATAACATCTCTGGAATTTACATTTTTCATTTATCACAAGGATGCATCTTTGAACTATATGGCCTTTTGTTGCCCATCACCTATGTAAGACTTAAGAGTGTAGTGACACTTGCCATTTTGGACTATCGAATACCAACATCCAAATACCTCTCCTAGTTGTGGGGAATTCCAAACAAGTAGAAGGCATACCTTGAAGGAAGGGTACTTTCAGCAACAAGAGGAAGGATTCCTATCTCAGTGAATCAATGTCTCAAGCCTACAACTTTGAACATATTTAGAGAATAAGGCAAAAGTTCAAAGCCAAAGGTTATCTGCCCAATATATGACAGCCAAGAATCCAACACCACTAAGGGGAGGGTCTAGCAGAGCTGGTGTGAGCAGTATAGTCCTGGGCAGATGGTCCCTGAGATGATCTTGACCATGCCTTTTTGAATCCTGCTCATTTTCTTGAACACATTTCCCTAGCATCTCCACTGATCAGTTCAGTTCAGCCACTCAGTCGTGTCTGACTCTTTGCAACCCCATGAACTGCAGCACGCCAGGCCTCCCTGTCCATCACCAACTCCTGGAGTCCACCCAAACCCATGTCCATTGAGTCAGTGATGCCATCCAACCATCTCATCCTCTGTCGTCCCCTTCTCCTCCTGCCCTCAATCTTTCCCAGCATCAGAGTCTTTTTCAAATGAGTCAGCTCTTCACATCAGGTGGCCAAAGTACTGGAGTTTCAGCTTCAACATCAGTCCTTCCAATGAACACCCAGGACCTTTCTCCTTTAGGATGGACTGGTTGGATCTCCTTGCAGTCCAAGGGATTCTCAAGAGTCTTATCCAACACCATACTTCAAAAGCATCAATTCTTCAGCACTCAGCTTTCTTTATAGTCCAACTCTCACATCCGTACATGACCACTGGAAAAACCATAGCCTTGACTAGATGGACCTTTGTTGGCAAAGTAATGTCTCTGCTTTTTAATATGCTATCTAGGTTGGTTCATAACTTTTCTTCCAAGGAGTAAGCATCTTTTAATTTCATGGCTGCAGTCACCATCTGCAGTGATTTTGGAGCCCCAAAAAATAAAGTCTGACACTGTTTCCACTATTTCCCCATCTATTTCCCATGAAGTGATGGGACCAGATGCCATGATCTTAGTTTCCTGAATGTTGAGCTTTAAGCCAACTTTTTCACTCTCCTCTTTCACTTTCATCAAGAGGCTCTTTAGTTCTTCTTCACTTTCTGCCATAAGGCTGTTGTCATCTGCATATCTGAGATTATTGATACCCTTCTAATAAATCCCTTAACATTATCAGAGTTATGTTGCCACTGTTTGTAGTGAAGTACCCTAACTGGAATAAATGAAACTTCATAGGAACAAAGTACTTTCTTTAGAAGGTACATCGGAGCTTACTCTTTAGAACGTGGTCCTTAGACTAGAAGCACTGGCATCACCTGGGAGCTGGTTAGAAATATCAGGCCCTAGTCCCAGTCCTATTGAATCAGAATCTGCCTTTTAAAAAGATCCCCAAGTGGTTCATAAGCACATCAGTGTTTGAGAAGCATAAAACTAAGTTCAGCATGCACAGACTGAATTATAGATTATCATTCTGTCAAATATTTTTGTTGTTGTTTAGTCAATAAGTTGTGGGCAATTCTTTTGTGACCCCATGGACTGCAGCCCACCAGGCTCCTCTATCCTTGGAATTTCCCAGACAAGAATACTGGCGTGGGTTGCATTCCCTTCTCCAGGGCATCTTCCCGACTCAGGAATTGAACCGACATTTCCTGCATTGGCAGGTGGATTCTTTAATGCTGAGCCACAAGGGAAGCCCCTGTCAAATATTTCTGCCTCAAAAATTTGTTTCTGTTTAATATAACACCTAGACTCTAGGAAAATGGAACAACGTTATTATAACATTCTTGAGGGGATACCCAAATATTATTTATTTTTGTATCCTAATATCTAGACACTAAAGAGGAATTCAATATTCTCTTAGTACATTGCTTAGAATTCACAAGTTATTTTCATATATAGCAATTTAAAGTACAAGTTTGTTAACTATCAACCATTTGTCCTATATTTGAGTTTTTTCTTGATTTTGAATTATATCTTGTTTCTTCATATAATCATGCAATTCACTTGAACTTCTTGCTATAGTGTATCTAAAGCTAAATAAATTATCTGTACGCTAACATGTGTTAGAATTTTAGTCACAGCCAAATTAGTTCATTTTAGAAGAGCTTAATCTCTAATTTCAAAGCATACCCTTATGTAATTTCTCTAATTAGTCTGGAAAAGTCTACCAAAGTAAACCAAATTCATCTATTATATATATCCTTTCTAATTTATGTTCTCATTACCAATAACTGGGAGGAAAAGCAAATACTCAGCAAATGTTACTTTCAGACTTTATCTCAGCATTATTTGCTACTACCTTATATATGTTTCCAAATGATTCATCTACTTTTTTTTATTCGAGACTCTACCCCATCTTTCTTTTCTTAACAAATACAAATAAATATCTACCCGCCATGAAAAAGACCTAGAGTTAGTGTTAAAGTAGATTTTCACTTTGGGAATAGAAATTTTAATTGTTCTTAATTATCCTTCCTCTTATGTGAATTATTATTAGCATTAGAGATCTTATTTTTTATTGTTTAAAAAATATAAAAAAATATACAAAGATCCTTTCCTGGAGGAAGAGAAGAAGTTCTCCAATCCAATCCCTTTAGCACACAAAATTGACTTCATAGTGCCTAATCTGATTCCCTACAGTTACCTATCTTTCCTCTTTCAACAACTGACCTTTGTTTCATAAAAAAAAAAAAAAAAAAAAACATCCCTGAGAAAAGTAAAGAATGCAGTGTAAGTAGGGACCATCACTGACTATCAAGGCTAGTGACCATGATATACAAATCCACATTTGATGGCAAAGTTCCTTATGAACCATTCTTCTGGCTCATTTGTTTTCTTTCCATTTAATCTCTGTCATGAAACTTCCTCTACTTTTTTTCCAATTTTGTCTTTATCTCAAATTAGTGGGAACATCAGACTTTCTAAATTTAGGATCTCACATTCCATTCAGCCTTTCATATCCACAGTCCTCATTGCGAAGAGAGAGTAGAATGGGTCATTTCCTTGGACTTTTTGACTTTAGGCAAATAGCCAGGACTAGGAAACTGCCACCTGCCACTCCACAGTGCCTCCTATAGAGTAGGAGACAGCCTGACCTGTTCCCAGGCGTGCATTTGCCTCCTTCTCCCCCTGCACTCAAATTCTTTTTCTCCATTCCCCTCCTGCCACCGTTCCGAATTGCATTCACATTGTATCTTCCATCTCACACTGTTACTCTGTCAAACTCACACTTTCATCCTTAACCAATGTGATGAGTCTTTTTCCCATTGTATAGTCTATCTGCTGCCTTCCCTTGCAAAGGGGTCTGTACAGATAATCAGAAGCTATGCTGATTGTTTCTGCTTTCTAAACTTTTTTTTTTTTTCTCCTGCCTTTCTGGTTCTAAATCTGAGCAACTAGAGCAAAGATTGCCTTCCTTACCAAATTACCCAGCATATTTAAATTCTGCCTAAATGTGTGTCTCACTAGATGCTTTCTAGAGCCAAAATAGCAGTAAACTTGAGGTGCTCAATAAATGTGTTGAGTAAATAATATATTTTTCACTCCCGATGGGTATATAACTGCCTCTACTACCCTAGAAAAGTATTCTGCTGCTGCTGCTGCTAAGTCACTTCAGTTGTGTCTGACTCTGTGAGACCCCATAGACAGCAGCCCACCAGGCTCCTCTGTCCCTGGGATTCTCCAGGCAAGAACACTGGAGTGGGTTGCCATTTCCTTTTCCAGTGCATGAAAGTGAAAAGTGAAAGTGAAGTCACTCAGTCATGCCCAACTCTTAGTGACCCCAAGGACCACAGCCTACCAGGCTCCTCTGTCCATGGGATTTTCCAGGCAAGAGTACTGGAGTGGGTTGCCATTGCCTTCTCCAAAAAGTATTCTAGGCAATAGCAAAAGATTTGGATCTAGTCCCTCTGACTCTCTCACATTTACCTTCACACCTAAAATTTGCCAATATGTTATTCAACTGAATTGTAATACTTAATTCTTCTATTAGTGAAGCCATCTCAAGCAGCCATTGAATTTCTGGATGGTGCAGTTTCCTCCCTTGGCCTGAAGAGACATATTATTTGAAAGTAAGCCATCTGTTCTCAATTCTATTCCACCTTTTTTTTTTCCATATGCAGCATCCATTGCTTCAATCCTAAAGTTTACATCATTTGCTTTATTCCTGACACCTGCCTCATCTCATACAAAGCCATCCCCCGTGCATCTCGTTGGCTAGCAAGCAGTCCCTGGTATGGTTTTCAGTCTTTCCTTTTTACCTATGACTATTCTGTATGGTCTGTTCCTCTTTGAAACTTCCTTTACTTTTTCTGATTACTTAGAAAAATGTAATATATAACCAGATACTAAAATGTTCTTCCTCAACATATGATTTTAATTCCAGTGCTAAGGAAGCCCATATCCTTTATTTTTTTTAATTTTTTAAATAAATTTATTTATTTACTTTACTTTACAATATTGTATTGGTTTTGCCATACATTGACTTGAATCCACCATGGGTGTACACGTGTTCCCCATCCTGAACCCCCTCCCACTTCCCTCCCCATCTCATCCCACTGGGTCATCCCAGTGCACCAGCCCCAAGTACCCTATATTATGCATCGAACTTGGACTGGCGATTTTTTTCACATATGATAATTTACATGTTTCAATGCCATTCTCCCATATCATCCTGTCCTCACCCTGTCCAACAGAGTCCAAAAGACTGTTCAACACATCTGTGTCTCTTTTGCTATCTTGCATACAGGGTTATCATTGCCTTCTTTCTAAATTCCATATATATGTATTAATATGCTATATTGGTGTTTTTCTTTCTGGCCTATTTCACTCTATATAATAGGCTCCAGTTTCATCCACCACATTAGAAATGATTCAAATGCATTCTTTTTAATGGCTGAGTAATATTCCATCATGTATGTGTACCACAGCTTTCTTATCCATTCGTCTGCCAATGGACATCTAGGTTGCTTCCATGTCCTGGCTATTATAAACAGTGCTGCAACGAACATTGGGGGACACGTGTCTCTTTCAATTCTGGTTTCCTCAGTGTGTATGCCCAGCAGTGGGATTGCGGGGTCGTATGGTAGTTCTATTTCCAGTTTTCCCATGTGCTTTAAATAAGATCAGGTGAGACAGTATATGTAATAGAACAATTGACTATAATGTGCTATAGAACAATGTTATAGTTATTACCTGTTGAGAAGAAATCAAAACTCAGAACCTCAAGACTTTCTTCAGGAAACATGGTAGGAGTTGTAGTTTCCTCTAACACACCAGCATCAGGAACACCCACTACAATTACCTCTTATTTAATGGAGTTGTTGTTGTTCAGTCACTAAGTCATGTCTGACTCTGTGATCCCATGGACTGCAGTACACCAGGCTTCCCTGTCCTTCACTATCTCCAAGAGTTTGCTCAAATTCAAATCCCCTGGGTCATTGATGCCATCCAACCATCTCATCCGCTATTGCCCCCATCTTCTCCTGCCCTCAATCTTTCCAGCATCAGGATCTTTTCATCAGTGAGCCAGCTCTTTGCATCAAGTGGCCAAACTATAGGAGCTTCAACATCAGTTCTTCCAATAAATATTCAGATGGATAGCAAGAGCTTATTATAATCTACCATTCATTGAGTATTTACTCACTATCAGGCACTCCTAATTCGTATTTTTTTTCTTGTTTATTCCTCCACAAAACCCTAAGATATAGGTGTAATTTCCATTTTATAATTAGGTAAACGGAGGATTAGGGAAATGACTTGCTTAACATCCTGGAACAGTTAAATGATGGAACTAAAACTTGCTCACAGGTCTCTGTCTAAATATGGTACCTATTAAACCCTTACTCTTAACTACTGTGTTATGATACTTAAACAAAATTTTTTTAATCTATTGATTAAATTTTAAGAAGTAAAGAAGAAGAATAGAGAGATTGAGCAACTAGAAGGCACCAGGTTCCTGGGGATCAGGGATAACCTGACAGACTTGGAAAACTTCATATTCCCATATATAGATCCACTAATCATGGTTTTTTTGGTTTTGTTTTCTCTAAAATTAAAAGATCATTTTCGATATCCATCATTGAAAGCACTTTGTTGGGTGAGTTGGTCTTTTGCTCTGTGCTTATAGACATTATATTTGAAGAACAAACTACAAACATTTTTGACAGAGTTCTTATTAGATGTTAAAAAGAAAAAAACCCACAACAAATGTGGAGTAGCATGTATTCACAAGTTGGCTAGAGTATAAAATGTTATATGGAGAAGAGAGAAACCCTATAAAATCTTATCTTCAGATGGCTGCTGCTGCTAAGTCACTTCAGTCGTGCCCGGCTCTTTGTGACCCCATAGACTGAACCCCACCAGGCTTCTCCGTCCATGGGATTTTCCAGGCAAGAGTACTGGAGTGGGTTGCCATCACCTTTTCCACTTCAAATGGCTAAAGCATGTAAAATGACTATTCTTATTCTTTTTACAAAATCTCATTGTTCCACAATAGCTCTGTGAAATAAGATACAAGGTCTGGATGTTAAAGTAGACATTCAAATCCTGACTCAAAAGAAAGAATTAACATAACCTTGCCTCTAGTAACTGCTTACCATAGAGGTATTTCATTGTTGTCTGCATTTTATGTATTTTGAACTCACTGGACTCTGAAGACAGTAAGTACAGGTATATTACTTTTTGCTAGGGATATGTAATTCTTCCCTGGAGGAGGGCATGGCAACCCACTCCAGTATTCGTGTTGGAGAACCCCATGGACAGAGGAGCCTGATGGGCTACAATCCATGGGGTTGCAAAGAGTCAGACACGACTGAGCAACTTAAGTAAGTAGTATGTAATTCTTGCTACAGTAAGTTTTCATCCAACCACAAAGGCAGCATGAGTAACTTTTAAATGAAGATCGCAAGGAATACTGTTTCCAAAGTCAAGATTTAATATTATCTTCTACCTATGTTAACCCAGAAGCCTTCAACCCATGTGAAATTCCAATTCATAATTTAGAAAGCAAAGCTTTAGCTTAAATATCCTTTTCCAGAGTCATTAGCCTTACAAGCATAACTTACAAAAGTAAGAATAAAGTCCTCTCTTGTGGAAACAGTAGCTCATTTTTCCAAGAAAGTTGACTCTGTCTTGTAGTATTCTAATTATCTGACCCTTCTAGTCATATTGAACAAGGGAGCATGTCTCTTTTCTAATGACATTCTTTAGTTTCTTTATCTTGAGCAAAAGAAGAAGTAATTTGAACACACTGAACCAGCAGAAGAAAATTTTAAAGAAAATTGTATTTCATTTATTTTATCCTTGCTATGTCTTAAACTGAGGCAGTCAGATATGAGAGAACTGGCTGGACATTACACCTTGAACTGCAAAAACAACATCTTCCATTTTAATTACTTTACTCATAAACTTTATTATATCTTCTCAAGTATCTACAATTTAAAAGCAAATAACCACTGACTTACTGAGTTCTTTTTATCATTGTTCATTATTTTCCTTAGTGATTTCTTATGCTTCAATTCCTTGGCAGCCTTTTAAAAACATGTGTTAAAAGTCTCCTTACCAAACTACACAGTGTTATTTTATATCTTTCTAGTTGGGGTAATAGTCCTTAGCAACAACTTTACATAAAAATTAGCCTGTTCCATATAGAAAGACCTATTATGGTATGGCTGGAGCATGTTTTAAAATAATTTTCTTCTAAGTTTGTCTTTTTACCTGTGTTCAGTTCAAAAGATGGAATTCCCACACACATACATAACTAGGCAAGTGAGTTTCTGCCCTGAGCCCAGACACAGTAACTTTTACTTCAGTCATGTCTGCACACCTAAATTATGCTATCACCTATCCCTATATGCTTTCTTTCTCTCACCTCTTTAGTAGCCAAATCAATTCATAAACAAATCCTTTCACTTCTACCACTAAAGCATGAAGTCAGGAAGCTTGAAGGGGCAAAAAAGTACATCTTTATTTTCAGAATTTTCTAGTGGAAATTTAACATTTCCTTCCACTGTGAATGTGGTCAGCACAGAGCAGTGTCTCTGATTTCATCACCCACAGAAATAATAGATATTTTCATGTCACATTATTAATATATCAGTCATGTCACACTAACGTTTATGTATACCACTACTTTGAAATGATGTGGTTATCAGATTCACTACCAATTCTTATCATTTAATGCAGGACTAAAGCTGTACCATATATCAGTATATCACAAGTTTATTTTTAAATGTTTTGATGATTACGTTTAATACAGTTGATTTCCTTTATGTTGTATATTATGCATTTTAAACCATTATTCTGAAATGTTCTTATTAGCTTCACCAGACTGCTAAAAGGAGAAAGCTATCTTTTTTTTTTTTATGAAATCAGAACTATATAATTTGGTAGCTACTTTTTAATTTATTTTTAACTGAAGGATAATTGATTTATAATAATGCATTGGTTTCTGCCATACATCAACATGAATCAGCCATAGGTATACATATGTTTCTCCCTCTTGATCATCCCTCCCATCCCAAGAAAGCTACCTTGAATGTCAAGCTTTTTCACCTTCTCTACCCCAACCAGCCCACTGTCATCTCCAGCCTGGATTGCTGTGAGAGTAGGCTCTGATCCCCAGAGAGTCTGTTTCCCATAGATCAGCCAGATTCACATTTTAAAAATATAAGTTGAATGACATCACTCTACTATTTAAAACTTCAAATAACTTCCCAATGCACCTTACGATGATGTCCAGGCCCTATAGTGACCTGACCCCGGCCTGTCTCTTCCACTTAATTTTAATCCTCTTCAAATTCATTCACCTCTTTTGAGAGGTTCACTCTATCACAGCACCCATGCCATTCCACCACAGAGATGGTATCGCACTGTTATTCTCGTCTGTGAAACATTTGTCTCTATCTGCATTTAAATTCACTTGTTTATTATTTGGCTCCACAAAAAGCATATAAACCAAATCCTCCATGAAAGCAGAAATTCTTGTGTGTTTCTCTTTCTTTTCTCATGTACATCAACATGGTGTGAACTCCATACATGTGTGTGTGCTACAGTAAGAACAAAATGAGGATATCCTGGCTGTAAGCTTTTAGATGCAGTACAGAATTCTAGAACAATAAATGCACAGAGCAGATTATGGCTATAAGACATGACATTCTAAAAGGTAGGCATCTGAAATATAATCTGTGTGTATCTGTTTATATGCTTTACTTCTGTGTCTGTTAGTCGCTCAGTCATGTCTGACTCTTGCAGCACCACGGACTGTAGCCCACCAGGCTCCTCCATCCACGGAATTCTCCAGGCAAGAATCTGAAGTGGGTTGCCATTCCCTTCTTCATGGAATCTTCTTGACCCAGGGATCGAAGATCCTGGGATCGGGTCTCCTGCACTGCAGGCAGATTCTTCACTGTCTAATGATACCCATAAACTCTAACAGCAACGCCTTCTGTTAGATCCTCTCTTCCAACCTACATGTTGGTGCACCAAAAGCATGAACCAGGAAAGGGCAAGCTAGGACAGGCTGCAGTTACAAAAATAAGGCTCATTGTGTGGCCAGCAACACAGGAAGCTACGGGATGAAGATCAGCCCTGCATAGGCTAAGATTCAAAATTCAAAGGAAGTGGAATTGCTAAATAGATCTATAGTATTATATGCTTTATTTTTCTTTTAACTGGCTTAAACCATGCCTCTGTACTTTTCTCGTTCAAAGTGTTTTCATAATATGAATAAATATATAAAATATCTTTGAAAGTCGATTTTACAAAGCCACCAAAGTGTGGCATATAATTTAAGTAGAGATTTCTCAGTTGTCTATCCTCATTAGGTAAAGAGTTGGGCCAATATATAAACCTCATGTATATTGTTCTTTACAGTGGATGACATTCTAAATGGAGGGATTGTAACAGATTTCTTTTCCCAAGAAAATTCCATTTAAACCAATATTATAATTCCATTTAAACCTATATATTAAAATGTCATTTATATTCCCAGCCAGTGCACATATAGGCATTGGCTGGGGGAGAAGGCATGTAAATAATTTCAGATAAAATGATAGATTTTTACTTATAATTCTCAATTATAAATTTTTTGATTCTCACAAATCCATGGAACATAGATTATTATGATTATCAGAGACTCATGTAAATTGAGTAACTTGCTCAGGCTAATGCTAACCCTTGGGGAAGCTGAGATTCATATTCAATCTACCTCTTCTTCCCACTACAGCATATAAAAATACTGAGGTCCACTAAATTTCAGACACATAGAAGCACTGGCTGGTTGTAGTATTAATAACAAGAAAATTGAAATGAGAGGGAAAGGATGTAATTTACAGTTGATTTAAACCAGAGACTGTAAATAAGTAGCAACAAATAATCTCCCTTTTCCATGCCTTTTTCAAACATGGCCAATCATTCACAACACTTCTCTACCCCACCCCCAAATCTAGATACAGCCTCAAAATCTTCCAGAATGCACCATGCAAAATAACACATTACTGGGAGATGACAAAGAAAACTGAAATATTCACCATGTCTTTTCTAGGTAGCAGTTATGCAGCTGAATAAAATTGTATTTCAGTTGATTAAAGACCACCTGTTTACAAACAAAAATTGGATTTGCCTCACACACACAGTGGAACTCACTGCCACTTCACCCAGTGCTGACTGTTTCTCACTAACACTTCAAATGCTTTATCTCATTCAACTTGCAGGAAAAGCCCCAGATGTGTAATTAAACCATTTAATGAAATATAAAGTTAAAGTAATTGCCTTTTCTTTTTAAATGTATGGGCTTCCCTAGTGGCTCATCTGGTAAAGAATCTACCTGCAATGCAGAAGACCTGAGTTGGGAGGGTCCCCTGGAGGAGGGAACAGCTACCCACTCCAGTATTCTGGCCTGGCGAATTCCATGGACTGTATAGTCCATGGGGTTGCAAAGAGTCGGACACGACTGAGTGACTTCCACTTTAAATGTATAGTTCTATTTATTCCCAGTCTAAATAAACAAGTTGTCTAGCATTCTGGAGGATCTAAGTACTTAATAAAAATACATTCTCCACAATTCAAAGGTTTATAATTTTAAGAACCAATATTTAAGTTATTGAAAGTCACGATTATAAAATGTATTATATGTTACCAATTTATTTAACAGGATGTACTGAATAGATTTTGTGTTCTTTGTGTTGAAACTAATCAGTATTATAAATTGCATATTTCACATGTGTGTTTGCACAACATCTTTTGATTTTCTTACCATTTATCCGTTAGCCATCGGGTCTCTCTCTCTCTTTTTTTTTTTGGCTATGCTGGGCCTTCCATGCTGTGTGACCTCTCTCCAGTTGTGGAGAGTGGGGGCTACTCTCTGGCCACCATGCATGGTCTTCTCATTGTGGCGGCTTCTCTTGTTGTGGAGCACAGGCTCTAGGGCGCGTGGGCTTCCGTAGCTATACCTCCCGGGCTCTAGAGCACAGACTCAGTAGTTGTTTCACAAGGGCTTAGTTGCTCCATGGCATCTGTGTCGTCTTCCTGGATCAGAGATAGAACACTGAGCCATCAGGGTAGCCCAGATATCAGGTCTTGCTATTACTATTGTTTCTGCGTCTATCTCCACAAGATGAGCGCCTCTAACTGGCTGATTAAGAACTGTATTATTTTCTCAATAGTTAGTGGGAAGTTACTATACAACACGCGGAGCCCAGCCTGGCACTATATGATGACCTAGAGGGGTAGGATGGGAGGAGGAGAGGGAAGTTCAGGAGGGAAGGGATATATATAATATATATATATATGATTGGAGCTTCCCTGGTGGTTCAGTCGGTAAAGAATCTGCCTGCAATGCAGGAGACCCAGGTTTGATCCCTGGGCCAGGGAAGATCCCCTGGAGAAGGAACTGGCAACCCACTCCAGTATTCTTGGCTGGAGAATCCCTGGGCAGAGGAGCCTGGTGGATCTCGTGGGGAAGTTGCTATATACTCAGGGAGCCCAGCCTGGCACCCTTTGATGACATAGAGGAGTGGGATGGCAGGAGAGGAGGGACGTTCAGGAGGAGAAGGGTTGACAGAGAATGAGATGGTCGGGTGGCATCACCAACCTGATGGACGTGAGTCTGAGCAGGCTCCAGGAGTTCATGATGGACAGGGAAGTCTGGCACGCTCCAGTCCACGGGCTGCAGAGTTGGACACGACTGAGCAACTGAACTGAACTGATACTCAGTCAGCCCCTAGTGTGTGGAGACAGTTTGTACCTGACTATAAGAAGAGCATAGAGTGTACAGTCGTGTCAGGTGAGCAGAGTTTTGGAGAGCAAGGCCCTTCCCACGGTTAAACTGGAATTTCAATTTGAACTGACAAGCAGTTTAAAAATAGTTATATAGAGAAACCACTTTTCCCGATATGAAAGCTAGATTTAAAAAAGTACATTTTACAGAGAGGAAATTTTTGACAGAACCTCAAGTTTGATCAAAAGTATTTAATAAAATTAGTGAATGAAGAGCTAACTTTTCTTTAGGGAGAATATGGAAAGAGAATTTACTTTCAACGCAGGCTTGCTGCTGCTGCTGCTGCTGAGGCTGCTGCTGCTGCTAAGTTGCTTCAGTTGTGGCCGACTCTGTGCGACCCCATAGACGGCAGCCCACCAGGCTCCCCTGTCCCTGGGATTCTCCAGGCAAGAACACTGGAGTGAGTTGCCATTTCCCTCTCCAATGCATGAAAGTGAAAAGTGAAAGTGAAATCGCTCAGTCGTGTCTGACTCTTAGCGACCCCATGGATTGCACCCTACCAGGCTCCTCCATCCATGGCATTTGCCAGGCAAGAGTATTGCGGTGGGGTGCCATTGCTTTCTCGGTCAACGCAGGCTTAACAGGTGGTAAAAGAAAAATTGACACATTGTTTCCAAATAAAACTTTAAATATTAACATAAAACACCTTTTTGTTTTTGATCCAGCTAGCAGAGAAGGCAATGGCACCCCACTCCAGTACTCTTGCCTGGAAAATCCCACGGATGGAGGAGCCTGGTGGGCTGCAGTCCATGGGTCACTAAGAGTCAGACACAACTGAGTGACTTCACTTTCACTTTTCACTTTGATGCATTGGAGGAGGAAATGGCAACCCATTCCAGTGTTCTTGCCTGGAGAATCCCAGGGACAGGGGAGCCTGGTGGGCTGCCGTCTCTGGGGTCGCATAGAGTTGGACATGACTGAAGTGACTTAGCAGCAGCAGCAGCAGTAAGTAGCATCATAGACAGATTTAGACCTTTAGCATCAGTCAATAACATGTCCTCTAGAAACCCTCCAAAGGCCAGGGGAGCAACAGGAGCCTTTAAGGAAACCAGGAATCCATAGACATGCTTTAAGTTCTACCAGATATCATTGAATCAGCAAGAGCAGTAGGTTGAGAAAATAATTATGTTGTCCACAGCTATATTGCCCAGGACTAGGTTCTTTTCCAACCTTTCTTTTATTTGTTATGTTTTTTAGTCTCTGTCGTGTATGACTCTTCATGAACCCATGGACTGCAGCACCCCGGGCTTCCCTGTCCTTCACTGTTTCCCGGAGTTTGCTCAAACTCATGTCTATTGAATCAGTGATGCCATCCAACCATCTCGTCTGCCTCCCTCTTCTCTTGCCTTCAGTCTTTACCAGCATCAGGGTCTTTTCCAGTGAGTCAGCTCTTTGCTTCACATGGCCAAAGCATTGGAGCTTCAGCTTCAGCATCAGTCCTTTCAATGAATATTCAGGACTAATTTCCTTTAGGATTGACTGGTTCGATCTCTTTGGGGTACAGGGGACTCGCAAGAGTCTTCTCCAGCACCACAGTTCAAAAGCATCAGTTCTTTGGTGCTCAGCCTTCTTTATGGTCCAACTCTCACATCCATACATGACTACTTGAAAATCCATAGCTTTGACTAGATGGACCTTTGTCAGAAAGGGACTGTCTCTGCTTTTTAATATGATGTCTAGAGTTGTCATAGCTTTTCTTCCCAGGAGCAAGCATCTTTTAATTTCATGGCTGCAGTCACTGTCCACAGTGATTTTGGAGCCCAAGAAATTTAAGTCTGTCACTGTTTCCATTGTTTCCCCATCTATTTGCCACAGAGTCTTAGGACTGGATGCCAGATCTTAGTTTTTTGAATGTTGAGTTTTAAGCCAGCTTTTTCACTCTCATCTTTCACCCTTATCAAGAGGCTCTTTAGTTCCTCTTTGCTTTCTGCCATTAGAGAGGTGTCATCTGCTGGATTTCCAGTGAATGGACTGATTGATAGACTTGTAACTGTTCCACTTGTAGTTATGTTTGGCATAACTGTGCTTTCCTATAAGGTATATCATTAAGCTAATCTCTCATTGTTGTTGTTTAGTTGCTAACTTCTCTCCTACTTTTTGTGATCCAGTGGACTGTAGCCCCTGAGGCTCCTTGGTCCATGGGATTTCCCAAGCAAGAATACTGAAGTGGGTTGCCATTTTCTTGCCAAAGTCAATCTCTAACCTTACCCAAAACCATAACAAGGAAAGGAATCCTGCCTAGAATCATGCATTCAAATAAAGGTCTTAATTCTAATACACATACCAATATATATTTGGCATACTAAAGGATGCTGCCACATCGCCACATAGTATCCTTCAAGCTGTGCTCCAACAGTGCTTTCAGCAAACCATTACAAACCTCCAAACTGCTGACAACTTCTGGATGGTATGGTGTGTGATACGAGCGAATCTCATGGTCAAGAGTCAGCTTCACTCCTGTACCTGTGCTTTTGTAAAGTGGGTCTCTTGGTCCAAAGCAATGTTCTCTGGGATTCCATGCTGGTGGATCCAGCATTCTGTGAGTCTTCAGTTAATGGTGCAGCAAAGATAACTCCACACCTCAGTGTGCCCCTTCCTGGGAGAACTAATCACTAACTCTTCCAAGCTAAAAGCCTCTGTTGCAGTCAACTTCTCATCGGGGGTCAACTGGTCTCTCAAGAAATGCTGCCATACTGGGGACTGAGGAAGATCTCTGCTGCCAGCAACTTGAACATTTCACAACAGCAGCAGCTAAGTCAGTCTTGGTAACTGAGAGTTGGAGAAAGAAATGGCAACCCACTCCAGTATTCTTGCTTGGGAAATTCCGTGGATAGAAGTGCCTGGGGGACTGCAGCCCATGAGGTTGCAAGAGTTGGACATGCCTGAGTGACTAAACCACCGCCACCACTGGGAGTGTGTGCTGCTGGGCCCAGCTCTCTCCTCCATGTCTGCCATCTCAGCCTCCAATTTCATGAGCCCATCCTGACAGCCAATTAAAGGGCTGGCAAACACCAGTTAGCCAGGTGATTTTTGTCTGCTTTATTGGCGACTGCCTCTTCCAAGGATGTTCTCTGCTGGGTGTAACATACAAAGATCGCCACACTTTGTGCCCACTCCCATATGTTAATCTACTTGCCTTTACTCCAGACTTCCTTGGCCTTCATCTTTCCTTTTTTCCCCTTCCAGATCCCTAACCAGAACATCTATATATCTTCTAATCTCCAACTATTTTTCTTTCCCCACACAGTGGTTCACCAGGAGGATTTTTCCTTACCACCATCTTTAAGACCACCCTGAAGCTTTAGTGCAGCTGCCGTTTATTTTCATCTTATACCCACACATTAAGCCAGCCCTTCTGTAAAATTAAGCTCAGGCTTTTTACTCCTGTGTCAAGACTCCTCATACGGCCATAGGCCCAAGCTGAAGAAAGGGCACTGGTGCAACCAGGGTGGATGACGTCTGGGCTATCTGCTCATGCAGTTTACTTCCAACCCAAAAGAGTTTGTGCCCATTCTTCATGGGAAAAGGATCAAGACACACTAATTTGTCATTTATTTCTGCAGATATGTCCTGTCATGACCCCCCCTCCAACTGAAGATATCTAAACATTTTTCAGAAATGGATGGCCCCTGAGTCTGAAATATTTATCTTCCCAGTCTCTGGAACTCATGTTTCCTCTCAAGGCTTCCCATGTGGCTACCGTTTGCTCACCTCACTAACCAGCAGAACTAATCATCAATACAATGAATGGATACGATGATCTGCAGGATGATAAGATGCTCCAAGTAAGTTTGGACTTCAAGAAGATCCCCTTTAGAAGGGAATGGCAACCCACTGCAGGATTCTTGCCTGGAGAATTCCGTGGACAGAGAAGCCTGGCAGGGTACAGTCCATGGGGTCACAAAGATCCAGACACAACTGAGTGACTAACACATGTTACCACAGAGGGTAGAAGACAGCCCTAAGCCAAACATGCAAATGTATATTGTTCATTCATCCATTTGAACACTGTTTTCTGGTTATGATTTAACAAACAAAATAGCATGCATTTGCTCACATCGGTGGCTACATAGCACTGCCTGATGTCCTATTAATCTATGCTAGCTAAGACACCAGTCATGTCTGAGATGAGGACTGATCAGAGATATAACTTGGTTGATCTTGCTGTAGTTTGCAGTGAGGGGTCAATCAGGTGAAGTAAATAAATGTGATGGGACCACCACCCCTTCTTCCTTTAGATAAGGAGACAATGACCTTTGGCTATGATGACTCAGATGGCAATTATTTTAGATTTTTCAGACCATGCATGGTCTCTGTGACATATTTTTATTTTTAACAACATCTTAACAATAGGAAAACCGTAATTAGCTTGCAGACTGTACAAAGACTGACCACGCACAAATTTTGCCCAGATCTGTAGTTTTTCAACCCCTTCTTCAGATCCTTGAGGTAGCACTAATATCTGCCACTCTTTCACACTCAGGTGTAATACAGTATGTTATTGATTTTTCACCTTAGTTCTGGTAGTGGGTAGTTTCAGAGGTTTTCTCTCTGTGACTTTCCCATCTATGATAGATTTTATCACTCAGACCAAGACCTGGTATGGGGATTGTGCCAGTTGCCAAGCATATTAATCCCAATTACACATTTATTCAAGGACTGGAGAAATGGATCTCTGGGAAGGTCTTCAGACTCACTGAACTCTGTCCAAGGTTCCATTTATTATCTGATCCCTATGATTTATTAGCCTTGTATACTATTTGATTCTTAGTCTATGATTTTGTATTTTTTTTTAAGTCACTAAGTCGTGTCCAACTCTTTGTGACCCCATGGACTATATAGTCCATGGAATTCTCCAGGCCAGAATACTGGAGTGGGTAGCCTTTCCCTTCTCCAGAGGATCTTTCCAACCCAGGGATTGAACCCAAGTATCCTGCATTGCAGGCAGATTCTTTACCAGCTGAGCCACAAGGGAAGCCCAAGAATACTGGAGTGGGTAGCCTAACCCTTCTCCAGCAGATCTTCTTGACCAAGGAATCGAACCAGGATCTCCTGCATTACAGGTGGATTCTATAGCAACTGGGCTATGAGAGAAGGATTTTGCGTAACTTTGAAAAAAATAAAACTTAAGGCAAGATTCCATCTTGTCTTTCAGTCAATATTTGGCAAACAAGAAGTTAATGAGCAAAAATGCTGTATAGAATATATAAAATATTTTTCTGTAAACCTGAAAAGAAGGAAAGAAAAAGAAATCTACAGGTGCTGGAATGAAGATGTTCTCAGTGTCAGAGTCATAAGAAAAAGTCTAAATAACTGAAATGCAAATAAGTAGACTCTATGTGACCACATGGAGCCACCCAATAAGTATAGGACCTGGATATAAATAGTGAAAGTGAAAGTCACTCAATCATGTCTGACTCTTTGCTACCCCATGGGCTATCCAGTCCATGGAATTCTCCAGGCCAGAATACTAGAGTGGGTAGCCTTTCCCTTCTCCAGGGGATCTTCCCAACCCAGGTATTGAACCCATGTCTCCCACATTGCAGGCAGATTCTTTACCAGCTGAGCCACAAAGGAAGCCCAAGAATACTAGAGTGGGTAGCCTATCCCTTTTCCAGTGGATCTTCCCAACCCAGGAATCGAACTGGGGTCTCCTGCATTGCAGGCAGATTCTTTACCAGCTGAGCTATGAGGGAAGCCTGATGTAAATATTAGGTGTTGGCAATTTTGATTTTTTATTGGTTTGTAACATTATACATTTCATGTGAACAATATTATATTTTGATATCTGTATACACTACAGTATGTTCACCATCAAAGGTCTAGTTCCATCTGTCATCATACAGTTGACCACCTTCACTCATTCCCCCCTTTTACCCTGCTTCCCCTCTGATAAGCATGACTCAGTTCTTTGTGTCTACGTTTGTTTCTGTTTGGTTGGCTTTATTCATTTATTTTATTTTTTTCTGTTTTTAGAAAGGAAACCATATGCTATCTGTCATTCTCCATATGACTTAGCACAGTACCTTCAAGGTCCACTCGTGTTGTTGCAAATGGCAAGATTTCATCTATTTTTACAGCTGAAAAGTAGCCCAGTGTATGTATACACCACATCTTCTTTTTCCCTTCGAAAGACACTTAGGCTGTTTCCATATCTTAACTATTATAAATAATGCTGCAATGAACATAGGATTGCCAGTATTTTGGGGAATTAGTATTTCTCATATTCTTCAGATACTACCCAGAAATGAAATAGCTGAATACTATGGTAGTTCTGTTTTTAATTTTTTGAGGACTCTCCACGTTGTTTTCCATAGTGGCCACACCAATTTACATTCCCACCAACAGTCGGACTATACCAACAGTGTATAAGGGTTCCTTTTGGAGAAAAGGATCATCCTCTCCAACACTTATTTCTTGCCTTTTTGCTACTAGCTATTCCAGTGGCATGAGGGGATATCTCACTGTGGTTTTTATTTGCAATTCCCTAATAACTAATGATGTTGAACATCTTGTCATGTACTTATTGGCCATCTAACATGTTTTCCTTGGGAAAATGTCTATTCAGCTCCTCTGTCCATGTTTTTTTGTTGTATGAACTTCTATATATATTTTGGAAATTAACTTCTTTTCAGATATATCCTTTGCAAATTTATTCTCTTCAGTATTTTGTCTGTTTCATTATGGTTTCTTTTGCTGTGCAGAAGATCCTAGTTTGATATAGTCATATTTATTTATTTATTTATTTTGTTTTCCTTTCCTGAAAAGATAGACTAACGTCACAGAGTATACTTCCTATGTTTTCTACTAGGAGTTTTGCAGTTTCAGGTCTTGTATTTGATTTGATTTTTATGTATGGTTGTAAGAGAGTGATCTAATTTTATTATTTTTCATGTGACTATCCAAGTTTCCCAAAGCCATTTATTGAAGAGATCATCTTTTTATGTTCTTCACTTCTTGGTCATAAATTAAGTATCCATATATTTGTAGTTTTATTTCTGAGCTCTCAATTCTATCCCATTAATCTAAGTATCTGTTTTCCTGCCAACACCATGCTGTTTTGATTGCTATGTTGTTGTTATTTAATCACCAAGTCATGTCCAACTCTTTGTGACCCCCATGGACTGTAACCTGCCAGGCCCCTCTGTCCACCGGATTCCCCAAGCAAGAATATTGGAGTAGGTTACCATGCCCTCCTCCAGGGGATCTTCCCAACCCAGGGATCAAATCTGCGTCTCCTGCATTACAGATGGCTTCTTTACTGCTGCACCACCAAGGACGCCCCTTTGCTTGTAATCTTCTTTTGTTGTTGTCCTTATCTGGTTTTGGTGTCAGGGGAATTTTTGCTTCCTAAAATGACTTAAGAAGCATTCCCTCCTCTTCAATTTTTTTGGAAGCATTTGAGAAGGATAGATTCTAAAATTAAATATTCTTTGAATGTTTAGAAAAATTCACCAGTGAAGACTTCTGGTCCCAGATGTTTTGTGAGATTTTTGTTATTATTTTAATCTCATTACTAGTGACCAGTCTATTCAGATTTTCCATTTCATCATGGTTCAGTTCGGAAGGTTGTGTGTTTTTTAAAATTTATTCTTTTCTTCTGGATTGTTCTATTTGTTGTCATTTAACTGTTCATGTCTCATAATCTTTTGTATTTCTGTGATATCTGATGCTATTTCTCCTCTTTCATTTCTGATTTTACTTATAAGAGCATTCTCTCTTTTTCCCCTAATGAATCTTACTAAAGTTTTGTCCTTTTAAAAGACCTAGCTGTTGGTTTCATCCATTTTAAATTGTCTTTTAAAATCTCTATTTCACTTATTTTCACTCTGATCTTTATTATCTTCTTCCTTCTTCGGACTTTGGGCTTGTTTGTTCTTTTTTCTAGTTTCCTTAAATGTAAGTTTATATTGTTTATTTGAGATTTTTCTTGTTTCTTGTGGTAGACCTGTATTGCCGTAAACTTCCTTCTTAGTACCACTTTTACTGCATTTGACAGATCTTGGTGTATTTTTATTTTCATTTGTCTTCAGGTATTTTTTAATTTGTCCTATGATCTCTTCATTGACCCAATAGTTGTTCAGTAACATGTTGCTGGTCTCCACATATTTGTGATTGTTCCGGCTTTCTTCTTTTTAGTAAATCTCTAGTTTCATATTACTGTGATTGGGAAGGATGCTTAATATAATCTCAATCTTCTTAAATTTATTGACTTCTTTTGGGTCCCAAAACATGGTCTCTCCTCGAAATTATTCCATGTACACTTGAAAAGAATATATATTCTGCCGCATTTGGATTGAAATATTCTTTATAAATCTTTCAAGTGCACTGGTCTAAAGCTTGTTTAAGGCTGCTCTTTCCTTGGTGCCTTTCTGTGTTAAAGTTTCCTGCTAGTACTGTGTTGCACTGATTTCTCTTGCTAGGCTTGTTAATAATTGCTTTATACCTTTTGATGCTCCTGTATTAGGTGCATATGTATTATTTGCTGTTAAGCTTTTTTGATTCATTATCCCCTTTATCATTATATAGTATCCATCTTTGTCTCTTATTACATTTTTGGCTTGGAGTCTATTTTTTCTGATATGAGTATGCCTACCGTCTCTTTCTTTGGGCAGCAGTTTGCTTGGAAATTCCTCTTCCATTCCTTCACTTGGAGCCTATGCTTGTCTGTAGAGTTGAGATGAGTCTTCTGGAGTTAGCATATAGTTAGGTCTTGTCTTTTAATTCATCCAGCACTCTGTGTCTTTTGATTAGTGGATTCAATCCACTTACATCTAGGGTGATTATTAAAAATGAGGGCTCAGTCCTGCCCTTTAATCTTTAGTTTTCATGTTGTTCTATACCTCCATTGGTTCTTTTCCTCTGTATTTCCATCTGCCATTTTAGTTTGGTGGTCTTCTATAATATTTTTCTTCCCTCTTTTTTTTTAATGTTTCATATCTTTGTTCTAAATTTATGTTTTACGGCTACCATAAAGTTTGTATAAAATATCCCATAGATAAAAGAGTCCTCTTTATATTGATAGCATCTGTTCTTCATTTGCCTATAAAAGTTCTTTTTCTTCTTTTGTCTTGTTGTCTCAAATTATCCCATTTTATGTTGTGAATTTGTTATCTAATTGAAGTAGCTATAGTTATTTTTACTGCCTTTTTCCCTATAATCTTAAGCTGGTCTAGAGTTGTAACTTCTAATTCTGTCTTTTCATCACCATACTCAAAGTTTTGCGTACTTCTGCCTTTTCATTTCATGTAGAACACTTCCTTTCAACATTTCTTGTAAAGCGGGTTTAGCAGTGATGAACTCTCCAAGCTCATGCTTGTCTGGGTAAGGCTTTATTTCTTCTTTTTATCTGAATGATAACTTTGCTGGATAAAGTATTCTTGGCTGACAGTTTTTATTTCTCAACATTTCAAGTATGTCATCCCACTCTCTTTCAGCCTGTAGAGTTTCTGCTGAGAAATCTGCTGATAGTTTACTGGAGAGTCCCTTGTAGGTTATTATTCTTTATCCCCCACTGCTTTTAAAATTCTTCCTTGATCCTTGACTTTAGACAGTTTTAATATATGTGTCTTCAAAGAAGGTCTTTTTGCATTGAAGTAATTAGGTGTTCTCTTAGCACCATGGATCTGTATACACAGTTCCTTCTCCAGGTTTGTGAAGTTCTGAGCTATTATTTCTTTAAATGAGTTCTCTCCTGCCTTCTCCCTCTCTTCTTCTTCTAGAATATTCATTATCCTAACATTGCCCTTCCTACTAGAATTTGGATAGTTCCTATAGAATGTCTTGTTTTTTAGATCTTAATTCTCTCTACCTCTACCTGTATCATTTCTAGGTTCCTATCTTTCAGCTCATTCATTCTGTCTTTCATATATGCTCTGTTTCCAGTATTTGCTGATACATTCTTCATCTCATTTATTCAGCCTCAGAATTTCTATTTGGATCTTAGAGTTTTAATCATTTTGTTAAAGCATTCATTCTGTTCGCTAACTTTATTCCTGATTTCACTAGCCGGCCTTTCTGAGTTTTCTTGCAGCACCTTACGTTTTTTCATGACAGCTATTTTTAATTCTCTAGCGGTTAGATTGTAACACCCCATGAGTTTAGTTTGATTTCTGGAGAATGATACTGTGTTACTGTGGTTCTTCATGGAGCTTGATGAGTTTCTCCTCCTTTGGTGCATTTGAAGTAGCAAACACCTTTAAGCAAAGCTTTTTTCGTATTCTAATGGCTCAGTTCAGTTCAGTTCAGTTCAGTCGCTCAGTCATGCTCGACTCTGCGACCCCATAAATTGCAGCACGCCAGGCCTATGATTCAATGGGTTAGTCATTAGAAACCTTTCTTTTATTTTCCAGTAGGTGGCGCTATAGCACCAGTTTTGTTTGTTTGTTTGTTTGTTTGTTTGTTTTTCTCTTACCCGAGTTGCCTCTGGTTGTATTTGAGTCAGCACTTTCTACCCCCCACCACCTCTGACAGAGGCTTCACCCACCTTAGCTGCCATCGCTTGTGCCTCTGGGGTTATTGGTGCCTCTCTGCTGTCTCTGTCTGAAGCACACGGATGAGAGTCACTTCCACTGTGTCTGGGGTCTCCTGGGTGACAGGCTCTGCTATGTAAGGAAAGAGCTGGTTCTAGCAGAGCCCTTGGGTGGGTGAATCTGCATACAAGCACTCTAAGAGTTCTTCCTCTGTCACAGTCCCACAGGTCTCATGGCAGGAGCCCTATTGATCAATAAAGCCAGATATTTGGGGGCAGGCTTGTGTTTAAGTATCAGTCTTAAAAATTGTGGTGGTTGATAAGGGGTATAAACCCTTTGATCCTTGCAGAGAAGTTTTGGAGCTTGGGTTCCCTCCCAGATGTGAGTTGCCGTGCTAGAGGCAGGGTTTATAGCAAGTCTGCGTCTCAGCCTCTCCTATCCACTTTATTGTGGGTTCCCTTTTGTTTACCTAATGCGAAGGGATTGCTTTGTCAGTTTTTAGGGTTTTCTTAGGGGCTTCCCAGGTGGCACAGTGGTAAAGACTCAGTCTCCCGAAGGAGATGCGGATTCAATCCATTGGTCTGGAAGTCCCCTGGAGGAGGAAGTGGCAACCCACTCCACTATTCTTGCTTGGAAATTTCCGTGGACAGGAACCTGTTGGGCTACAGTCCTTGGGATCTCAAAGAGTTAGACAAACTGAACAACTGAGCATGCAAAGGATCAAAGCCAAGCTTCACTGACTTAACAACCAGACTAGGGCACAAGGAAAAGATGGCTCACAACAGGTAGGACAGCCATGCCACATGGAAGGTCAGCTGTCACTCCCAACCCCAAGCTTCAGCAAGCTGGTTAACGCCTCTGCATTAGAGCCGTTTCATAGAAATGACGATCAACCTGGCCATCTTTCCAGGGAGAATGGGGGTGTCTGCCTCCTCAGCTCTCAGTCAGAATCAGGATTTTTTCTGAGGAAGTTATAGTATATATAGATATGGATTCCACGTGTCCATGGGCAGGGTCTTATGTCATCACCTTGAATCAGAACAGAACTTACTTATTAATCCCTTCCCTGATGTAGCAGGTTCCCCATTACCACTTGATCGCACAACACCTTTCCAGACTCTAACGTGGATCACAAAACTATTGTTAACTTACAGAATCTCAACTCCAAGGATTATAGTGATGAAGAGGCAGAAAGTCTTCAGATGTTTCTCCCCCATAAATGCATGGGATGGTTCTCATTCTGCATGCTCACAGTGTCACGTGCCTGAGTCTGCTGACACATACCTGTCTTTCTAGACTGTATGCCACTGATATTATACAACCTTTAACTGTCATTTGACAAAAGCATTTTGCCAACTACTTTTCTGCTTTCTCTCGTGTCACAGACATTGGCATTATTTTTGTGGCAAGTTTTAAAGTTTTCTCAGAAATGGTATCTTTAAAATCAGATTTTCCCATGCAGGTGTTAGTCACTCAGTCATGGGCAACTCTTTGTGACCCCATGGACTGTAGCTCACCAGCTACAGGATTTTCCAGCCAAGAATACTGGAGTGGGTTGTCATGCCCTCCTGCAGGGGATTTTCCTAATCTAGAGACCGAACCCAAGTCTCCATATTACAGACAGATTCTTTATCATTTGAGCCACTAGGGAAGCGCTTTGCCATGGTGAATATAATTATGGCTACTTGGAAAGTTTGGGGCTCATCACTATCTTTAGCAACAAAGTTTATGCATTTCTTACTGCCAGTCAATGATTTGTATTTGTTTTGGACTAGAGAACCCATCCTACCTTGGTTTATAATTACGCAAAGGCTTCCAACGCATTATTCTTGTATCTGACAAAATTTATAACAAGAGTCTCCTGCTGTAACAATATCTCATTTTTAGATATAAGCCATGCATCCTATTTACATTGTTTTGTGCGAAACAGTAACACTTGCAGATCTATTCAAGTGTATAAATGTTCATATTTACTATGGGTATCAAAATCTGTTTACTTATGTAATGTTTAAATAATGTTTAAAACTTATTAATCATAGGGATTGCTATTTTTATCATTACTTTTATACCTTAATGAACAGCTTTTGAGCCACCATTTCATTTTTGTGGATGACTATCATAAAAATAATACTAGCAATAATACATATGCAAACATAGTTAATAAACATGATTATATTACATGAAAAATAGGTAAAATAAAGTGACTGGTATGATCTTTATAGTAGATAGGCATCTTAAAAGTGAAATGATTAAGACTATTATAATTTTTCTGGAAAATACCCATTCCCATATTTCAAATATGGGTAACATATATGACTAAAATTATATAATCACCCTTTGCTCTAAAACTGCTAAGTTTCTTGAAGAACATGTAATACATAAATCATGGGCAAGAACCCCGGTAGTGTCCGGACCACACTGAGCAATACAATATTAAGAGAACAGGAGAACAAGATGATTTTTTTAAGTATCTGTGAAAAGGACATTCTACAGCTGGATTTATAAAACTGTTTAATAGAGGCAGTGATGTTACCAAAGAATTTCTGTAATTCAAATGTTTGCATTCATCTAAGAAATACATATTCAGACTACATTCTTTGCCACACTATGGAGTTAGAGATGAATGAATAGTTAATATGATCTAATAAGATAGCAAGAATGGAAATGAATGGTTTGAGTCAATATACCTCATTGGAAATTATTGTTTGGAAGTTGGATCTTATTTAGAAATCAAGCCAAGTAGAGGTCATTTAATACCTGTGCTTATAAGGACTTAAAAATCCAGAACTTTAAAGGACATTGGAGATCATGTGTTGAAAACTCTCTGTGACTGTTACATATCTGTGCTTTTCTTTAATACCTCCCAAGGAATCATGAAAATGCCTCCTGAAGCAGCCTGGTACAGTTTTAGACAAATCTGATTTTCAAGAAATAAAATGAAACAGCCATATCACCTAGTACGAAGTATTTCTTTATATAAAGATAAATGTCAGTCTCTACCTGTAATGTCCTCTTGTTGATCACAATCAACCATCCAAGTGCAGGCTGTATCTGTTCTAACTTCTGTATGGCAGCCCTCGAAATATTGAAAAACAATTATTCAGTCTTTCTATCTACAGGTTAGTCATAGTTGCCAAGCCTTCCTCGTCTGGTCTTCATCCTCCAAACGCACTCTACTCTGTCAATATCCCACTTAAGCCGTGATAACCAAAGTGAGCAGATCCAAGCGTGGTCTTAACTTCACTTAGCAAAATGGGAATATCCCTTGCCTTTTTCAGGACAAAAATGTCTTCATTAATCTGTTTAGGATTGCACTTTTCTGACACAGCCACATCCTACTGGTGATTCTGAGTTTTCAGCTAACTATAACCTTTTTCACATACATGGCTGGTAAACCACATCTTCTCCAGATGGATAAGGAAACCTTTACCCTTTTATAGTCACACAAAAGTAAAAACATGTACATCCAAAATGACCACTGCATACATGTTTTTGGACATATATGTTTTTACTTCTGCATGAGTATAAAAGGGTAAAGAATTTCTTCTGTAAATGTAATTCTAAAGATTTCACCCTCATTTCATGCTCGTAAGAATTCTCAGGATTCTGAGTCTGACATTGGCTGTAATACATCCCCAATTTTGTGTCATCTGAATACAGTAACAGATCAGTTCTTATTCCATGTAATTATCTAAGCAAAAATAATAATCATGATATGAAAATATGCCATAATGATGTTGCATATCATGAGCTGCTCAGAAAATGTCTACAGAGATCTTCCTCCCAGTTAACATAAGTTTATCAGCACTTTTCCATAGAATCTATTCAACAGAAACTAATGTGCCTCACTATCCCATTAGCTAATTATTTTTTGTCTTACAAGAGATCATGGGAGATGCTGATGGAGCATTGTTATAAAATCCAGCTATTCTGAATCTACCTCATTCCCTAATTCAGTGAATTGATAACACTGGTGAAAGTATGGGTTTCTAGATTGTAGAAAAACATTTCTTCACTAAGCTGAAGAATGAGCTCAAAGAAGGTTTGAGAGTACCTTAAAATCGTAATATAGATGGTAAACTTGTTTCATTAAAATAAAAGAGAAAATGAAATATTTATGAATCAATTCAAACAATTAATTGAAACTATGATTGTGACCAGCAAGCAATACCCTGGCTGGACTTGCAGACAGCTTACTTTTCCTTTACTTTAGAGATATAGTTGGCTGGAATTTGGAGTTTTTAATAAAGAAAGGTAAGTTTGCCAGTTCTGAAAGGGTACTTTTTTTTTTTTTTACTATATATGTCTGGTTTATCTCACTTACATAATGAAATCTAGGTCCATCCATGTTCTTCCAATTGGAATAATTTCCAATTGGAATGATTTCCTTCCTTTACATAGATGAGTAATATTCCATATTATTATATATTATTATATTATATATATATATATATGAACATATTATCACACTTTCTTTATCCATTCATCCATCGATAGACATTTATGTTGTTTTCTTGTCTTGGCTGTTGTGAATAATGCTGCAATGAACAATGGGAATTCAGCTATCTCTTCAAGATAATTCCTTGAATTATTCCTTAAATTCCTCTGGATAAATACCCAGAAGTGAGAATGCTGGATCACATGTAGCTCTGTATTTAATTTTTGAGGAACTTCCATAGTGGCTGTAGCATTTTCATCCCCATGAGCAGTGTACAGGGTTCCCTTTTCTCCACATCTTTACCAACACTGGTCATTTTTAATTTTATTTAATATGGTCATCCTAGCAGGTATGTAGGTACTATTGTACTATCTCATTGTGATTTCGATTTATATTTCCATGATGATTAGTGATGTTGAGCACCTTTTCATGTACTTTTTATGTCTTCTTTGGAAAAGTATCTATTTAGGTTCTTTGCCCATTTTAAAATTGCATTATTTGTTATATTGCTATTGAACTGTAAGAATCCTTATATAGTTTGGATATTAACTCCTTAGCAGATACATGGCTTGCAAATATTTTCTCCTGTTCTTAGGTTGCCTTTTCATTTGGTTTATTGTTCCCTGAAAAGGTACTTTCTGTTTCACACAGCAGGTGTGGAAGTGGCATTCAAACTACAATATCTTTCTATAATTAAAAGAGTGTGTATTATCTTTTGACTGTCTCATATCTGTGTCATCCAGTCTAATTTTTCGTTGACTCCTACAGCCCCTACCTTTTTACACTGAAACTCTATTTAAGCCTTGGCAGAGGTCTCAAAGTTTAGATGATGTTGAACCATTAAAGAGAAGGCAGGCAGTAGGGAGGAGGTGGCCCATTCTTTCCCCGTCACCCTAGCTTTCAGCACCAAGCACACACAACAGAACAAGAGAGCTTTAAGAAGCCACCAGGAATCACAAGATTAAATGACAAGCAGGTAACATAAATGAAGAAGAAGACAGGTTAGGAAACTGGAGAATAAAACCTCCCACTAAATAAATGTTTACACAGATCTGCCAACTAGTGCCACATAGGATCACAGGCTTAACATTACCAAGTTTTTTGATTATTTTCAGGACAAGTCAGAAATCTGTGTTTTTATGTGCTAGGTACCACTGCCAGATGTAGCACCAAAAAGGGTAATAGACAGCTGAATGCTGAGGATTTGCTCTAAGTACCAAGTCATAGGGAGTGCTAAGTCACTTCAGTTGTGTCTGACTCTTTGCCTTCCATGGACTATAGCCCATCAGGTTTCTCTGTCCGTGAGATTTCCTGGGCAAGAATACTGGAGTGAGTTGCCAGCCCTCCTCCAATGGATTTTCCCAACCCAGGGATAAACCCTGCCTCTCTTTTGTCTCCTGGCAGGCAGATTCTTTACCACTTGCGCCACCTGGGAAGCCCAAGTCCTAGAGAGAGGGGAAAGAAAACCATGGTTTCCCATGCTACGGACTTGGCTAATAACTGCAAGATAAAATGAGGCAAATTTTCTCCAAGATAAAATGAGGCAAAAACTCAGATTGGTAATACAGAGTATGAGATTAACTGAGAGTTGTTCTTAGTCGCTAAACTGTATCTGACCCTTTGTGACCGCATGGAACTACAGCCCTCCAGACTCCTGTGTCCATGGGGATTCTCCACACAAGAATACTGGAGTGGGCTGCCATGCCCTCCTCAAGGGAATCTTCCCAACCCAGGGATCAAACCCAGGTCTCCCACATTGCAGGCAGATTCTTTACTGTCTGGGCCACCAGGGAAGCTCCTAGTACAGCACACAGTTTAGTAAGAAGTTAGAAAATAAACATAACACGATATGAATAATGATACTTATGCACATGAATTTGGAAATTAAATTTCCTAAGGGACTTTTTGAATGTCAATATTATGTATTCATTTTAAAATGATCATGCTGAAATCATAAATAGTATTTGAATATTTATATCAAGCAGTTTACTTGGTCTTAGCCTTCTCCTCTCAAGTATTTAATCCATAGAGTATTTTCCTTTCTTCCTACTATTAGTATGCTCTTATTTTCATTCCCAATTATTAGTCACTTTGCTGTATTTTGTGTGCCATGTTAAGCCACCGTAAATCATATTCTGAAAAAAAGTAGATTGTACAAGTGAGTAAATGAGGGGAGACCGGTGAAAGGAAGAGAAATAGAGAATAAAAAAATAAAACATGTCTTTTGATTTCTTGCAGTGGCCCTTTGAGAAGCAAAATAGATTTAATAAAATCTGTCTTTTTCTCCCACTTACATTATGTGTGGTTTCCTGAATTGGTAAGGAGATATTAAAGGATTCTTCTTTCAGGGAAATATTTGTTCTCCCCTAAGAGAATTCCTCTTAAATAAGTCAGTAGAGAGTAGACAGCCTTACTAGAGTAACTGGTGAAAAGTTCATACTAGGTAGAAAGGATTTAGAAAACTTCACAAAAATGGCCAAACAAGTATCATGAGTCATTTAAATGCTCTGGTTAGAAATATTACGTAAAAAGAGAAATGTTGAGAAGTGTTGAAAAATTGTTTCATGAACCCAGAGCCATGATGACTGAAATAATACAGACAGACTTGGATGAAGAGCTCTGTTTTCTTCCCAGAACTATCCTGATATACTTGGAGATCTGAGATGGGTTCTAAATGAAGATGAGATTTTTTAATGAAAAAATTAAGAAAATTTCTTAATGGAGAAAACTTACAGGACTGATTCAAAACATGTGCCTATTTGTCAATGAGGGTGTAATTTTTCACAATTGTTTATTCAGCTGTCTGCTGAGACAGACAATAAAGATGACAGAGAAAGGCATAACTAGGCAGTGAAAGAGCGCATCAGTTCAGTTAAAAGGCAGGTTCAAGTCCCAGGACTGTCACCTAGAACTATCTGGGTGACTTTGAAAAGGTCATTTCACTTTTATAAGCCCCATTTCTCAATCTTTAAAACAAGGATAATAACAATAACTAGGATTTGGGATGACTCCAATAATCAAATGATATAAAAAGGTATAAAAGTAATACAAAGAATGGTAGTGAACATATTTCCACAGTGTCAAATTAGTCAATGAAATGATCATTTGTTTGGGGTCCTATCACGGTTATCATAAGAGAATATAAGAAGATTATATCAACCTTTTTATATTGTCTGTATCTTAATTCTATCCCTGTGAAACTATTAAGTTTTAATAAGTAAAAGTAGATTCAGCAGTAGTGGTTGTTCCCACCATGATAAAAGCATGTTTTCTAATACCCTGAAATTAGTACAGGATTAATATCTGAAATGTTTCTGGTGTGGGAAGAGCAATTTCTTTTCTGTCAGCTGTGCATAATAAATAAATGTGTATAAATGTATATTTGTTTATCAGATACAAGGTATGTGGTTTGATAAAATCTGTCTTTTCCTTCCATTTACATTGTGTGGTTTACTGACTTGGTAAGGAGATATTAGAGGATTCTTTGCAGGGAAATATTTGTTCTCCCCTAAGAGAGTTCCTCTTAAATAAATCAGTAGAGAGTAGACAGCCTTACTTAAGTAATGGATGAAAAGTTCATACTAGGTAGACAGGATTTTAAAAAGTTTACAAAGATGGCCAAATATCATGAGTCATTTAAATTCTCTGGTTAGAAATATTATGTAAAAAGAGAAATGTACATAATTTCTCTTTTTATTTTATGTACACAATTTCTCTTTTATTTCTTGCAGTGGCCCTTTGAAAAGCAAAATAGATTTGATAAAAATCTGTCTTTTTCTCCCACTTACATTATGTGTGGTTTCCTGAATTGGTAAGGAGATATTAAAGGATTCTTCTTTCAGGGAAATATTTGTTCTCCCCTAAGAGAGTTCCACAACCTGAAGCATTGTTCTGTTGTCAAAAAAAAGATGCTTGGCGTGGCCTGGCATAGTCTTATGAAGACTTAGAGCCTCTGTGATTGCATGTGCTTAAGTGTGCCAGGATAATACATCACTCGGTAGATGTAGGTCTCTACTGAGAAACAAACTATCTAGTCAATATCCCTCAAGTTACGTGTTTTACTACCACTGTTTCTCCTGAGCCAAACTGTTTCAGTTTGAATTTATCATATATTTGGTAAGTCCAAATAACCAAGCTTTTATGCTTGAGCTCATTGGCTTCCTACTCAACTTTCAAAATCACATCCATAACCCTCTCTTTTGGAATTCTCCAGGCAAGGATGCTAGAGTGGGTAACCATTGCCTTCTCCAGGGAATCTTCCTGACCTGGGAATCAAACCTGGGTCTCCTGGGCCGATTCTTTACCACCTGAGCCACCAGAGAATCCCAATTAAATAATACAGTTCGATTCAGTTGTGAAGATTCAGTGATTACTTTACTTTGAAAACACTAATGTGAGATCAGAAAGACAGGAAAATTTCACACAATGCTGATTACATGAAGTAAGATAGAGGGAGAGGAAAGCTCCAAAACTATTTATTCATCACTGGCTAATAACATTTTAATAATGGATTTGCTGAACTGAACCCAACCATCAGTTGCCAGATCAGCTCTCTTGTAAATGCACTGTCAAAGCCGTCGGCTCTGCCAAGTCCTCCGTTTTATCTTTGGCACCAGGTGAGATGATCTTCTATTGGTATACTGGATGTAAGAAACTGGGAGTAGAAAGCAAATAAATCAGTTGGATAATTGCATCGAAATAAATCATGGTTTTCAAACATCTAATTAAATAGTTGGTAACCAAAATACAACTCAATATGTACTGTGTCAGTAGCAACTAACTCACTCTGTCCACAGAATTGCTATTACAATCCATAGCCATGGTGACTTTATTGAAGTCCAAGAACCATCCTCCTGGTACCCAAGTATGAGTAGAGAATTACACTGAAAACTGATGAGTATAGGACATTTCCCAAACTCCAATGGGGAGGGAAAAGTTCCTGGAAATTCTGTTTCTTAAGAGCTTGACAAAAATTCAGCAGTCACGTGTATGTGTGGATACATATACATATCTATACATATACACACATATATACATATATATATATGTATGCCTTGAGTTAAAACCATATATTCTTTAAAATAGTCTTCCTAGGTGGCTCTAGTGATAAACAACCTACCTGCCATTGCAGGAGGCATAAAAGATGCAAGTTCGATCCCTGAGTCAGGAAGATCCTCTGGAGGAGGGCATGGCAATCCACTCGAGTATTCTTTCCTGGAAAATCCCATGGACAGAGAAGCCTGGTGGGCTACTGTCCATAGGGTCACAAATTGTTGGACATGACTGAAGCAGCTTAGCACAGCACATTCTTTACAATAACTTCTGGAGGGAAAAAAAGTAAAATCTCTACAGATGATTAATTATTCAAAATTTGTGGATAATGGTAGAGGAATGAATGAATGAGTTAAATAATTTTAAAGTAAAATAATTGATCCTTATGCTTCTTTTTCTGACATTTTACCAATAGAATCACTAGAAAACAAGAAATGGAATATATGTTGAAAAAACTGCTGCAAAGCAGTACATTTGAAAGGAGTATTCTCTCTGTACTAGTGCTGAAAAGAAAATGACCTAAGTGAGGATTGGCATATTTACAAGTTCACTAAGTTTGGATGAGTTATTTGGAACATAAATCCCCACTGTGATCCAAGACCCTGGGGTGTCTGGATCAAGATGGAACTTCTTAGAAAAGTCCCAGGCAAGTGTAACTTTCAGTGATGCCTCCCAGCTCATAGTCCATGTCCTGCAGTGAAGATGTACTTTCTTCTTTTCAATGCGCCTCAAAGTCTAGTCCAGACTTGATTCCTAGATCCTAAGATGAAGTTAAAGAGGCAAGTCTAATGTATATCCTTTGGGCTAAATGACCTACTGATGACCTACTCTACCTCTCTACCACTTGAATTCTCCAGAAAATTGTTCATAACCACAGTACTTCTCACTCTTGGACCCAATGAAACATATGGACCTCACATTTGGCTTCAGTCTTTCAGATCTACCTCTAGCAAACCTATCATATTTAGTAAGTATTAAATATTCAGTTTCCCCCTTTTCTCATTTATAGTAAGCCAAGCAGCTATCTCAGAAAAGGCAATAGCACCCCACTCCAGTACTCTTGCCTGGAAAATCCCATGGACGGAGGAGCCTGGGAAGCTGCAGTCCATGGGGTCGCTAAGAGTCGGGCACGACTGAGTGACTTCACTTTCGCTTTTCACTTTCATGCGTTGGAGAAGGAAATGGCAACCCACTCCAGTGTTCTTGCCTGGAGAATCCCAGAGACAGTGGGCCCCCGTCTATGGGATAGCGCAGAGTCGGACACGACTGAAGTGACTTAGCAGCAGCAGCAGCAAGCAGCTATCTAGGTCAGGAGGACTTGCCCACATTTGCCAAATGAGACAGAGAAGTCCTAATTCCATGCAGTCAGTATATCCTGATTCCATGAGATACTGGAAGCCAGAATGGAAGGAAAAAGTTCTAAGAATTAATGTTTTAGAAAACTAAGAGCATATCTTAGTTTTCCTGCCTTTCCCCACCCTTGAATTTACATTCATTTTCCTTAAGGTATATTTTTGCATTGTTCCCTTCATTTTCAATGCCACATTTCTAGAACAGTTGAGAGAGATTTTTTTTTTGAAAAGTCTGTTTTCGTAAATAGTATCAACACCATAGCTAACATTAATTGAGGACTTACTGTGTGCCTGGTACTATACAGCATTCTTTTTTTCAAGCTTTATTGAGATACAATTGACATACAATGTTGTGTAAGTTTAAGGTATATGAAATGATGATTCGATGTACATATATATTGTGAAATGATCACTACAGTAAGGTTAGTTAACACATCCATCACCTCTGATAGTTATCATTTGTGTATGTGTGTGTGTGAGTGTATGTGGTGAGACCTTTTAAGATATATTCTCTTATCAACTTTCAAGTGTATAATACGGTGTTGTAAACTACAGTCAACATGTGAGTTCATTACAGCCCAGAACTTACTTCTCTTTTAACTATAAGTTTATACCATTGGACCATCTTCACCCATTTCTCTAAATACCCACCCCAACCCCTGGCAACCCCCAATCTAATATCTGTTTCTGTTCTTTTTTACTTTCCACATTCCACATATAAGTGAGATAATACAGTATTTGTCTTTTTCTATCATACTTAATTCCCTTAGCAAAATACCCTCATAGTTCATCTATGTTGTTGCAAATTATAAAATCTCATTTTTTATTGTTGAATAATATTCTATTATATATATAAAGCATGCTTCCATGCTTAGTCACTCAGTTGTGTCTGATTTTTTGCAACCCCATGGACTGTAGCACACCAGGCTCCTCTTAGAATGGGATTTTCCAAGCAAGAACACTGGAGTGGGTTGCCATTTCCTTCTGCCAGGGGATTTTCCCAACCCAGGGATCATACCCAGGTCCCCTGCATTGCCAGTGGCAGGTGGATTCTTTACTGTCTTAGCAACCAGGGAAGCCCAGCTTACTTCCATGTCTTGACTATTGTAAATAATGCTGCAATCAATGTGGGGGTGCAATATTTCTTCCACATAGTGATTACATTTCCTTCCAATGTATACCTAGAAGTGGGATTGCTAGATCATATTGTAATACTATTTTTAATTTTTTGAGGGACTCCATCCTCTTCATAGTATCTGTGCCAGTCTATATCCCCACAAAGAGTACACAAGGATTTCCTTTCTCCAACACTTGGTATATCCTATCTTTCTGATTCTAGCCATTCTAACAGGTGTGAGGTGATATCTCATTATGGTTTTGTTTTGCATTTCCTAATGATTACAGATGTTAACCACCTTTTTGTGTAACTATTAGCCATCTGAATATCTTCTTTGGAGAAATGTTTATTCAGCTGTTTTTAAAAGTGTTTTTTTTTTTTTGCTATAGATTTGTATGAGTTACTTCTATATTTTGGATATTAACACCTTATCAGATATATGGTGTATAAAGATCTTCCATTCTGTAGGCTGTCTTTCACTTAGTTGTATCTTCTGCTATGCAATAGCTTTTTAGCTTGATGTAGTCCCATTTATATATATATTTGCTTTCTTTGGGTGTGCTTTAGCAGAGAAGGCAATGGCACCCCACTCCAGTACTCTTGCCTGGAAAATCCCATGGACAGAGGAGCCTGGTGGGCTGCAGTCCATGGGGTCACTAAGAGTCGGACACGACTGAGTGACTTCACTTTCATGCATTGGAGAAGGCAATGGCAACACACTCCAGTGTTATTGCCTGGAGAATCCCAGGGACGGGGGAGCCTGGTGGGCTGCTGTCAATGGGGTCGCACAGAGTCGGACTGAAGTGACTTAGCAGCAGTAGCAGCAGTGTGCTTTAGAGGGCTTCCCAGATGGCGCTAGTAGTAAAGAACCTGCTTGCTAATGCAGGAGACACAAGGGATTTGAGTTTGACCCCCGAGCTATGAAGATCCCCTGGAGAAGGAAATGGCAACCCACTCCAGTATTCTTACCTGGAGAATCCCATGGACAGAGGAGCCTTGCATGCTGCAGTCCATAGGGTCACACAGAGTCATACATGACTGAAGCAACTTAGCATGTATGTTAGACTCATATCCATAAACTCATTAACAAAACTAATATCAAAGAGGCTTTTCCTTTGTTTTTTTTTCCAAAGGCTTTATGGTTTCAGGAATTACATTCAAGTCTTTAATCCATTTTGAGTTCATTTTTATGAGTGATATAAGACAGTGACCTATCTTTCTTTAGCATATAGTATAGTTTCGTTGTTTAGCGTATATTTATTCAATTTTCCCAACACCATTTACTGAAGAGATTCATCTTTTCTCCACTCAGTATTCTTGGCTTCTTTTTATGGCTAAGTATCATTCGATTTTCAGTTCATTTCAGTTCAGTCCAGTTGCTCAGTCATGTCCGACTCTTTGCGACCCCATGGACTGCAGCATGCCAGACCTCCCTGTCCATCACCAACTCCCAGAGTTTACCCAAACTCATGTCCATTGAGTAGGTGATGGCATCTAACCATCTCATCCTCGGTCATCCCCTTTTCCTCCTGCCTTCAATCTTTTCCAGCATCAGGGTCTTTTCCAATGAATCAACACTTCGCATGAGGTGGCCATAGTACTGGAGTTTCAGCTTTAGCATCATTCCTTCCAAAGAACACCCAGGACTGATCTCCTTCAGAATGGACTGGTTGGATCTCCTCGCAGTCCAAGGGACTCTCAAGAGTCTTCTCCAACACCACAGTTCAAAAGCTTCAATTCTTCTTTATAGTCCAACTCTCACATCCATACATGACTACTGGAAAAACCATAGCTTTAACTAGACAAACCTTTGTTGGTAAAGTAATGTCTTTGCTTTTTAATATGCTGTCTAGGTTGGTCATAGCTCCATAGTGGCTGTATTAATTTACATTCTCACAAACAGTGTAGGAGTGTTCCCTTTTCTCCACATCCTCTCCAAACTATATTGTTTGTAGACATTTTAATGATGATCGTTCTGACTGGTGTCAGGTGATAACTCATTGTAGTTTTGCATTTTTCTAATAATGAGTTATGTTGAGCATCTTTTCACGTGTTTGTTGGTCATCTGTATGTCTTCTTTGGAAAAATGTTTAAGTCTTTGCCCATTTTTACAATTGGATTGTTTGTTTTTCTGATACTGAGCTTCATGAACTGCTTGTATATTTTGGAGATTAATCCTTTGTCAGCTGCTTTGTTTGTAATTATTTTCTCCAATTCTGAGGGTTGTCTTTTCATTTTGTTTACAATTTCCTTTGCTGTGCAAAAGTTTTTAAACTCAATTAGGTCACATTTGTTTATTTTTGTCTTTATTTCCATTACTCTAGAAGAGGGGTCAAAGAGGATCTTGCTGCGATTTATGTCAGAGTGTTCTGCCTATGTTTTCTTCCAAGAGTTTCAGAGTTTCTAGCTTTACAAAAATTTATTTTTCATCCTGCACCATATAGTGACTACTCTTTACCCATTTGCCCTCCCCTCGCTTCTAGTAAGCACTGTTCTATTCTGTTTGTTATAGTTTAGTTTGTTTGGGGGCTTTTTTTGTTTATTAGCTTTTTATATTCCACATATGAGTAAACTCAAACTATTTGTCTTTCACCATCTGATTTATTTCATTTAACATAGTACCCTCAAGATTCATCCATATTGCCACAAATAGCAAGAGTTTTATCCTTTTTATGACTGAGTAGTATTCCATTACATTTATATACTATATCTTTTTTACTCATTCATCTATCCATTGAAGGGCACTTAGGCTATTTCCATATCTAGGTTATTATAAATAAATCTACAAAGACTACAAGGATGATATATCTTTATGGGACTGTATTCTAATATTCTATGGGTAAATACACAGATAGATCAAATGGTATTTATATTTTTAATTTTTTGAGGAATCTCCATTCTGTCTTCCACAGTGGCTGCACCAATTTACATTCCCATCAACAATGTTTAAATGTTCCATTTTCTCCACATACTCACCAACACTTGTTAATTCTTGTCTTTTTGATAATAGCCATTCTGACAGGTATGAGGTGATATCATTTCCCTGATAAGTAGTGATGAAAATCTTTTCATGTGCCTGCGGCCATCTGTATGTCCACACAGGAAAACATGTCAATTCAGCTCTTCCACCCATTTTTTAGTCAGGTTGCTTTGCTATTGCTGTGTTATATGAGTTCTTAATATATTTTGGATATTAAAGTAATGGCACCCCACTCCAGTACTCTGGCCTGGAGAATCCCATGGGCGGAGGAGCCTGGTAGGCTGCAGTCCATGGGGTCACGACACGACTGAGCAACTTCACTTTCACTTTCACGCATTGGAGAAGGAAATGGCAACCCACTCCAGTGTTCTTGCCTGGAGAATCCCAGGGATGGGGAAGCCTGGTGGGCTGCCGTCTCTGGGGTCGCACAGAGTCGAACACGACTGAAGCAACTTAGCAGCAGCAGCAACTCTTTATCAGACATATCATTTGCAAATATTTTCTCCCATTAGTAAACTGTATATTTGTTTTATTGCTGGTTTCCTTCGCTGTGCAGACGTTTTTTAGTTGGATACAATTTCATTTGTTTATATTTACTTTTGTTTACTTGCCTGAAGAGATATATCTAGAAAGATATTTCTAAGACTAATGTCAAAGAATGTACGCTTGTTTTCCTCTAGGAGTTTTTTTTATTTCAAGTCTTAAATCTTTATTCCATTTTTAGTTAATTGTTACGTGTGGTCTAATTTTATTTTTTGCACGTGTTTGTTCCATTTTCCCAACACTAATTATTGATGAGATTATTCTTTCTCTATTGTACATTTTTTGCCTTTATTTTAAATTGTCATATAAGCATGGGTTTGTGTCTGGATTCTCAATTACGTCCTATTGATCTATGTATGTAGTTTTCTGCCAATACCACATCGTTTTCATTATTATGACTTTGTATTATAATTTAAAATCAGGAAGAATGATACCATCAAAATTTCAAATGACCTGTCCTAAGTTCATTGATTTTCCTCTGCTTGTTTGAATCTGCTCTTTACCTCTCAGTTGAATTTTTCAATATAGTCATTGTTTTCTTCAGCTGTAGTATTTCTATTTGATTTTTTTTATTAGTGGTTTCTATTTCTTTGTTGAACCTATTTTTTTTATGTATTATTCTCTTAATTTGGTTTAGTTGCTCATCTGTGTATTCTTACAGTTCACTGAACTTCTTTAAGAGGACTATTCTGAATTCAGACATCTCATAGATCTCCATTTCTTTAGGATCAGTTATTGAGCCTTTATTAGTTTCCTTTGATGGTATTATGCTTACCTGATTCTTTATGATCCTTGTATCCTTGTAATGACCTATGCATTTAAGCAATTTCTTCTTCCTGATTTTACAGGTTTGCTACAGCAGGGAAAGACTTTGCCTTCCCTGGTCAACTCAGATTAGAGTACTGGATGGATCAGCTGGTGGCATCCAAAAGTAGGTGTAGTTTTATATGAGGGTCTCTGGTTGGGGGAGGCCACTGCCTGTGTTCTGAGGTTGAGGGTGTAATCTAATGCTATTGTCTGGGTGCCATGCTTGATTGGGCCTGATGGCGGGGCTCTGTGTTCCTGCGGGGCCACTGGATGGACTCTCTGATTTGGTAGGGCTGCTGGTTGTGTTCTATAGTCAGTTCTATAGGGCCACTTGTGGATTCCAAATTCGCCTCTTGTTGGATGAGATGGCAGACTGTGTTTCCTGGCAGGGCAGTGCCATGGGCTAGAATAAGGATACAAGTTGGATTCCACATTTGCTCTTGATTAGGTGGAGTCTCAGGTTTTGCTGCCAAACTGGATGGTGCCACTGGCTGGACTCTGTGTTCAGGCAGGGCCAGCCACAGTCAGGGCTCTGCCATCAGACAGAGCCTCAGACTCTGCTCTCTGATCAAACAAGGTAACGGACTGTGACCCAAACTTGGGTGGGGCCACAGCCTTTGCTTTGGGATCAGATAGGCCACTGGTTTTGCTCTATTGTAAGATCACTGGCTAGGCTCTCTGTTCAGACCAGGAAGCTAAGTGTCCATCTTGGGCTCTCTTTTCCCACTGGAGAAGCCATAAGCCCAGAGAGGTCCCCTGGATGTGGCACTGTGCTGGCCTGAGGGAGGGCAATGTGCTCAAAGTGAGGCCACCCCCCCTTACCCTTTTCCTGCAGTCCTTCTAGGTCCCCGAGTCCCAGGGTGGTATTTCACCCTTCCCCCCCAGTTCTGGGATTTTTGCAGTGGTGGCTTGTCTGGATGGGTGCTAGTGTATCTCCTTGTGAGGGGGACTAAAATCAGGAGTCACCTATGTCACCATCTTAATGATGTCATCTCCTTAAAAACACACATCATTTAATAATGACAACAACCCTATGAGAATATGTTCTACTGCTATCCCTATTTTAAGGAATAAAAGTGGAGGCTTGGAGAAGAGAAAGAACCTACAAATGGTCACACCACCAGTTAGCAAAATAGAGTAATTTAAGCCAAGTCCATCTGACACCTGTTAAGGTCCCTAACACAGTTATGGAGAAGGCAATGGCACCCCACTCCAGTGTTCTTGCCTGGGAAATCCCATGGACGGAGAAGCCTGGCAGGCTACACTCCATGGGGTCGCGAAGAGTCGGACACGACTGAGCAACTTCACTTTCACTTTTCACTTTCACGCACTAGAGAAAGAAATGGCAATCCACTCCAGTACTCTTGCCTGGGGAATCCCAGGGACAGGAGCCTGATGGGCTGCCGTCTATGGGGTCACACAGAGTCGGACACGACTGACGTGACTTAGCAGCAGCAGCAGCAGCACAACTATCTGTGATTTTACTGCTCTAATTAGCAATAAAAGGCATTAAGGATGTGCCATAAAGGACAAATTGTATATCTGTCAGGTTGGTTTATTTCTCTCCCTCGGTTCTTGTCTGATAACAATAAAAATTTGGAACTACAGGAGGACTTCCCTGGTGGTCCTGGGGTTAAGAATTCACCTCTCAATGCAGGACTTGCCAAAGAGCCAAGACAGAAAACAGAAACAGTATGATAACAAATTCAATAAAGACTTTCAAAATGGTCCACATCAAAAAAATCTTTAAAAAAATTTAGAACTGCAGACTAAAGGGTTTTAAACAACAGGCAGGTTACAGCTCAGTTATAGCTCAAGCAGACAGGTCTTTTATTAAACAGACACTCCTAAGACATGGGAGCAGACTGACCACAAAGGAGTCATTATAATGATCCCTCTTGGTTTCCCCTCTTATACTTTCCGTCACCTCCTTTTGGTTGTACCCTGAGCAAACTAGAGCTTGTACCTAACAATCAAGAAAGGGAATGCAAATGGGCAAACGCTCGACTGATTGACAGTTGCAGGTTATATAACAACAGTCTCTATTGTGCATGTATTCCCATAATTCAGTCTGTATAATCAGATGTATGTATGTATAGAATATTTATGAACCCTTAATGGGCTCCTGGCTGCCTACGGTTACTTGAGGAAACCCCTGTGGTTAGTTTGTATCCACTGTGTGCCCAGGGCATATGTGCAGGAGTTAAAAAGTCTCTGGTTATTTTTGTAGCCTATCTGTGAGCTCTCCTAGGCAAGTAGGGTTTAGAGACCAGCTTGCATCCTTTTGGCTAGCCACTCCTCATTTGTCATGCCTAGCTTCCTACTTAATGTATCTAAATGTTAATATTCATTGATTGCTAATTTAGGTAGTATTAGAAACTAATATTCAGAGAAGGCAATGGCACCCCACTCCAGTACTCTCGCCTGGAAAATCCCATGGACGGAGCAGCCTGGCAGCCTGCAGTCCATGGGGTCGCTAAGAATCGGACACGACTGAGCAATTTCACTTTCCCTTTTCACTTTCATGCACTGGAGAAGGAAATGGCAACCCACTCCAGTGTTCTTGCCTGGAGAATCCCAGGGACAGCGGTGCCTGGTGGGCTCCCATCTATGGGGTCGCACAGAGTTGGACAAGACTGAAGCGACTTAGCAGCAGCAGCAGCAGCAGCAGCAGAAACTAATATTACGAGAAAGAGGAAAATACATTAACATCCAAGCAAGGACCATCATGCATCTTTAGTTGAGAAGAAAGATGTCTTATGGTTATCAACCATAAATGATAATATCATATACACTCAAGTTAATAACAAAACCACAGCAGCCTGCATTAAACAAGGAAGCCATTCATGTTTCTTGATTATGCTTAGCCCTCAGGAACACTCTGCATTTCTTTCTCTTGGCCTTTTTTTTTTTGGTTCTTTTTTCATTTTTTGAGAATCTTTTAACTTCTTTGAGTGAAAAATGAATTATCTAAACAGAAATTCTAGCATCATCTACCTATTCATTAATTTATTCATGAATACATTATGCAAAACATTGAAGATAAAATATTATTAAAATGAGATCCTGACTACACAGAATTTGCAATGGGAGCTAGAAGAGTAAAAGAAGCATTCGCCATGTGTGTGATAAGCGTGTAAAATACAACCAAGGCAAGGAAATAAACTTATATTCTGTAGTGCATTGTAGAACATGGCAGTAAGCCGTATGGTATACATGATTGTATTTTTGCTTCTGTTCTCCCTCTCATTAAAAATGTGTTAATAACTCTATAGGTTTCGTGCCCAGAAAAGAGGCATGTCATATTATGCAAAATTATTTCCTTCAGGAAATGATTTCCTGTCCATGATAAGGGTACCATCAATCTGGGCTATGTAACAGTGTCCCATGGGGTGATAGAAGCCCACGTTGAGCATTGTTTCTAGATTTCCCCTTCAATGGATTCCCTCGACTGAGGCTCTGTAATGGGAGAATTTCTGCCCTGAACTCAGGGGCCAGTTTTCCAAAATCATTATTGTTGCCAGACACGACCTGGCAACTAAGTAACAAATAACAACATACTGGAGGCCACAAGAGTTTCTCTAGTTCAGGCAGAGTCTACACTTTTCCATCAAAAGGCACACCTTATCCAACAAACCATTTTCCCCATTTCACTCAAGGTGGTTTCCTTAGTGGGACACAAAATTGTTACCCATGTTCCCACCTCTGATATTTTCCTCTTCCTCCCTCACTTGGAAGTCAGCCCTCCCTCTTGGTCTATCTAGCCTTCAGATCCTTCCCATTTAAACCCTTTCCTAATGGCGTCAGTTCCCTGTCTGCCCCTTCTGAGTATAACACTTTAGGCTCTATTAGGAAATTAAGAGCTTGAGTGTATCAAATCTTTCATTACTCTCTAGTCTGTTCTGTTGTGCCTTTCCAAGTGGTACCTTCATAACAGCAAGATCTGTGCCTTTTATGCTGTGGAAGTACTCCTAATTTACCACCCAAGCTGAGAGTGAAAAAAGAATATTCACAATTATTTTGGGATTTCATACATAAACAGTGGCTGTCCCAGACAAACTAGGACTGATGGTCACCCTATATTATTTGTATTTGTCACAGTCACTAGTGTAGCACTCAAGAGGTCAATAATCACCTCTTGATTAAAACGTCTGCACTATTCTCCAATAGGATTTTATCTATAGATCTTTGGGGTAAAAAAAATTTTTTGGTTGCACAATTGTGTCACAAGGATTGCTGTCAGCTTTGTACAATGAAATACAGATAGTAAAAGGGAGATAGAAAGTACTTTAATTTGTGGAAGCCAAAAGAAAGGAATTATAAAGGGGATATTAAACAAAATATTAAAATATTAAATTAAAGAAAATATTCAGTAGATGTGGGCTCTTATGGCAATCTCTAGACCCATCCGTGTTGCTGCAAATGGCCATTATTTCCTTCTTTTTTTTTTGGCTGAGTAATTGTAGGCTTTCCTGGTGGCTCAGTGATAAAGAATCTGCTAACCAATACAGGAGACACAGGTTTGATCTCTGGTAAGATCCCCTGGAGAANGGGGCCAGTTTTCCAAAATCATTATTGTTGCCAGACACGACCTGGCAACTAAGTAACAAATAACAACATACTGGAGGCCACAAGAGTTTCTCTAGTTCAGGCAGAGTCTACACTTTTCCATCAAAAGGCACACCTTATCCAACAAACCATTTTCCCCATTTCACTCAAGGTGGTTTCCTTAGTGGGACACAAAATTGTTACCCATGTTCCCACCTCTGATATTTTCCTCTTCCTCCCTCACTTGGAAGTCAGCCCTCCCTCTTGGTCTATCTAGCCTTCAGATCCTTCCCATTTAAACCCTTTCCTAATGGCGTCAGTTCCCTGTCTGCCCCTTCTGAGTATAACACTTTAGGCTCTATTAGGAAATTAAGAGCTTGAGTGTATCAAATCTTTCATTACTCTCTAGTCTGTTCTGTTGTGCCTTTCCAAGTGGTACCTTCATAACAGCAAGATCTGTGCCTTTTATGCTGTGGAAGTACTCCTAATTTACCACCCAAGCTGAGAGTGAAAAAAGAATATTCACAATTATTTTGGGATTTCATACATAAACAGTGGCTGTCCCAGACAAACTAGGACTGATGGTCACCCTATATTATTTGTATTTGTCACAGTCACTAGTGTAGCACTCAAGAGGTCAATAATCACCTCTTGATTAAAACGTCTGCACTATTCTCCAATAGGATTTTATCTATAGATCTTTGGGGTAAAAAAAATTTTTTGGTTGCACAATTGTGTCACAAGGATTGCTGTCAGCTTTGTACAATGAAATACAGATAGTAAAAGGGAGATAGAAAGTACTTTAATTTGTGGAAGCCAAAAGAAAGGAATTATAAAGGGGATATTAAACAAAATATTAAAATATTAAATTAAAGAAAATATTCAGTAGATGTGGGCTCTTATGGCAATCTCTAGACCCATCCGTGTTGCTGCAAATGGCCATTATTTCCTTCTTTTTTTTTTTGGCTGAGTAATTGTAGGCTTTCCTGGTGGCTCAGTGATAAAGAATCTGCTAACCAATACAGGAGACACAGGTTTGATCTCTGGTAAGATCCCCTGGAGAAGAGAAAGGCTACGCACTCCAGTATTCTTTCCTGGAGAATCCCATGGATAGAGGAGCCTGGCAGGCTACTGCCCATGGGATCAAAAAGCATTAGACAGGACTGAGAGACTAACCCTTTCACTTTCACTTTCAGTATGTGGTGGAGTATGCTTGACGACTTCTTTTTTTATTATTTATTTATTTTAATTGGAGGCTAATTGCTTTACAATATTGAATTGGTTTTGCCATACATCAACATGAATCCGCCATGGGTGTACACATGTTCCCCATCCTGAACCCCCCTCTCACTTCCCTTCCCGTACCATCCCTTTGAGTCTTCCCAGTGCACCAGCCCCAAGCATCCTGTATCCTGCACTGAACCTGGACTGGTGATTCATTTCTTATATGGTATTATACATGCTTCAATGCCATTCTCCCAAATCATCCACCCTCTCCCTCTCCTACAGAGACCAAAAGACTGTTCTATACATCTGTGTCTCTTTTGCTGTCTCGCATACAAGGTTATTGTTACCATCTTTCTAAATTCCATATATATGCATTAGTATACTGTATTGGTGTTTTTCTTTCTGGCTTACTTCACTCTGTATAATAGGCTCTAGTTTCAAGAAGTATGGTAATTTGGTCAACTTGTGTATAAACGTGTATATGTTTAAAATGGTAAGGCATAAATTTGAAAAGTCTGAAGATAAATTCAGGGAGACGTTAGACAATTGCCACTATAGTCTAAGAAATGATGAGAGCTTGAACAAAGTCAGTGACAGTAGGAGATGGTACAGATTTCACAGATTACATGGGTGTTGAAAGAATCAAGATGCAAGATGACTAACTTTCAGGACTCAACAGAAAAATCAATGAGTGTATTCAGAATAATAAAGTTTGCCTCACAGAAATAATGAGCAGTAATCCAAAGAGCTGGACTCCTGCTGCTCTTCCTCCATGTGTTGTCTTCTTAGCAAGTTCATGTTTTCAATTTTCCAGTATTTATGGAGAGGGCTAGAGATTCCTATACCAGGAAGCAAGTACAGGAATAACATCTATTCCAAAAAAAAAAAAAAGAAAAAGAAACCCAAACTAGGAGCAGGAATGTGGCTCTAGTTTCGGTTATCTTCTAGACGCTGTCCACTGATAGATGTGGTTCTTCTAGGGTAGGAGAAATGTATTCTCATTTCATGATTCAGGCTCATTTCATGGCTAATTTTGCTTACCCAAGCCAAGCAGAAGTCTCTCTCTTTCAAAACTGCTTGTCATAAGACTATGCAGAAATCAGTAATGTGTCCTGGGATGTTAAGTTGGTACTCTTTTCTAATATCCTTAAAAGTAAAGAAAGTGCACACAGCAGAATGCTTTTATATGCCTGCTGCTGCTAAGTCGCTTCAGTCGTGTCCAACTCTGTGCAGCCCCATAGATGGCAGCCCACCAGGCTCTCCCATCCCTGGGATTCTCCAGGCAAGAACACTGGAGTGGGTTGCCATGTCCTTCTCCAATGCATGAAAGTGAAAAGTGAAGTGAAGTCGCTCAGTCGTGTCCAACCCTCAGTAACCCAGTGGACTGCAGCCTTCCAGGCTCCTCTGTCCATTGGATTTTCCAGGCAAGAGTACTGGAGTGGGGTGCCATATATGCCTAGCAAGTGTCTACTATAGTGTCTAGCCATGTATGAATGAAAGCGTGTGTGCTCAGTCCTACAAAGCAACTTACATAGATGTCTAAGCTGACTGATACCAATACAACTTGCCAGTGTTCCCCAGTGAGAAATAACATCCAAAATTCAACCTGAATTTAATTGGAATATTCAGCTTATGGTATAATGTTAGGTCCCCTGACTTCGTATTTAAGAATCTTCCAGTTTTTATGAGCTATTTCTATAGATAATATCTTTATCAAATAATTTTAATCAATAATTTTAAAACAAACATTAGTACATATTCTAAATAAAATCTTGCACAATTGCCTATTGATCTCAATTTTCTTTTCCCTCCAAAGTGAAAGAGACAACACAGCTATGCCCAAGCATTTGTGAACAAAGTCATGCACTCCTCATAATAATAGACCCTAAGTCACTTCCTGCTATTGAAACCTATGACCCCTGTGGGGGGGGGGGGGAAAGCCCTACTATCCCTTAACATGGCCTCAAGACAAAGACCCCTCAGAAGAAGGAACAATCAATGCATTTCAAGGAGAGCCTAGCTCTGGTTCAACAAAAGGGAAGAATTAGCTTGCCAACTTCTAAGTAGAAGACATTCTTTCTATATGACTGGGGCTAACTAACCACACTCCATATATGCTGATATATTATATATTTATACAGGATGTATTTTCTACATTATTTATATTATATATTAATGTAATGTATATATACATGTCTGTATATATATAACGTATAGATATAGATAATGGAGAAAGAAATGCAGTCCACTCTAGTATTCTTGCCTGGGAAATCCCATGGACAGAAGAACTGGTGGACCATAGTCCATGGGGTCACAAAAGTCGGACACGACTTAGTGACTAAGCTACCACCACCACCATAGATAGATAGATAGATATCATTTCAGGAATTCTAGAAAGATCCTTCTACCGCAAAACTATCTCTACTTACTATTCAGTAATGCCTCTGAGTATGAAGTTTCTTACAACATAACTAAAGACAGTGTTTTAAAGGTAAGTAATTCTATGAAGATGTTTTTCAAAAAACACATACCAATCTAGGTGTTTATATAACAAGACTGGAGAATAGATTTTAGTAAGGAAGAAAAAGGGATGCTTTTGAAAGCGTACTTAGGCTTCAATACTCAGCATAAGTTTAGATTCTATGCAAAGCCTTTTCTTAAAAAACAATCATTTAATTGTCTATTTCCATCATATATTGTTATTGAGTGTATATCTTGTTGCTGTTGCTCAGCTGCTAAGTCATGTCTGATGCTTCGTGACCCCGTGAACTACAGCATGCCAGGTTTCCCTGTCCTTCACTATCTCCCAGAGCTTGCTCAAACTCAGTGTCCTGTTGGTGATGCCATCCAACCATCACATTCTCTGTCTCCCCCTTCTCCTCCTTCCTTCAATCTTTCTCAGGATCAAAGTCTTTTCCAATGAGTTGGCTCTTCACATCAGTTTCCCAAAGTACTGGAGCTTCAGCATCATTCCTTCCAATGAATTCAGAGTTGCTTTCCTTTAGGATTAACTGGTTTGATTTCCTTGCAGTCCAAGAGACTCTGAAGAGTCTTCTCCAGCACCAAGGTTCAAAAGCATCAATCCTTGGGTGCTGAACCTTCTTAATGGTCCAACTCTCACATCCATACATGACTACTGGGAAAACCATAGCTTTGACCAGAAAGACCTTTCTCAGCAAAGCAATGTCTCTGCTTTTCAATGCACTGTCTAGGTTTGTCATAGCTTTTCTTCCAAGGAGTCTTTTAATTTCACAGCTGCAGTCACTGTCCACAGTGATTTTAGAAGCCAAGGAAATAAAATCTGCCATTGTTTCTATTGTTCCCTGTCTATTTGCCATGAAGTGATGGGACTGGATGCCATGATCTTAGTTTTTGGATTGCTGCATTTTAAGCCAGATTTTTCACTCTCCTCTTTCACTTTCATCAAGAGGCTCTTTAGTTCCTCTTCACTTCCTACTATTAGGGTAGTATCATCTGCATATCTGAGGTTATTGATATTTCTCAGGGAAGTCTTGATTCCAGCTTGTGATTCATCCAGCCTGGCATTTCGCATGATGTACTCAGCATAGAATTTAAATAAACAGGGTGACAATATACAGCCTTGAAGGACTCCTTTCCTAACTTGGAACCAATCTGATGTTTCATGTCCAGTTCTAACTGTTGCTTCTTGACCTGCATACGGGTTTCTCAGGAGACAGTTAAGGTGGTCTGGCATTCCCATCTCTTTAAGAATTTTCCAGTTTCTTGTGATCCACACATTAATTTCTGACAATAATTAACATTAATAGAGCTTTAACTATCTGTCCAGCAGAATGCTAGTTCCCTAATCTCATTGATCTATTGTTACTAATGTCATGAAATAGGACTATATTCATTTTCATTTCAAGATTAAGATGCCAAGGCTTAGGGCAGGTAAGTAACTTGTTCAGGTCACACAGCCAGGAAATGGCAGAACAATTCAAGCCCAGGCATTCTGACTGCAAATTCCATTCTTATAAGTATCACAACATACTGACTTTATGAGTATTTATTAAACCAGAAGAAAGACCACAAAAGCATGGAGTACTTACTTGTGGTCACAGCGTGCAGGAGAACAGATGGTTGTGATGAAAAGTAGATCATCTCAAACCAAAGTTCTGTTAAGAGTTGGCCCTGCCAAGTGGCACAGTCCCAAAGATATTATTTTGTTCTGTGAGATCATCTTTCTCAGGATGAAAGAAAGGCCACCATATGCACATGTTGTAGAGAGGGAGAGATCTTCAAACCATGCTAACAAAGGAGAAACTTTGTGAAGAAGGAAGAAAAATTAGGCCAGATAGTATTTTTGGATGTATACCTATTAAAGGGATATTCATTCATTAAATTATTTTTTTTTCATTTTGCAACCATGCCTCATAACACATTTTAATACGTAAGTTGTTGATGCCCTGTCCATCCACAGACACAGAATCTGGAATACAGTGTGAAAATAAGTAAATGAAACAAAACCCCAGTGACTCTTCAGGAACAAGAGAGGAAATGTGGGGAGGAGTGAATGTGCCTCTGGAAAACCTATTGGATTGCTGCTTACAGATAATTTGCTAACATATTCACAGAGGCCAAATATCAGGGAAGTATTTCTAGTCAGGTGGGCTCTGTCACTTTTACCCAAAGGGATCCTGGCCTCCAAAAGTTTGATGTTGCTGTTGAGAACCACTTAAAAATACAAGACAAATAGTATCAATGTTAAGAAGCTTGATCCTGGAACAAAAGATCATTCCCAGTACACCTCAGTTTAGTCTGAGAAACACCTGGAAAATCTAATGAAAATTCCCTTCACCTCCACCCCTATCCTGCCCCTTTTTTCCCCTTTCACTACTTGATAAACAAAATACAACCTCCATGACACTAACTTTCTTTTCTAGGCTCCCCTGATAGAGATCAACCTCCCATGTTTAAATCCCCATTGTTTTGTTCCTTTTTATAGTCTGTTTGAAACAAATGATGGCAAGTTATATAATCAGTTTCCACCACCAAACATAACAAACAAAAGATTGGGTATTTATCCAGCACTTTTCAAGCTTGCTTTTTTCTCTTCTCCTTATTGTGCATTCATGTTTTGTATTATTGAGAGAACAATTATTCAAAAGAAGAAAAGCTTATTTTATTTAATAGTATGCTAAGGAGACAATTTCTAATTTCTGCCTCCAGAATAATGAGCAAATCTGAACTGTTGCCTAAATGTAATCCGACCAAAACAAAGCCACAGGGGTGAGCAACTTATTAGAAAAAAAGATGTTACTGCCCAGAATGAATGTTTGTTTGGAGAATAGCAACACACACATACACACACACATACACACAGAGAATTAGAGATAAAAAGACAGAAATGTTTTAAACTGGTACAGGTGAATAATCATTTTTAGTTAAGAAAAATACCTCAAATAAGGCATGAACTTTACCGGGTAAGGCTGACATAGTCAAAGAGTAGATTTTTTTATTACTTATTTACCTTCGGCTGCTCTGAATCTTCATTATTGTATGCAGGCTTTCTCTAGTTGCGGCAAGCAGAGAAAACTCTCTCCTGTGGTGTGTGGGCTGCTTTAGCTGCCACTCAATCCATCAGCTTGTTGCAGAAGGAGAAGAGACCCCCAGCAGCATCAGCTGAACTGACCCAGACAAGAATCAACCAACTGACCCACAAAATGGAGAACTAAACAAATAGTGGTTGTTTTAAGGCACTCGTTTTTAAGGTAATTTGCTCTGAGGCTAAAAAGAGTAAATGGAGATTCCATGCAATGCTTTGAAAATTGCACATAATAATATCAGTTAACATAGAAGCAATACTTCATAAAGGAGAAATTGTAAAGGATACAAAGATAAATAGAAACACTTACAAATAGGAGATTTTAATTTCCCCTTCTCTGTCCATGAAACCCAAGTAGGGGAAAAAAGAGCATAAAATATCACCTAAGTAACATAATAATAAGGTAGACTTGATTAATATATACTGAATTCTTCACCTTAAAAATAGAGAATACACCAGGACTTTCCTAGAGATTCAGTGGTTAATATTCCACACTGCCAATGTAGGGAGCAGAGTTTTGATCCCTGGTTAGGGAACTAAGATCCCACATAGCCTGTGGTACAGCCAAAAGACTTTTAAAAAAAAAATAGAGAATACACCTTGTTTCAAATGCACAGAAGAAAATTAAATACAAAATAAAATAAAGGAAGGCTTTTCTACCTGAAAAATGTAAAATTCAGAATTTCTAGAAAGCAATAAAAATAAAAACACTATAAATCAAGGCTATAAAATGCAGCTAAAACATTGTTTAGAGGAAATTTTTGAGATTAAGAATTTATGCCAGTGAAAAATAAATTGAAAATCTCACTCAAACGTTCAGAATAAGGATATCAAAATAAACCAAAAAAGCAGAAGGAAAAAAATTAATAAAAATAAAAGGATTTACTCTGAGCTAGGAAACAAAAACGATTTAAAAATAATCTTTTAAATATCAATAAGTAAACTACTACCAAAGATAATCAGGAAACAGATGAACTGAGAATATTGTTAAATGAAATTATAAGGAGTAAAACTATAAAACCATTGAAAACAGAAGAAATTAAAAGAATTTTAATAAACTACTCAACACTAGGCAAATAAATTTTAAAACTTGGATGAAATGAATAATTTTCTAGGAAAGCATAATTTCTTCACAATTGGAGAAAAATCTTAAACAGATAATATCTATAGAACAAATAAAGAGAGCTAAAAGCTACCTGCAAACCCCTCAAATAAAGCTCAAAAGGTTTCCCAGGAGAATTCTAACAAATCATCAAGACCCAATAATCTAAATGACACAAACTGTTCCAGAGCATTAAAAAGGAAGAATAGTCCAAGGATTTTTTTAATGAAACAAATATAACATTGATACCTAAACCCACTGCCCAGGTGGTGTAGTGGTAAAGAATCTGCTGCCAGTGCAGGAGGCACAGGTTTGACCCCTGGGGCAGGAAGAGCTCTTGGAGGAGGACATGGCAACCCACTCCAATATTCTTGCCTGGAAAATCCCATGGACAGAGGACCCTGGCAGGCTCAGGCCATCAGGTCAGGAAAAATTGGACATGACTGAGCAAGCATACACAGCAAAACCCAAAAGATACTACAAAAAAAGAAAAGGAAAAGGATTAAACTTCCTTATGAATACAGTAAAATTACCTATGTAATATATTAATAGCATATGAAAAGCAGTACACTTAAAAGAGTGATAAGGCAGGATGTTAATTCCAATAATGCAAGAATGGTTCAGAATTAGAGAAATCTGTTAATTCACCTAGTAATATAATTTATCATCTTAGTGTATCTTGGGAGAAATTTTTTAGAATCATCTCCTGGGATACTAAAAAATGAGATTCAAAACTATTCTTGGTTCTTAATAATTCATAAGTATAGATGAGAGTATACTTTTTGCCTAAACCCAGCATTATGCTTAACTGTGTTCCCACTAAAGACAAGAGCAAGATAAATATAATGAGCATGTCTAATTTTTAACATTGTACTTGAATTAGCAGCCACTGCAATTAGATATAAGAACAATATGGAGAAATATAAAGTTTGGAAAAGCGGAGATAAGCTTAGTTTTTCAAAGTATATTATTATATACCTTGAAATGGTCTTCCCAGATGGTGTTAGTAGTAAAAGAACACCTGCCAAAGCAGGAAACGTAAGAGACACAGGTTCAGTCCCTCCTCCAGGAAGATCCTCTGGAGGAGGGTATGGTAAACCACTCCAGTATTCTTGCCTGGGCAATCCCATGGACAAAGGAGCCTGGTGGCTTACAGTCCATAGGGTCATCAAGATTCGGACATGACTGAAGCAACTTAGCATGCACACACACCTTGAAATACATGGAAATCAACTAAAATTTATTACATACAAAAAGAGAATTGATTAAAGTAGCTGGGTAAAAAATTCATATATGGGAATTAATTGTTTTTCACATTTTGCAAAAGCCAACCAGTTAGAATATATAATGAGTAAAATGACCACAGTCACATTAGCAACAAAAAAATGTAAAATTACTTAATATAAATTTAACAAAAAATGTATCAGGCCTATGCAGTTAAACTAGTGCATCAGCAAGGGCCACAAATGGACATCTTAAACAAGAAGACTCAAAATCATAAGGATGTCAATTTTCATAATTTACAAGCATAACACAAATAGATAAATTCCAAAGTATATGGGTAAATATATGTAAGAATAGCAGGAAATCACTGAAACAGAAGAGCGATGAGAGCGGGTAGGTTAGCTTCAACAGATATTAAATAATAATAATTTAATTTAATTTAATAATTTAAATAAAATTGTACTAGTATATAAACAGATCCAAAGACTATAATATAATAGTTATTTCCAAAGGGAGACCCAAATACATATGTAATTTTAATATATGATAAAGGTGTTAAATCAATGGTAAAAGGACTGTTTAATAAATGACATTAGGGCAACTAGGTATGTGTCTGGAAAAACTAAGTATTGTCTCCAAACAATTTTTCAAAAAAAATCCTAAAAGATGAAATAATTCAGTGTAGAAAATGAAATCTTAAAAGTAACAGAAGAAAGCATAGAATTGCTTTTATAACAGTGGAATGCAGGAGGCCTTTCTAAGAATGGCCCAAAAAAGCCAGAGATCATAAAAGCAAAACCGATCAGTGATGATCCCAACACCTGATTTTAAAGCTCCCTGACTGCCCTCTTTAAACACCCTAGCTTAGCTATTCACTCCATGGATATACCTCTACCTTGTAATTGTCAATAATTGCAAATTTTCCATAATCTCAATTTCAATCCAACCAGAAATAACTCTAGTAACCTTTACTCCAACAACTCTTTGAACCCATCAGGTCCTACAAACTATTGATTCTACCTCTTTTCATTGATCCTTATCTCCCTCATATCTTCACTAGCCTTATTAACCAGATTAAAATTATAATGACCAACCTAGAACTGGTCATTCTAATTGCTACCCTAGATAAACCCTCGATTCCCTTGACCTCTTTTTCCTCATCATGCTTTAAAAAATACACACAACATTGGTTATATCTAGCTNCTCCAACAACTCTTTGAACCCATCAGGTCCTACAAACTATTGATTCTACCTGTTTTCATTGATCCTTATCTCCCTCATATCTTCACTAGCCTTATTTACCAGATTAAAATTATAGCGACCAACCTAGAACTGGTCATTCTAATTGCTACCCTAGATAAACCCTCAATTCCCTTGACCTCTTTTTCCTCATCATGCTTTAAAAAATACACACAACATTGGTTATATCTAGCTGTCTACTTGTCTAGCTGTCTACCTGTCTAACTGTCTACTCCAGATTTATAGCAGGGAAGCTGAACCTGGCTCAGAAAACTCTACAACCCTGCTTATTGTTCTCATTTTAATTCATGATCACAGACCTCCAGTAGACCATTAACATTCCCCGACAAGGCAATTTGACCTATATTATTTGTTGTTCCACTCTCTTAAAAAGCTGTTCCATAACCTCTCTCCTCAAACTTCCAACTCAGTTCCCACCACTGTTACTCTCAGCTGATGACTTTGCTTATATTTTTTCTGAAAGATAGGAACAATAGAAAGAGAACTCTTCCAGTCCTCATATATAACCACACTTTTGTTTATCCATATANTTGACCTATATTATTTGTTGTTCCACTCTCTTAAAAAGCTGTTCCATAACCTCTCTCCTCAAACTTCCAACTCAGTTCCCACCACTGTTACTCTCAGCTGATGACTTTGCTTATATTTTTTCTGAAAGATAGGAACAATAGAAAGAGAACTCTTCCAGTCCTCAAATATAACCACACTTTTGTTTATCCATATATCCTCTACCTTCTCCCCTCTGACTATGAATAAATTTTCTGTGCTCCAAACTAGTGCCAGCCCTTAACTAAGACTCTGGACTAGATTGCATGATCTCTCATCTCCTATATATTATTGTTCCAGGAATTCTTTCTTTTCAACAGCAGCAGCATGAGTTTTCCCCTCTATCTGAATAAATATATATTTAATTTATATGTAAACATGCTGTCCTATCTTCTGAAACTCCTATCTGTATAATTTATTCCCTTGGAAATCTCATCTGTTCTCTTGCCTATAAATATATGATAAAGATTCACAAAGATGTATATAGATTAGGACTCTGCCTTGAGCTCCAGACCCTAATTTCCTATTCTCTGCTTGGATCAATTTAACTCATAGAAAACTGAGTCCGTAATCTTCCCCTACCCTCATGAAGATTGCTTATCTATCCTTTCAGTTACATAGACAAATAACTTGGAGTTATCCTTGACTTCTGTCTTTCCTCCTCAGCTGAAATCCAATTTATCAGCAACTCTTGTAAGTTTATATCGTAAATATGTCTAAATTCCTCATCACCTCCACTATCACCACTCCAGTCTAATTTCCACACTATTAGCTCTCAATCACGGCATTACTACTCCCTGGTCATGCTTCTACCTTTGTTCCTTCAGTATGTTCTCTACAGTAACCAGAGGGATTCTACTAAAATTCAAGTCAAATTGGGTCACTCTTCTGCTCAAACTCTAGAGCCATGGTTTCCAAACTGTGTGCCAAGGCACCCTGGAGCACCACCATGAACTCACTAGGGTGCTCTAAGATAGCTTATATTTTAGAGAGAGGAATACAGAGATATTCAGCATTTGGGAGCCACAAGGTGAGCTACTAATTCTAAGTAGTTGATCATTTTAGTATGAAATCATGCTACACATCTTTTCATGATGTGATATCTTCTTAAAGCAGAATTACAGAATGTTCAACACTCTCCACAATAAAAAGCAAATACCACATAAAAACCAATGTGGACGAGAACACAAGTGTGGCAGTATTTAATCTGATTTCAAAGTTTGAGTATGTGTGCTATGGGCAAATGGTATAGACATCCCACTCATAATAATTATGGTTAAGAATTTTTTTTCTTTTTTCCTTTGAATTTACTTTTCATTTCTCATTTAGTTATTTTTGCGCACACTGTGTCCTCATTACTGCGCAGACTTTTCTCCGGTTGTGGCGAGTGGGGAGTATTCATCGTGGTGTGCCGGCTTCTCGTTGTGGTGGCTTCTCTTTCTGCGGAGCACAGGCTCTAGAACGTGGGCTCAGTGGTGGTGCATGGGCCTCGCTGCTCTGTGTCATGTGGGATCCTCTTGGATCAGAAATTGAACCCCTGTCCCCTGCATTTGCAGGCAGACTCCTGACACTGGACCACCAAAGAAGCCCTGATTTACTCTTTTTTAAGCAGCTACTAAGTTGTTAGAACATGAATAGTTGTCAAGTTCTTTGGCTATAACTACTTAATAAATAAAATTGTCAGGTCTTCCTTTTGGCCTAGAACTATGGTGCAAAAATTAGTCACAGAATACAATAGCCTTAAGTTGAGGAAAAAAAATTGGTGTGGTTAAAGAACTGGAAGAAACAAACAAGCCAGTGAAGCTGAAGCATGGTTAACATGGGGAAAAATGGTCACAAATCACCCTGGAGAGGCAGATAAGGCCCAAGTCACACAGAAGATCGTGGGCTATACTGAGAAACTCAACTTCAGGAACAGTGAAAGATGTTTGAAGTTATTTGAAACAGATGAGTAATTTGATCTGGTATACAATTTTACAAGATCAAGTTGCTCCATGGAGAACAGTTTGGGAAAGGAGAAGAAGTGGAGAACTTGACAGGCAATCATCTCCTTGAACCAGAGATACAGCCAAGATAGAGATGCACGGAGACCAGGAGTATTTTGTAGGCGAAATTAATAAGATTTGGTGATGGATTGAATGCAAGAGCTAAGAGAGATAGAAGTATCAAAGATGGTTTTTAAATTTAGAAGTATCAAAGATGGCTTGAGCTACTAGGTGCCTGAAATGATGATAAGGAGGCACTAGTCTGAAGGAGGGAGAAGGCAATGGCACCCCACTCCAGTACTCTTGCCTGGAAAATCCCATGGACGGAGGAGCCTGGTGGGCTGCAGTCCATGGGGTCGTTAAGAGTCAGATATGACTGAATCGACTTAGCAGCAGCAGCAGCAGCAGCAGTCTGAAGGAAAATATTGAAACTTAGATTTAGATATTTTCATCTTAAGTTATTTACAAANCTTGCCTGGAAAATCCCATGGACGGAGGAGCCTGGTGGGCTGCAGTCCATGGGGTCGTTAAGAGTCAGATATGACTGAATCGACTTAGCAGCAGCAGCAGCAGCAGCAGTCTGAAGGAAAATATTGAAACTTAGATTTAGATATTTTCATCTTAAGTTATTTACAAAACAAGCAATCAGTGACTGTAGGCTGACATTTGGGTTTGAATGTGAAATCAGTCTCCCTTTCCCTAAATGTGGCCTGGTTCTTCATTCTTCATTTTACTGAGTTCTTAACTATAGGCACTAAATACCCTTAGGATATACAGTCTCATCCAAACACAACTCAAATGCATCCTGCCGAGACAGGCAGTACATTAAGCGTCTCCATCTGTTAGTGTGTACAAAATTCAGTTTTGCTGCCGTAAAACCAGTATTTGGGTGCTTAGATGGAAGCAAAGAGAAACATATGCTTTTTAATCTCCAGACTTTTCCTTGAAAACAAACTTGCTTTACTTGGCTGTTAGCAGCCTTCCAAGCCCTTCCAATTGTTTCCCCTTAGGGTTGAACATTATCCTTATTACATAACCAATGCTGGGGATCCCACGGCAAACTAATCAAACCACCATAATGTGAAGCAACAATTTCCTGAGTTTGAATTTTACTGAACCCTGAGTCCCTCTACTGTAATGGTTTGTTGTTACTGATATTGTTCACTAAGTTGTGTCTGACTTTTTGTGACCCTTTGGACTGCAGCACGCCAGGCTTCCCTGTCCTTCACTATTTCTCAGCGTTTGCTCAAACTCAAGTTCATTGAATCGGTGATACCATCCAACCATCTCATCCTCTGTTGTCCCCTTCTCTTCCTGCCTTCAACCTTTCCCAGCATCAGGGTGTTTTCCAATGAGTCAGCTCTTTGCATCACGTGGCCAGAGTATTGGAGCTTCAGCCTCAGCGTTACTCCTTTCAATAAGTATTCAAGGTTAATTTCCTTTAGGATTCACTGGTTTGATCTCCTTGATGTCCAAGAGATTCTCAAGAATCTTCTCCAGCACCACAATTTGAAATCATCAATTTTTCAGGGCTCAGCCTTCTTCATGGTCCAACTCTCACATCCGTAGCTTTGACTAAATGGACTTTTGTTGGCAAAGTGACGTCTGTTTTTAATACGCTGTCTAGGTTTCTCATAGCTTTTATTCCAAGGAAGAAGCATCTTTTAATTTTGTNTCAAGAATCTTCTCCAGCACCACAATTTGAAATCATCAATTTTTCAGGGCTCAGCCTTCTTCATGGTCCAACTCTCACATCCGTAGCTTTGACTAAATGGACTTTTGTTGGCAAAGTGACGTCTGTTTTTAATACGCTGTCTAGGTTTCTCATAGCTTTTATTCCAAGGAAGAAGCATCTTTTAATTTTGTGGCTGCTTACCAATTCGAATTTGGATTGCAGTATCTTAAAATAAACTGAAGTTTGACACTCCTCTATCATCACTGCATTTTGTGCTATCTACCCCTTTAAGGGTTCTTCACATATGGGGTTTCAGAATGCATCCACCAAGCCCGTTTTGTTTATCAGAGCCTCCTTATCTTTGGACCAGGTTTATCCTTGTCCTCCCTGGAAGAGTTCAACTCCACACTAGAATTGAAGATTTGCTCCGTGTTGCCTTTAGTTATTTTGTGATGTTTCTGTCACTGTAGCAGTAAACATAGATGTTTATGGATTTTCCCTTTACACTCAATCTTTCAATAATTCAGTCTCTACTGACTGAAGCAAACAGCCACATGTGGCCATTTGTATTGATCTGTACCTATGCACACCAGATTCTAGTTGCATAAGGGAATGAAGCACTAGAAAAGCTTTGCTTACTCTTACAATTACTGAAGTGGTTTCTTATAATTGGGAATAGCAGCCATTTTAATGTTGATGCTCCTATTTCTACACTGGTTTAGTCCTTCTCCGAGAGCTACATTTTTCTTATGCTTATTTCTATTAAATTGGACAGTTGGTGGAAGAGAAGGGACGATTTCCGCTGCTTTATTAAAACTATTTTGTAGCAGAATATACTTCTCTGCAGCAATAGTACTTTGATCTGCTCTGGGTTCATGCCAGTACAAGACATAGCATTTCACTTCCAAAATATTCTTAAAGTTATGCTTACTGTACATTAATTTGTGCCAGTCCCCAACTGAGGACCAACCTAAGAAATATTATTTACTCATCTGCCACAATTTACTGTCTTAATTACGTACCTGTTGCAATTACATTTGTCCTTCAGTATCCGCAAAGGGTCGGATCCAGGATCCCTCTCCCCAAGGGAACCAAGTTCCATAGATGCTCAGGTCCCTTATATAAAAGGACCTAGATACAGTCACACCCCTGATTCCACCCAGGGTTGATTGAATCCATGGATGTGGAACCTGTGGCTAGGGAGGGCTGGTGGACCGTACTAGTCATCGGCCACATGGGTGAGCTGTCACCTGTTATAATGCAGGTCTTTTCCTCAGTGTATCAGAACACATCAATATTTATGGATTTTCCCCTTTGCATTTGATCTTTTAATAATTTGATCCCTTCTGAATGAATCAATCCATCAGCTTATCATTTGTATTGATTTGTACTTGTCACACTATTAGTACTTGTAACACTCAAATGCTTGCTAATTTACTAGAATTCTTGAAGACTTGTTTTAATATTGATATATGATTTGAAACCATTCAAGTATAAGAGAAATCTTACAGTCCTCATTCTTTATTTTCATTTTGCTCTGTTTTCTCCTTAATGGTTTCTGTATCATATAGAAGCGGGAAGAATTAAATTTTCTTAAATATTCCTTATTTCTATGCTTTTTCCTTAAGGATATATTAGTAACGTTCTCAAAATATTAATAATTGAACATTAATTTCTATTTAGTAGGTACCATTTCATCCCTACAGTGTATTCTTCATCAAATTTCTTGCTTCAGCACAATATTCTCTGACTTCGTCAATTGAAATGTAAGGCTTTTCCCCCATTCCACTCTATGTCCCCATAATACTAAGGCAAATGTTCTTCAAATGGGAACAACTCAGTCAATATCTGTTGAATTATGTCATTAGACATGTTGAAGAAAAGCCTTACAAGCCCAAGTCTCTTTTGTTAACGTGAATATCTCTTTGTGGTAGCTCTCTGGAACCTAAATTGATCTGTTTTCCCAGTTTCCTATTATAGCTCCATATAGAGCAATCAATTTAAAATGAATAGCTCAGTCAAGCTGGGAAATACCTGACAAAAAAAACTTAACTCTAGGCAAACAGATTTCAAAGAATCACTATTTATAGTGAAAGTTAGCCAGCCATTCTCCTAGTTCTTCTAAATCTTGATGTGCCAACTCATAAAGTATGTTTAGATACAATTTAAATGAAAGGTTAAAAAAAAAAAAAAACTCACCCTCTAGATCTGCCTTAAAGAAAAGCAGTCAAGTTTTTATATTTATTCTCAGTGATAATATGATATCATGTTTTTTTATTGTTCATTTGCTGGAATAAAGAAAGGAAAATTTTATTTCTTGGGATGAAATGCTTTCTGTTGGAACAGAATTGTTTTTCTTCTTCAAATCTTTTAGTACTTTGAGATTAGAAGCAATGAGATATCTGCACCTGCATTTTTGTGGGACTAGAAAAATGGGTGAAATCAAACTGTCTTCATGGGGATCAAATGGGGAAAAGCCATTTGACACCATTAGTCGTGGGGTCCCAAGAGAGCACATGTAACACATTGCATTTCCCTATCTGAAAGCATAACCAGAGTCTGCCTATACAGGCCAGACATGTGGAATATGAACAACCCAGTCAGTCACAAAGCAATCTGCATGATGCCAAACATCTGGATCTTTGGAAACTTCCAAATGAATAAGTGAATCTTTCACCTTTCTTCTGAATTGTTTTGGCAGCGTGTAAACACAGTCAAGTGTGGCACTTATGACTGTGTTGTTCCTTCTAAGTGTCAAGTTCTAAAATGTCTTAAAAGTCCTAGCCATTCAATATCCAAAGAAAATTTATTTAGAGTACAGTTTTTTGTGATTTATTTTGAAAAAGAACTTATATTTAACACTTATCATGGCAAAACTATCAAGGCCCATTAAGTCAATTTATATATTGACTCAATAGATTTTAGAAAGCATAGCAGTAATGTGCTACTCTCCAGGGAAAATATCCATATTGAGATCATCTGTCTTCAGCTTCGTATCTACCCCATTTTGAAGTCATTGTGTTATTGTGGCTCCTCTAATCCCTCCCTTACTGTCTGAGAAGTTTCTCCAGGAGGGATGTGGGAAAGAAACATACTTTGTGACTGGGAGCAGAAGAATTTAAGGGTCTGACATCAGAGGCCAAAATGAAACAAAGCTTTGGCAACAACCTGAGATGCAGAGGGAGAAGAAATAACATCAAGGTGCTGGTTGGAGATGCCCTTTAAGGGGAAGTCAGAAAGGATGGGGATACCCTCCCTCGATACAAGGACCACATGGAAGCCATGTTGGGAACCCATCAAGAACTTAGATCAGCTTAAAGGAAGGAAGAGACTAGCGTCTGTGACTGGAAATTTCAAAACTGCTACCTGAATTCTTTCTGTTTCTTCTCCCTCCTCCACTTCCTTCTCTCTCTCCTTCTTCTCCTTCCTCTCCTTTCATTGTCCCCTTTTCCCCTTTTATGTATATTCATATCCCTGAATTTAAAAATGCAATCCATGATTCTGCAGACAGAATTTTTTCATGTAATAAATAATTATCCCTCTTTCTAACCACTACTCCATCTCTTCCTTCTTCCCGACTAAATATCTCTGAACCCTCAGGCTTCTGTAAGCTCTCCACTGCCTGTCCACCAGATACCTCTTCTTTGCACCCTACAGGTCAGCTTCCGTACCTGTTGGTAAGTGTTAGAGCTTCCATTAAGCTAATAAAGCTCAAGCTTCAGAATTTCTATTTTATTATCCAGGGTTCTGGGAGAGGCCCTAGCAATATATTCATATAGGCATATGCTTTGATAAAATTTGCAGTGTGAAGTTGCAGGGCCAGAAACTGTATCGCAATATGGCATCTGACACCAGAAATATGTTGATGTGAAAGAGAAGCAGAAGTTAGTCTGTGGGCAGTTACAAATGGAAAATAAATTCAGTTCTCATTGATACTTAGAATGTTCTCTTTTGTCGAAAAGTTCTTGATGACTATAAGAAATACAGTAATGTACTATATATTTTTCCTTTTTAATGGAGGTCATAATGAATGAAATTAGTCAAACTTTCTATTTGTTAGGCGTACATCTATAGCAGAACTACAAATAGCCAATGTGTCTCTGTTTAAATTAATGTGATCTATATATCCCAGGCTATTAAATAACATCTTAGCATATCTGATAATCTTATCCTGATAAAAGACTAGGTATTCCACTCAAAGCTATACATAAAATTGCCAGCAACACAGAGGAACTGACTGAAAAGACATTTGTTCCAAAGACAAAATTCCTATACATGTTCATTGGGAAGTCATCCAGCTGTAGTATAAAAGCAATTTTTTCACAATTTTGTGGCTCAAACTGATTTTCAAATGCAATTAAGTGGCTCTTGAGCAGCTTTAATTTTAAATTTTGCACATTTTACAGAATTAGTGACAATATTAAAAATCAAATATTTTTGAAGAAGTATGCTAAACATGTAAGCTAAAGAAAACTGATAGAAGCTTCAAAATGTCTTTAAAGTTTGAGATAATTATAATATTTAAAATGGGTAACCAGTTATTTATTTTCTGATTATTCTATCAATAAATAAATATTGCCTTTCTCCCAATTTGGTATTTATAATTTTATATTCTTTTTGTTAAAAAAAAAAGCCCCCAAATCATATTAGTTTCAGGTTGCACAAACCCTGGATTTTCTCTTGACCTAGGGCTTCCCTGGTGGCTCAGTGGTAAAGAATCCACTTGCGAAGCAAAAGACGCGGGCTCGATCCCTGAGTCAGGAAGATGCCCTGGAGAAAGAAATGGCAACCCACTCCAGTATTCTTGCCTGGAAAATTCCATGAACAGACGAGCCTGGTGGGCTACAGTCCATGGGAATGCAAAAGCCAGACACAACTTAGCGACTAAACCACCACTATCACCACTTCAGCATCATTTCATAAAGTCCAAGAAGTTCTTGCCTCAGAATCACCCATCAAAATGCAGAGTCATGGACTCAACTCTTCTTCTGAAGAATCAGCACCTCAAAAGGGTGACTCTGGGACTTACATTTTTAACAAAATCTATGTACGATCCTTTTGCATATTCCAGATTGACAAATGCTGCTCTTTTAGAAATGTTTTCTTGGAAGTCTAATAACCTGCTTCTTGTCAACCCCATTTTTCTAGCTCTCATCACCTCATCCTTTTCCATTACATTTGACATCCTTTTCTTGAAAAGTAGAGCTTGTCTGGGTTATCTCTGGAACTTCCTGATTTATCTCTTCTCCCTCATTTGGACTTATGTCCCCTAAATGTTGGCATATCCAACAAGGTTCTCATCTTAGCCCTCCACTTTTATCTACACTTCTTTTTTCCATTAGTGGTTCAATTTTCTACCAGACCCAGTGATCACCTGTGTGAATTTTCTAGGGTAGGCATAACAAATTACCGTAAACAAGGTGGCTTGAATCAACTAAAATTCGTTATCTGGAAGCCCAAAGTCTGAAATCAGCATATCATCTAGAGGCTTTGGAGAGTATGGTAAATGGTTCTCTCCGGTATTCTGTTGACTCCCAGCCACCCTCTGCATGCAGTCTTCCACGCTTTGGCTTGTAGATACATCACTGTCATTGCTGCCTCCGTCTTCACACAGCATTTTCCCCTGTGTGTGTGTCTAAATTTCACTCTTTTTACAAGAGGGACATCAGTCATACTGGACGTAGGACCACTCTAATCCAGTAAGACCTCATCTGCACTTCATTATATCTGCAAAGACCCTATTCCCAAATGAGGTCATATCCAAAGCTCCTGGCCTGGAGGGTAGGAGGAAAGAGGTGGAGCTACCATTTGAACCAGTATATCACCTCAGAGCCACTGGTTCTCTGTGCAGTTTGAGAGCTAGTCTTTGAAATTTCACAGTGGCCCATTAAATTCAAGTTAACCAATTCAATTCGTCCAGCTATCTTCTTTCAAGTCACCCCATAAAATCACTCCTTAAGTAGTGACTGGACTTTGTACTTCTTCCTCACTCAGACCCTGTCTGTCCCATCATGGCCAGGTCAATCAGGAATCAGGACAGTCACTCTATCCTAATGACAAAGTGTATACATGTCACTGTGTCATGGGGCCAACCACTGTAAACACTGTACTCACTTTGCATGTGTCGTTTGTAATGGCATTGCAAAGTTAGGTAGAGTGCTATGGCCTTAAAATGATTTAGCCATGATCACTTCTCGTAGTTTAAAGACTAATATTGAGAATGGTTACCTGCACAATGCCTTCTTTTAGGACTTGCTTGTGGATGTCACCAGTGGTTTCCCTGGTGGTTCAGATGGTAAAGCTTCTGCCTGCAAGGAGGGAGACCCGGGTTCGATTCCTGGGTTGGGAAGATCCCCTGGAGAAGGAAATGGCAATCCACTCCAATACTCTTGCCTGGAAAATCCCAAGAACGGAGGAGCCTGATAGGCTACAGTCCATGGGGTTGCAAAGAGTCGGACACAACTGAGCAGCTTCAGTTCACTTTGTGGATGTCAAAGAGAGGAGCAATAAAGTTGTCCCTTTTGATGGTGCTGGAAGAGGAAGCAGAGTATTTTCTAGGCTACGTGGGACATTAAAGACCAAGGATTTCCATTGTTTCCTAAATCCTCTCTAGGTCTACTGGCCCAAACTTGAATACCCACACCAACCCCATAAGGAAGAGTAGTTTAGAACACAACTCCAGAGCCAGATGACGTGGATTCAAATCCTAGCTCTCCCATTCACTACTAGGCAACCTCAGACAGTCGCTTCACCTCTATGTTTCAGTTTGGTCATCTGAAAAAGGAAGAGAAATATAAATTTCTAACATAGCATTATTGTTGTTTAGTTGCTGGGTCATATCCGACTTTTATAACTCCATGGGCTTTAGCCCCCCAGGGTCCTCTGTCCATGGGATTCTCCAGGTCAGAATGCTGGAGTGGGTTGTCATTTCCTTCTCTAGGGGATCTTCCACCCCAGGGATTGAGCTCACATCTCCTGCATTGACAGGTGGATTCTTTACCTCTGAGCTCCCTGGGAAGACCAACATAGAGTTGTAGTGACGAGTAAATGAGATATTACATGTACAGAACTGAACATAGAGGGCGGCCCCAAAAATAGTTCAAAACTAGCATACGCCATGACCATTCTGTAGTCAGTAAGCTTTCTAGGTGACCTAACATTAACTCTCTATAGCTTCCGCTACATTCTGATACCTCCCAGGACAAGTCCTATCTACCTCTTTCTTGGCAGCCTCAGATTAGAAGACAGCAGTTACACCTGGTGCCTCAAAAGATTTTTCTGACTTGAGCTAACTATCTCCATTTTTTTCTTCAAGGAGTCCTCCTAGGAAGCCTTCCTTATCTGGGTCAGATACCCTGGTATGCACTCCGGTAGCACTTTGGACCTTTCCTGTACAGTGCTGACTGCTGGTATAATTTTCCATTTTGTGTATGTAATGGTTAGTGTCATCTCCCCTGTTTGACATGAGAGCAGGAGCCATGTCTGTGTTCGCTCATGCTCAGGGGCAAGTGACCTGCTGTGACATGGGACATGAGGTAGAACCCATCAGTATGGTCTTCTGGAGCCTTAGGAAGAGATACCCACAGGTAAATGACTTGTTGCCTCTTGAGATTCAGGCATGAATCTCTGCATGTCTACTCAAGCCTGACTCTCAGGCTCACCTTGTTATAGGAACCCCACTGAGCCCATGGAGTTCAGACCTGCCCGGAAGTTCCTCCACTCCCCATCAGCTCTCAAGGGGGTCTCCCAGCCCCTGGTAAGGAGGAGAAGCACCAGCTTGGCTTCTGCCTCTAACAAAACTGAGACACATTTACATTTTTTGGAAGAGATGCTCCCCTTCAACCCTAGGGCCTAGGCTATATTCCAGCTGTGATCCTGGCCTTTTCTCCCTTATAAGCTAGGGTTTGTGTGTATTTTGGAGGAGAAGGTAATAACAAAGGCAGGGATTGCAGTATTGGGCTACAGGGAAAGTTTCACATGTAACTGCAGCTTCAAGGTAAAGGTCATAAATCAGGCTGCTCATATTTCCCCACAGTCTAGAGTCACAGGTACAAAATCCAGGCCCATCCCAAGAAAGACCTGAGGAAAATGTACTGGAGAAGTTTGTACACTCACGATTCAGTGGATTTTTAGCTCCAAGTCTATGGTTTCCAGGGGCTTCCCTGGTAAAGCTCAGCTGGTAATGTAGGAGACTGTAATGTAGGAGACTCCCGTTCAATCCCTGGGTTGGGATGATCCCCTGGAGAGGGGAAGGGCTACCCACTCCAGTGTTAAGGACTGGAGAATTCCATGGACTATTCCATGGGGTCACAAAGAGTTGGACACGACTGAGCGACTTTCATTTCACTTCACGTTAATGGTTTCCAAACTTCTTACCATTATGAATACTTCTATTCACCATCACACCAAATTGCACATTTGTTAAAGATTTTGTATTTAACAAAATAAAATGTTTTTGATAAATTAAGAAAAGACTAATATTTCAATATTATAACATAATTTAATCTGTATTGTGGATTAAATTGCCAAGGTATAGTTATTCATTTGAATTCACCATCTCAATAAACAGTTTAAAATGCATTAATAGAGCTATTTTAATAAAAAAATATAAGCATATGAATCCCTTGGATTTCAAGGAAATCAAACCAGTTAATCTTAAAGGAAGTCAACCATAAATATTCACTGAAAGGACTGATGCGGAAGCTGAAGCTCCAATACTTTGACCACCTAATGTGAAGAGCCCACTCACTGGAAAAGATCCTGATGCTGGGACAGAACGAAGGCAGGCGAAAAAGGCAACAACTGAGGATGAGATTGTTGAATGGCATCATTGACTTAATAGACATGATTTTGAATAAACTCCAGAAGACAGTGAAGGACAGGGAAGCCTGGTGTGCTGCACTTCATGGGATCACAAACAGACGAAATTTAGGGACTGAGCAACAGCAATGAGCATGTGACATCAATATTATGTTTATTATCTCTGCTTAAAACTGTAGGGATATTCTCAACTCCATGTTTTAGAGATAATAGTAGCAGTTCATTTAGGGACAGTGGTCAGTTAATTTTTTAATGAAAATGGATGGTACCATATAAAGAAGGAATTCAGTTCAGTTCAGTTCAGTCACTCAGTCGTGTCCAACTCTTTGCGACCCATGAATCACAGCACACCAGGCCTCCCTGTCCATCACCAACTCCCGGAGTTCACCCAAACTCATGTGCATTGAGCTGGTGATGCCATCCAGCCATCTCATCCTCTATCGTCCCCTTCTCCTCCTGCCCCCAATCTCTCCCAGCATCAAGGTCTTCTCCAATGAGTCAACTCTTCGCATGAGATGGCCAAAGTATTGGAATTTCAGCTTCAGCATCAGTCCTTCCAATGAACTCCCAGGACTGGTCTCCTTTAGGATGGACTGGTTGGATCTCCTTGCAGTTCCAGGGACTCTCAAGAGTCTTCTCCAACACCACAGTTCAAAAGCATCAATTCTTCATTGCTCAGCTTTCTTCACAGTCCAATTCTCACATCCATACATGACCACTGGAAAAACCATAGCCTTGACTAGACGGACCTTTGTTGGCAAAGTAATGTCTCTGCTTTTTAATATGTTGTCTGCTGCTTAGTCACTTAAGTCGTGTCCGACTCTGTGCGACCCCATAGACGGCAGCCCACCAGGCTCCCCTGTCCCTGAAATTATCCAGGCAAGAACATTGGAGTGGGTTGCCATTTCCCTCTCCAATGCGTGAAAGTGAAAAGTGAAAGTGAAGCTCAGTCATGTCTGACTCTTCACGACCCCATGGACTGCAGCCTACCAGGCTCCTCTAGGTTGGTCATAACTTTCCTTCCAAGAAGTAAGTGTCTTTTAACTTCATGGCGGCAGTCACCATCTGCAGTGATTTTTGAGCCCCAAAAAATAAAGTCTGACACTGTTTCCACTGTTTCTCTATCTATTTCCCATGAAGTGATGGGGCCAGATGCCATGATCTTAGTTTTCTGAATGTTGAGCTTTAAGCCTACTTTTTCATTCTCCTCTTTCACTTTCATCAAGAGGCTTTTTAGTTCGTTTTCACTTTCTGCCGTAAGGGTGGTGTCATCTGCATATCTGAGGTTATTGTTCTCCTGGCAAGAAGGAATTACCATAATTCAAATAAGTAGCATATTACTTCCTAGGACTACATAGAATTTTACAGACAGTCTGGTGGTAATCATTATTATATATTTAGAAAAATAAATATGAAGAGATTGATAACTTTAGATATTTGTTTCTAATCCCTGAGTTATAATGCCTTTTAGCCAAAACACTACTCAGAATCAAAGTGAACCTAAGTAATTATGGTCATTCACTAAACATTTTTGTCAATCGCCAAGTAGCCATAAATTTCCCCTGAGTCTATTTTGGGAAAGAAACAAAATAAAAATCTCTATAAAATTATTTAAACATTATCTGTTTTAAAAAATAAAGATGTTTAGCATATATCTTATGCTTTCCTATTTCCATCAAGCAGAATACTATAACCACATCGTTAATCATTATATCTGTTGAAATCAATTTTTATTCTGTATTCATGAACTGAATAATGTGATAAACTCTAGAAATAATATAACATTCTGAAATCATGATTTTGTTTCTCTCTATACAAACAGAGAGAGAATTTAAGAGGAAAACTGGAATTATCCAAGGTTAAATGGCTGAATCTTAGTTCAAAATTTGAAATACTATGGCCTTTAATCTTGTGGTTGAATAGGTGCCCCTTATAAATCATTAGTATATCTAAGCAGCAATAGTGCAAGCAGTTACAGAGTTACAAGGCCACTCATTCACTGGTCACAATATTAGAAATAGGGTATTTGCACAGGTAATTAAAATGGATTGTGGACTCATCAAAGCTTGTTTTGAAATGGACTGTGGAAAGGGCACAGTGTTCTGTCACTCACTTAGAAATTATTGCCCTACACACTGGTCAGTTGTTATTGTTTAAGGCAATCCAAGAGCCAGGAAGGGTCTCAGATATAATGTTAAGACATAAAGAAGAATTATAGCATAAATTTACAATGAACAAATTGTCCTGGGCTCCCAGCTTGTGCTATTTGTAGCTTCAACACAGAAGCCAGGGGGTAGCCATATGGCAGAGGCCACCCTTCTCCAATACAAAAAGTTATTAAATCTCCTGGAGTTGGCTAAAAGAAACCATAATTATTTGCAAATGGAAAAAAAAAAGCCACAAATTTCCTTCCCCTCTCCTTGCAGATCATTTTCTTATCCCAAGTTACATATTTTCAGCTTCATCACACATCAGAATGTTAAATCAAACCCCGTATCCTAAGCATATTAAAATTCTTTCCTACTCCTGAACCTGTGGCACAAGCAATATCACTATTTCAGAATCATCATTATTTTGTTTTATAATTGTGTTGTGGTTTTCCTATCAGTTGTTTTTCAGTGTTAATGTGCACAGTTGACAGCAAATATACTATTCATTTTAACTGTTTCCAAGAAACAGCTAAGGCAGTTTCCTATTTATATCTATTAATATTTTCATAAAACATTATAAATGATTATAAGTGATTCTCTACTATCTCTGATGAGGTGTTAACACCATCCAAAGAAGACATTTAAAAATGAAGGGGCCAGAAATAACAAAAAAAAGAAGGGGCCAAAGTGAGTTTTTCTAGTGTGGGTCATTACCCAGTTTTCTCAATCCAGATCTTAATTTCATTTAACCTAAAATGCACTGCTTCTTTGTATTTGTACAGTGGATACTAAGCAATGGGGAAATCTAAGTATTGATGAAGAGCTGTTTTATGTTTCTGGTAGAGAGATGTTCTTAGTTCAGTGAAACCTCACTATAACAGTCTACTATCACATGGGCTTTTCAAGTACAAGGGAAATTGCTTTACAAAAAATTCCAAAACCACCTCTTTATCAACCACCTATTCCCCCAGTGATAGAATTTTTATAAACGTCAAGTTGATTTCTTTGTTTTTTGCAATGCCAAAAACTATGATTGTACTAAGGAATTTGAAAATCAACACAAGACCAATAAGATGCCTGTCACTAGGGTGAAATACCAAAGTGAAATAGTGATGAGAAATGTTTAAGGATTGAGTTTAAGGAAAAGATTGCCTTGCTTTCTAAAGAATGTGACAGATTTCTAAAGAATTTCAGCAACTCTTTTTGAGAAATATATAAGGGGATATTTAGGGTTAACAGAAATTTCAATTTATCTTTCCTATTTATGATCCCTAAGCATATCCCTGTTACACTTTAGCTTATCAGAAAGAACACTATACTTGTGAACGTATCAAGCAACACTAGGTCCCCTTTGCCAAACGTTAAGAGGCATATCACGTGTTACAGTGGGTTTTCACTTGGCTATTTGTACATGGAGCTGTGAATGGTTGAAACTCTAGAATGGTTTGCATAGCTACAGCAATTAGCAAAGCCAACATATAGGTATCAAATGAGAAATACCTTCAAATTTTGAAGAAAATTTTGCACTAGAAAATGAATGAAGAATATGGGATATAATTTAATAGATCACTTAGAAACTCTTCAAAGCCTGGACTCAGGTACTTTGTACAACAAATAAGTATTCAGGAAGAATACCAATAATCATTAATTATGTGTTAAATGAATTAATTGTGTTTATGCAAATAATACACTATATTTCACAGATACTTAGGGTCATATCCATATGTTTTCATATATTAAAAATTCTGATATTAGGATGTGCCTTATTACTGATGGCATGAATAATTACTTGATATGTTTTCTAGGTTTTCTAGGTTAGTCATATCTAAAACAATAGGTTGTCTTACATCGACAGAGACCTAGTTTCATCATGACTTTCCTGTTTCATTTTTTAGATGCACTCAGACTGTTCTGAAGAAGTTGTAGCATGAATTTAAATATCATAGACTCATTTTTTTTTAATGAAGGGATTTATATAGGGTTATTTATCATTTTTCATTTTGCCAAGAAAAGTGATTAAAAATACACATACCAATACTATCTCTTCTTTCTCCGAAAGGATAGTCTAAAAGTGAAAATATAGAGAGATCTTAATTTTAGAATTAAGGTTAATCCTTTACTTTTAGTAAAATTAAGTATGGAAAATACACATTGTCCTTCTTTTCCCCCCTTTTGTGGATTTGTATCAATCTATGATCTACAATTTTGGAGTCATTTTTCCAGGATATTTTTGCACGAACATTCACACTCATTCACACCTCTGTTCCTAATAGACATTAGGAGCAAAAACATGGCAATTATATTATCTAGAGGATGTAGAGACATTTGCAGAATACTTTTTTCTTGATTTCAAGCATCAAAAAACCTTCTATTCCAGCTTCTTTTAAGAAGGCAGATGTATTAGATTGGATCTGAATAGTATCCACTTAAACTAAACTTCATTCACATCACTATTTTAAGGCCCAGAGCAATGGCTGAGCACTGGCCTTTGGTTGCGGTCGCTTTTGTATCTGATCTTTCTGTTTAAATGTATCCTGAGCTGGCCAGGAATGAGTTTGGTAATATTATCCTGTGGATCTTTTCCATCTCTAATGTCTACAATCTAAACTTAGCTTGCTTCTGGCTTCAAATCCTCACACTTTGGCTCCTTCTCTTCAACCTGGCCCCTCTCTTCCGCAAACACTGGAAGCCAAACCCCAGTTATGCACACTTCTGATCCACAGAGTATACACTTCCATTTCTGATTCTCCTGCCCCCAATCCTACTTCCTTTCTCACTACTCTGAACTCCTCCCAGGTGAGCACATTTGGAAAGTGTTAAGATACAATTCTGTAGTTCATATTTGGCAAACCTTTCCCCTGGTCCAACTCTTATTTAAAAACAACAACAATAATAGTTTAACCACAGGCCTAAATGCCAAGTAAATATTTGGTAAATCACAGGACAAAAACAGAATTAGCTGATTAACTCCAGTAATTCTTACTCACATACTGCACTTAATAAATATGTTGGTTTCTAGGTTTGGCTCTAGAAGGCATTTTCTCTGAGATTTTAGAACAGTTCCTTACACACGTATTTTCTTCATATGACTAAATAGTAAGATAACAAGGACTGTCTACACTGACTGCAATCCTCATAATCTAACTTCTCCATTAACATCTTGGTAGGGGTGCAGGGCTAAAATTGTTTCTACATGTGAGACTACTTCAACTTTTGAAAATAATCAGACTGTATTCACATATTATAATGCTCTCAGTTTATAAATGGGAAACAGAAATCAAAAGAGGAAATGGCTTGTCACAAAATACACTGAGGAGAGAAGAAAGTGATAAACCTGGCACTAAAACATCTCTTGACTTCAATTTAGCTGGATGGAGGAAAGTAAATACATTACACAAATGACTTGAAATGTCCTAGACTAAAGCTAAAACTATAAAGCTTCTAGAAGAAAATGAAACAAGAAAATCTTTGCCACCATGAGACAGTCAAAGATTGTTTAGCACTGAACATTTTTTCATTGCTAATTTGGACTTAATAAAAATTAAAGTATTTACTCATCAAAAGATAGAATTAAAAATATGAAAAAGCAAGCTACATATTGAAGAAGACATTTATTATACATATATCTAACAAAGAAATTGATCTAGAATATATGGAGAACTTCTACAAATGAATAACAAGACAGATTGTTAAACTAAGCAAAAGACATGAAAAGCCACTTCATGTGGCTAGTAAGTACATTAAAAGATAATAAAGTGGCTAATAAGTACATTAAAAGATACTAAAAATTTTTAAAGAGATATTAAAAATCATTAGTCATCAGGAAAATGAAAAGTAAAACCATAATTAAGTATCATTTCATACCCACTAGTTTGGCTAGAATAAATAAGACAGGCAAAACAAAGTGTTAGTGAGGATATGGAATAACTAGAACACTCGGTCACTATGCTGGTAAGATTGTAAGTTCACATAACGCTTTGCAGAATCATTAATAGCTTTATCATAAATACCAAAAGAAATGAAAACATATTCACAAAAAGACTTGTACTGAAATATAATACTTCTTTTCAAAATCATTAAAACTTGTCCAAAAGTCCATTAATAGGAGAACAGATGAGCAAATTATGACATATTCATTTAATAAAATACCCCTTAGTAATAAAAAAAAAAAAAAGAATGAACTATTGATACATAGAACAACTAGGGAAAACCTCAAAAATATTATGTGGAACAAAATAAGCCAGATATAAAAAAGAACATATTGTACATCCATCTACACAAAATTCAAAACCAGGAAAAACAAATCTGCAGTGACAAATCAGAACAGTGGTTGCTTATGAGAGAGAACGATTGGTTAGGAAATTTCTAAGGTGAAGGAACTGGTTTTAAGCTCTGTGCATTTCCCTGATACAAATCTTACTTTTATTATTAAAAAAATGCAGGAAAGTAAAATATACTCCAACTTACTTAGGAAAATAATGCTTTTCCCAAATAGGTAATACCATTATTTCTACAGAAATTTTCACGTAACATAAAAGTACAAGCAATAGAGAAGGGACTCCATTTACCCATTTCTTAACTTGAGTAGTTATGAACTTTATGCCAATTTCATGAAATAACTGTGTTAAGGAGAAAGACATACTGGCACCTGTAACAAAATTATTACATGATTTGAAGACTATAATTGGAAGACACAAGGCAAAAGGGGTTTTATAAAATGTTGGTATGTTTTACCCTCATGATAATTATCTTAGTCTAGCATGTATTTAAGTTATTAATTTATCCATTAATCACCTATAAGGGAAATTTAAATTCTTAAAGACATAGCTCCTTTCTGGTCCAATCTTTTTCCATTCCAGCTAATTTATTTAGTAGTGTGAAAGAAGACCCATGTAGAAAAGTTGTATTCACATTTTTAAGTGTAGAATTCAGTGGTTGTTAGTATGTTCACAAGTTTGCACTGTCATCACCACTAATTGCAGAAATTTTCTATCATTTCCCCCAAATCCCAGCACTCATTAGTAGTCACTCCCTACTCCCCCTCGCCCCAGCTTCATGCTATTACTAACCTACTTTCTGTCTCTATGGATTTGCCTATTCTTGGCATTTCGTACAAATGGAATCATTTAATACGTGGTCTTTTGTGTCTGGTTTCTTTCGCTTAATGTTTTCAAGCATAATCCATGTTGTAGTATATATAGTACTTCATTTCATTTTATGAATGAATAATGTTCCATTATACAAATATACTACATTTTATTTATGTGAGCCTAACACAGAATAGTTGCTCAGTTTACATTACCTTTCTTCTTCATTTTTTAACCAAAAGAGAAATTTTAAAGCTTTTCTAAAATTGTAACTTGGAAAATACAGGATTTTACTTTGATCTTTTTAATTGAAGTATAATGAATTTACAATGTTAAATTAGTTTCACGTGTACAACCTAGTGATCCAATATTTTTATAGATTATATTCCATTTAAAGTCATTACAAATAAAGACTATATTTCCCTGTGCTGTACAACATATCTTCGTTGCTTATCTGTCTTATACATAGTAGTTTGTGTCTCTTAATCCCATATCCCAATCTTACCTCTTCCTCCTTCCCTCTATCCACTAGTAATCACTAGTTTGCTCTCTGTATCTCTGATTCTGGGTTTTGCTGTTATGTACACTCATTTGTTTTATTTTTTAGAGTCCACTTAAAAGTCATAATGCAAAATATTTATCTTTGTCATTTCTCTAAGGTTAATACTCTCTAGGTCCATCCATATTGTTGCAAATGGCAAAATTTAATTCTTTTTATGGATTGTGGGCCTCCCTGGTGGCTCAGTGGCAAAGAATCTGCCTGCCAATGCAAAAGACTCAAGTTCCAGCCCTGGGTCAGGAAGATCCTCTAGAGAAGGAAATGGCAACCCAGTCCAGTATTCTTGCCTGGGAAATCCCATAGACAGAGGAACCTGGTGGGCTACAGTCCATGGGATCACAAGAGAGTCAGACATGACTTAGTAACTAAACAATAACAATATTATATTGTGTGTATATGTATACATACATTTTTTATCCCTTCATCTGTTGATGGGCACTTAAGTTGTTTCCATATCTTGGCTATTTTAAATAAGACTTCAGTGAACAATGGAATACATATATCTTTTCAAATTAATGTTTTCATATTCTTTGGATATATACCCAGAATGGGATTACTAGATCATATGGTAGTCCTTAGTGGAAAATTCTTAAAGAGATGGAAATACCAGACTGCCTGACCTGCCTCCTGAGAAATCTGCATGCAGGTCAAGAAGCAGCAGTTAGAACTGGACATGGAACAACAGACTGGTTCCAAATTGGGAAAGGAGTACATCAAAGCTGTATATTGTAACCCTGCTTATTTAACTTATAGCAGAATACATCACAAGAAATGCTGGGCTGGAGGAAGAACAAGCTGGAATCAAGGTTGCCGGGAGAAATATTAATAACCTCAGATATGCAGATGACACCACCCTGATGGCAGAAAGCAAAGAAGAACTAAAGAACCTCTCGATGAAAGTTAAAGAGGAGAGTGAAAAAGTTGGTTTAAAGCTCAACATTCAGAAAACGAAGATCATGGCATCAGTTCCCATCACTTCATGGGAAATAGATGGGAAAACAGTGACAGACTTTATTTTGGGGGGCTCCAAAATCACTGTAGATGGTGACTGCCACCATAAAATTAAAAGACACTTGCTTCTCAGAAGAAAAGTTATGACCAACCTAGATAGCATACTAAAAAGCAGAGACATTACTTTGCCAACAAAGGTCCATCTAGTCAAAGCTTTGGTTTTTCCAGTGGTCATGTATGGAGGTGAGAGTTGGACTATTAAGAAAGCTGAGTGACAAAGAATTGATGCTTTTGAACTGAGGTGTTGAAGACTCTTGAGAGTCCCTTGGACTGCAAGGAGATCCAACCAGTCAATCCTAAAGGAAATCAGTCCTGAATATTCATTGGAAGGACTGATGCTGAAGCTGAAACACCAATACTTTGGCCACCTGATGCGAAGAACTGACTCATTTGGAAAGACCCTGATGCTGGGAAAGATTGAAGGTGGGAGGAGAAAGGGACAACAGAGGATAAGTTGGTTGGATGGCATCACCAACTCAATGAACATTAGTTTGGGTAAACTCCAGGAGTTGATGATGGACAGGGAAGCCTGGCATGCTGCAGTTCATGGGTTCACAAGGAGTCGGACACAACTGAGTGACTGAACTGAACTGATGGTAGTCCTATTTTTAGTTTTTCAAAGAACCTCCTTGCAGTCTTCCATAGTGGCTGTAATTTGTACCAACAAAGTATGAGGATTCCATTTTCTTACATCTTTCAAAACATTTGTTATTTGTGATCTTTTTGACAATAACCATTCTGACAGGTGTGAGGTGATATCTCATTATGATTTTGATTTGCATTTCTTGATGATTACTGATGTTGAACATATTTTATTGTGCCTATTGACCATCTGTATGTCTTCTTTGGAAAAATGTTTATTCACATCTGCCTATTTTTTAATCAGGTTGTTTTATTTTTGTTGAGTTATATGAGCTGTTTATATATATTGGATATTAATCTTATTGGTCACATTATTTGCAAATATTTTCTCCCATTCAGTAGATTGCCTTTTCATTTTTGCTTTTATTTCTTTTGCCTTAAGAAACAGGTCCCCAAAAAACGTACTGCAATGATCTGTGTCATAGAGTATTTTGGCTGTGTTCTCCTCTAGAAGTTTTATGGTTTCAGGTTTTACATTTAGGTCTTTAATATATGATGTGAGGAAATGTTCTAATTTCATTCTTTTATATGTAGATATCCAATTTCCCAGCACAACAGATTGATGGGACTGTCTCTTCTCCATTGTATATTCTTGACTCTTTCTCTGTGAATTAATTGACCATAGGGTATGGGTTTACTTCTGGGCTTCCTAATCAGTCCCTCTGAGCTATATGTCTTTTTTGTGCCAATACTGTGCTGTTTTGACTACTGTAGCTTTGTAGTATAGTCTGAATTCAGGGAACATGATACCTCCAGCTTTGTTCTTTTTTCTCAGGATGATTTTGGCAATTTGGCATCTTTTGTGGTTCCATTTTAAGTTTAGTATTATGAGTTCTAGTTTTGTGGAAAATGTCATGGGTATTTTGATAGGGATTGCATTGAATTTCTAAATTGCTTTGAGTAGTATGGACATTTTAACAAAAGTCTTCCAGTCCAAAAACATAGAATATCGTTCCATTTCCTTGTATCATTTTCAAATTTCATTAATCTTTTATAGATTTCAGCGAGTTTTTCACCTCCTTAATTTTCTTCCTAGGTATTTTCTTCTTTTTGATACAATTTTAAACATGATTGTCTTCTTGTTTCTCTTTCTGATAGTTCATTATTAAGGAATAGAGATGCAACAGATTTCTGTATATTAATATCATATCCTGCATCTTCAGTTCAGTTCAGTTCAGTTCAGTTGCTCAGTCGTGTCCGATTCTTTGCAACCCCGTGAATCGCAGCACACCAGGCCTCCCTGTCCATCACCAACTCCTGGAGTTCACGCAGACTCACGCCAATCGAGGCAGTGGTGCCATCCAGCCATCTCATCCTCGGTTGTCCCTTTCTCCTCCTGCCCCCAATCCCTCCCAGCATCAGAGTCTTTTCCAATGAGTCAACTCCTTGCATGAGGTGCCCAAAGTACTAGAGCTTCAGCTTTAGCATCATTCCTTCCAAAGAAATCCCAGGGCCAATCTCNCAAGGGTGTGGTCCTAGTGTGATTAGATTGATTAGTTTTCTGTGAGTATGGTTTCAGTGTGTCTGCCCTGCATCTTAACTGAATTTATCTATTCCAATAGTTTTTTGGTGCAGGCTTTAGGATTTTCTATGTAGAATATCACATCATCTGCAAATAGTAACAATGTTACTTCTTGTCTTTCAGTCTTCCCTTCCAAAAGAATGCCTTTTGCTTCTTTTCTTCTTGATTGCTGATTAGGACTTCTAATATGATGTTAAATAGAAATGGTGAAAGTGAGCCACCTTGCCTTTTCCCTAATTTTAGAGGAAAGACATTCAGCTTTTCACCATTGAATATGATGTTAGCTGTATCATAAATGGCCTTTGTTTCACTGAGGTATATTTCCTCTAATATCAACTATCATATAGCTTTCATCCTAAATGAATAAAAACTATGCCTTTTCTATCAAGATTGTATAATTTTTACTTTGCTTTTGTTAATGTGGCATATATATTGATTGATTTCTGAATATTGAACAGTCCTTGCATACCAGGAATAAATCCCACTTGATCATGGTGTATGATTCTTTTTATACATTGTTGAATTTGGCTTGCTAATATTTGTTAAGGATTTTTGCATTCATATTCCTCAGAAATATTTGCCTATAAGCTTCTTTCCGGTTATGTCTTTGATAAATTGTTTCTGTTTCATTATTTATTTTTTTAAGATGTGTCCTCTTGTTCTTTCAATTGAGACAAATCCTTCTGTCTTCATTTTGCTTAACTGTCACTATCTCTATTGTAAGCAGTTACCTCTTGTGGTCTTAAAGGGATGTCCTTATGTAGGAGTGTCTCTATACAGTCTACAGATGTCCAGTGGCTTTGGTGGGAAACCTGGATATGATATAAACACAAGTCAGGTCTTTCTCAGGGTGTACCAGCAACTATCGCCTTGGTAGGAGATGGTGTTAAAGATGGAGAGTCTGTAGCTGCAGCCAGCTGTGAGCTGGGGCTTCCCTATAAATGTGTGCTCTCCCTCTCCCAGACCAGCATCCTTGCCCCAGAGGAGAGCAGTGCTGGGACAAGAGGGGCTGGTGTGAGCACTAGGCATGTGTTGGGGTCTAGGCTGCGGTTTTCCAGCTGTGGACAGAGATCTGCTTCTGATGTACTGCCTGTGTAAGTGCCAGCAGTGGCAGTCCCCACCCTGCTTGGATGACACTTCAGGTCTGAGATGCCTCTGTGTCTCACAGACAAGCTCGCAAGTGGGGCTGAAGAATTTGATTGGTTCAGCTTGGAGTAGGCACTGGGGCAGACACAAAAAAGCCAAGCAGCCACTCCTATGTTTTTCAATCCACCCTCTCTCCCTGCCTCAGGTGTGAGCAAGCATGCATGTGTGCCTCACAAGCAGAGGCGAGGCTTTCCACAGCCCTTCTATCAGTTCTACAGGCTCTCCCAACAGCCAAAAGGGCCTATATTCCCTATGTAGGACTCCAGGGATGGGGCACCCCATATGTGACTTGAACCACTCAGTCCCCAAGGAGGATCTCTGTCTGCATAATCTCCCTTTTTGCCTGAGTCCCCTCCTAGGGGCATAGGTCCTGAACTGATGTTTCTCTTCCCTTGAACTGATTGTTTCTCTTCCCTTCCTACCTGATTCCATGTGAATCCTTCCTACAGCCTTGGTTGTAGGAAGGATTTCTGCCAGTCTTCAGTTAGTTTTCAGTGAGAATTATTCCAGATGTAGATAGGTTTTTAATGAGGCTGTAACTTTGATCTATAAAGCAGGTTCTCTAATGTCAATTTTCAGATTTTACATGACAAGCTAAACTCTTTCTAAGAGAAGTTCCCTCAGAATAAATTCTATCAAATGATGCTTTGTGGTCTGAAAAAGTAGATACTTTATGCTCTCTGGCATGAAGCACCCATCACAGATAGTTCAGCATTTCTACATTATAAATTCCAGCTTCCTGGAATTTACCAACTGCTAAGAAGTGCATCACAATAGAGGAGTAAAGTGATTTTTTTTTCCATTGTCTTATTATTTCTCTGTTATCCTAGGAAATACCCTAGAAAAAAGTGAGGGCTATTTTTCATGTTATTTACATATCAAAGCATTTTAAAAAAGAAGAAGAAATTACTTCTTTGAAAGTCTCCAGGACTTTGGTGTTGCAGTCATCTGTCTTAATCCACTACTTGGGTCATGGTCTTCTTACAGTAATGGACCTATCCAGGGTCAGACCAGCAGGAGATTTATTTCAGTCATTCAAATCAGATGGGTTTTTGACTTTTTTTTGGAACAAATTGATTATAAATTTAAAGTTCCTTTGAATCTAAAAACCAGCATCTTTCCTCTAAAGGGTAATAGATAAAAGTTGCTTTTAAAATTGTTCTTAGTACCTCTGTTTCATTTAACATAACTGAATGTGGTACTCATATTGAAATGTCACACTGAAAAGACTCTGATACTCAAGACTGTCTTTGATTCAGAATAGTATCTGATTTGATGTCTCCTTAAACTGTAGTGACTACAAAGTATCTTGTAGTCTATATAGATCTGCTTGTATAATGTTCAGTTTCTGTGGGTTATAGTGAATAATATGTGCCCTTAGTTACTCTTCTCAATCAATTTCTCTTTTAGAGAAAATGAAAATATTAAAGAGTTAACTGGAATGATGGAGAAAATTTTGTTAGTCTCTTTTTAAAATGGTGTAAATTAGCATGTTTGTATAGGATCAGTACCTAGGAGAAATTATAAACTATCTAAAGGAAAACTGACTATATATAGATAAGAATGTGGACTGTTCAACTACAGCAATGATAATATAGGTTTTAGGGAGTTAGTAATGGCTTGGCTGAAGACACTAGGACATTGTCTTGCTAAATGGACTGCTGAGAAGCACCCAAACTAATATGTTAACTCTTAAAGACTTAGTTTGCAAAGGAAATCAAACAACCTCACCTATTTTTTATATATTAATATTCATTATAGAAAAAAGGTTATAAGAGATTAACAATAACAATTTATGGTAAATATTTCAAAATCATCTATTCTAGATTATTATATTTCCTTCTTTCAGATTTTATAAACAGGGTAAAGCACGATTCTTAAATCTTGCCTGGACATTAAGGATAGGATCAGATTACCTTTAGAGGCCCTTTCAACCTTATGATTCTATGATTCATTGCAGCTTAATGTAGATCCCCAAAAGACTTGTGTATTGACTTTGATACCCCAAAATACATTGAACTTGACATTCCAAAATACACAAAGGCAAACAAGGGAGATAAATTTTCTTATGACACAATAGAGAAATTTGTCAAAATATGTCAGTTCTCTGGAAATCTAGAACCACAGAAGCAAACTAATCATTTTATTATTCCTTGACTAGAAATGGCAAATTATGCTTTCGGATAAGAGTAATCAGTAGAAGCCTTTTAAAAACAGGGGAAATGGAATATGTATTTATCCCTTAAGGATATTCTCAAATATTTCCAATCCTTAACACTAATTTAATTTGCAATCTAATTTAAGTATTTTTCTACTTCAAGTCTTAAAGAAGAAATGCCACTCATCTAAAATGTATCATTTAGCACTTAAAATAGTTCATGCAAAATCATAACCCAACATATGGTTTGTCTCTTGGGGTTTTTTTTCCCCTTCAGTTTTGGCTGAGTTTTCCTTACACTGTGCAGAGCTGGAAATTATACAGATCTTTAATTGAAATAAATGTAACCATAATTCAAGACTGAAGTTATTTAGTTGTATAATCACCATTCTTTAATTCTTCTTTTCAATTCTTACCCATTAACTGACCACAGCTGTTAGTATTGGCTTACNCAGTTTTGGCTGAGTTTTCCTTACACTGTGCAGAGCTGGAAATTATACAGATCTTTAATTGAAATAAATGTAACCATAATTCAAGACTGAAGTTATTTAGTTGTATAATCACCATTCTTTAATTCTTCTTTTCAATTCTTACCCATTAACTGACCACAGCTGTTAGTATTGGCTTACTAGAAACTTCTTCTGGACTTGTAATACCCTAGAACTCAAAGGAGAAGTTCAGTGAGTACTGCCAACCCAAGTTCTCATGTAGATTTCATCCCTCATCTCAAGAAATTTTCTGGCAGTTTTATTCAAAGACCAGACTGTGCTAAGTGCCACATGCTGTACCTATGTGTAATGTATCTTCACTTAAAGGTGAAAGTAACCTTGTGTCAGCAGAGAGGGAAAGGGTATCAGTATGCTTAAGTGAGTGTGTATGTCTGATAAAAATCTTGACTATTAACTCAAGAATGCAAGAAGTGGAGCTTCCCTGGTGGCTCAGTGATAAAGAATCTGCCTTCCAGTGCAGGACTTATAGGTTCCATACCTAATGTAGGAGGATCCAGCATGCTGCGGAACAACTAAGTCCGTGCACAGCTATTGAGCCTGTGCTCCAGAGCCCAGAAGCTGCAACTCCTGAGCCCACGTGCCACAACTACTGAAGCCCATGCGCCTACATACAGCCTATGCTCCATAGCAAGAGAAGCCACTGCAATGAGAAGCCCACACACAGCAACTAGAGAGTAGCCCTACTTGCCACAACTAGGGAAAAGCCCACCTGAGCAATGGTGAAAGCCCAGCACAACCAAAACTCAGCCCGAGCTGGGGAAATCTGCTAGGGTTGTCTACAGAGCAAGTCACTGTGAACCGTGATCCCTCCCGCTGTACAAGTGCTCTTGGTAGCCCCTGCTTTCCTTCCTTGTTCCTAGCTCTCTATATCTCAGCTTTGCTGCTCTGGGTGGGGTGATCCAAAATGAGACCTTTGTGCAGTAGTTCTTTCTTACTTTCCTGGTGAGGGAAAGTCATTCTAGCTGGGAAATTCCTTCCTTCTGCTGAGCAATTCTGATTTTGAGGATGGGGTGATGAAGTTGATGAAGTTACAAAATGGAGTTGTCTATTTTTTTTTCTTATGCAGTTATTTTCAGGGTTTTTTATTCCTCTGTGTTGCTAAAATTTCTCTCCAGTTCTGCCAGAGCTGTTTTTATTTGTGGATAGCTAATTGTTGATTTTCATCAGGAGACAGAGACTAGGTCTCCTATATCACCATTTTGATGATACTACTCTTCTCAAAAATCTTTTTTAAACTACCTATCACCATTGTCTTTTAAAAAATAGAAGAGACACCCACTCCAGTACTCTTGCCTGGAAAATCCCATGGATAGAGGAGCCTGGTGGGCTGCAGTCCATGGGGTCGCTACTAGTCGGACAGGACTGAGCAACTTCACTTTCACTTAATTAAAAAAAAAAAATAGAAGAGACAGACCTATTACCAATGGAGGGGCGGGAGTGGAAAGCCAGTTCCTTAAATTGACTTAGTTCACTGTATTGAAGATCTCACTGCACTAGTCTAACAAAATCTGCCCTTTGCCCAAATCCAACACTGAAAAACCCAGCCTTCAATAATCCACTCATTATTCTAAGATTGTTCTTGACTTGGCAGGCAAAGATTCCAGGCTCACTAGGCTTTTTTCTTCTTCCTATACCACTAAACCTCTCCCTGGTCCCCGAGTCCACATAGGAAATCACCCAGTTTCTCTATAAATAAATCAACCCCTGCTTTCATGTTTGTAAACTGGCCTCTAAGCCCTTGAAGAGGAAAAATGCCTTTTTTTCCTTAATATCTGGCAGAGAGCCAGTTCAAATGAGGTGTTCTGTTTGCTTCAGTGGATGAATGGACAATGAAAGGATGACAGAACAGGTCGGATCCCAGAGTTTCGATGACCACATGCTAATTGCAACCCTATGCACCACTTGCCACATTAGTGCTTGGACAGTCTGAAAAATGCACTCATTTTGAACTTTCGACTCTGCATGTTTGCATACAACCTTCTTTTGCTGGTGGCTCAGAGGTTAAAGTATCTGCCTCCAATGTGGGAGACCCAGGTTCAATCCTTGGGTCGGGAAGATCCCCTGGACAAGGAAATGGCAACCAACTCCAGTGCTCTTGCCTGGAAAATCCCATGGACAGAGGAGCCTGGTGGACTACAGTCCATGGGGTAGCAAAGAGCTGGACACGACTGAGCGACTTCCCTTCACTTCCTTTGCTACTGCTCCTCCAATGGCTTTAGGCTCTGCTTCCATTGTTTTTACCTTTGCATTACCTCTCCTGTGCTCATGTCTGCTCTTTTCCGAACCGCAAATATTTCAGTTATAGTCACCAGAGAACTCCCTGTTTTAAGAAGTCTCTCCCAGTTTATTCTCTAAATAAATAATCAGACCCAAAGGTTTTGAGAGGAAAAGTTAAAATTTTTGCTAAACCCTTGAGAGCAGGTTCTTATCTCATGCAATATGGCAGGTTCTTATCTCATGCAATATGGCCTTTAGGCTCTCTCAGGGGTTGTTTTCCCTTCGAGGACTTTCCAAGAAGTTGTTTTTCCAGGCCGTCGGAATGTGGCCCCGACCAGCCGTTTAGACCTGGTAGCAAATGAGCCTATCCCTGTAAAGGTCAGGACCTATGCACCAATCAGACTGTTCCCACCCTAGCTGCAGCCGTTTTTGGTTTTTGTGCTTAAAAATGCTCTGTAGCTACTGTTCAGGGTTCGTCCCTCCCTGGAGGTGACTGAACCCCGGCATGCCGGTCCAATAAATCCTCTTGCTGTTTGCATCGAATCCGAGTCTCGGTGATCTTTGGAGGGATGGGTCCTAGGAAAAGACCGTAAGGTCTAACAGTTTGGGGCAGTGGGTTCTGCTTGGACTCTACATATTGAAATTGTGTAGAGATACACTGGAGACTAATTCAAATTATGCTTAGTTTCTGTTGACTGAAAAATAAGTCACAACCTGAAAGTAAAGAGTGTTTAATTCAGTGGGAATGTTTAGGACTTCAAACCTGGGAGGCAGTATCTCAGGTAGCCCTAAGAAACTACTCTGAGGGAAGGAGTCACAGGATATGGGCATTTGTAACAAAGGGAGACAGGCAGTTTCATCAGAAGACATTACTGCTAATGAGTGGGGGTGGCTCAGACGGTAAAGAGTCTGCCTACAAGGCAGAAGACCCAGGTTCTAGTCCTCAGTCGGGAAGATCCCCTGAAGAAGGGCATGGCATCCCATTCTTCTTGCCTGGAGAATCCCATGGACAGAGGATCCTGGCGGGCTATAGTCCACGGGGTCGCAAAGAGTCAAACAGGACAGAAGGACTAACACTAACTAAGGAAAACCGGATAGCTCAAGTTAAGGAATTTAGTGCTCTTCTATGCATATGTTTGGGAATACGAAAGAGTCTGGATTATTGAAGTCATTCCTTTCATATGCATCTCAGCTATCTGTGGCCAGCATCCTGTATTTTTGTTTGTTTGTTTGCTTTAATTTCTCACATCCTCTCCCTATCCCTCCCACCGCCAGCAATCACTGGGGCAGGGAGAGTGGGGGATGGTGCCAGTATCTGCTGGATCTCAGGTATCATTTTCCCTTTGGGAGCCCTCATTTACACTTGGAGACCCCAAATCACTGATGGCTGTTACATCCTTATTTACTGAGAAGGCAGAAGATATTCCATTTCACATTTAAGAAATCAATTAGTGAAAAGTTTGGGTCCTCAATCAAGTTGTGGCCTCAGGAATGGAATTGACAAGGCAAACATTAAGCCAACTGAGCAGTAAAGATGCTCAAGTTCAATACTGGACTCCTCACTGGAGTTCAAGAAGTGAGAGAAAAATCTGAAGATGAAGTTCTGCATGTCATTGACTCCTCAGTAGAGCAAATGTAGAGGGAGAGGAAGGCACCATAGCGAGGGACTGGAAAGGGAAAACTGGACATGGCATGTAGCTAAGAGTAGAACTATGGCTTTGAATAGCCACAGAATGCCCCACATCCCTTCAAAAGTGCCTGACTTTCCCCATTCAGACTCACCCTTTGTGATTACTGTGGGCATCACCATTTGTATTTTGAAATGCAGCTATCCTAGCCGGAAGTAACACATTATTATGAAAATGATCCTTTAACTTAGTTTGCTCAGTTTTTTTTTTTTTTTTTAAACCTGTGACATAAGTTTTAAAATGGTAGCCTGAAATTACAGGACATGATGAAGGAACTTGAACAAAAAGAAAGAACTCTGAAATTTTAAATAGAAAAGTATACTTCTACCACTTCATATTTCAACCTGATACATCAAGATATGGTGGGTGGGTGTGAGAGTGTATGAGTTTCAATAGCAGTTACATCTATGAATGAAGGTAGCACAACTGAAAGACTGTTAAATAGAGATATTTTTCACAGTGAGTAAAATTCTCATAGCAAGCCTTAAATAGTTCAGAAAGATTCATAATTCCTCATCAACAGAAATCCTACTTTAGAACATAACTGTAGCTTCAATTCTTGTATTAAAATTTAAATTATGAATCCCTAAAACCTATGATAAAGATAATTCCAACTTGGGGTTAGAATAACAAAATGTAGAAATGGTGATGTTTCAATGGGAAACATTTAGAGTAAGAACTATTACAAAGTTTGTGCCAATTTTGTTTTTATAATAAGCCCCATCTCATTAATCTTTTCAAATTACTTCCATTCGTGAGAACATGGCCATAAAGTTCACATAGTTCTCTCATTCAATCTTTTTGTTTTATGCCCCAGTAGTTCAAAGATTAGAACAAAAGGAAACCAAAAGTAAGCCAGCCTATTTATCAGCTGCTAAATGCATATGCTCTTCATCAACAGCTTGATATCCATCAGTTCAGTTCAGTTCAGTTCAGTCATTCAGTCCTGTCTGACTCTTTGAGGCCCCCTGGACTGCAGCATGCCAGGCTTCCCTGTATATCCATGATACACCCTTATTAAATGAAACTCAAGATAGACCTATAAAGCCATAAAACTATATATATTCAATCTGCCACTTTCATAGCAAAATAAAAATAAACAAAAGGCACATGTCCTAAAGACAAGTGGCCTGAGTCTTGCATTATTTCACTATTTGTAGTACATCACAGCAGTTTCCTTGCATCAAGTACCGTCCCTATTGAGCTCAATTCCCAGACTTCTCAGAAACTGCAGACTGGTTGGCTTGAACTCTAGTAAAATATGAATTTGAAGTTGGAACAATGCATGCATGGATACTTAGTCACTCAGTTGTATCCTACTCTTTGTGACCCTGTGGACTATAGCCCACCAGGTTCCTCTGTCCGTGGGATTTTCCAAGCAAGAACACTGGAGTGGGTAGCCAGTCTCTTCTCTAAGGGATCTTCCTGACTCAGGGATCAAACCGGGTCTCCTGCATTGCTGGCAGATTCTTTAGCCTCTGAGCCACCAGAGAAGCCCAGCCTCTGTTCTATGCAAATACGGTATGAAACAAGACAGAAATCATCCTGCCCATCATAGAACTATTTATCTAGTGCAGTTGGGAGAAGGGGCAGAAAAGACATCCAAGCAGAAACAAATAAACATAGTAATGCAAGACACTTGAAAATTCTACAGAGAAAATAACATAGTATAATATGATAGGGGTCCCAGGGTGAAGGTAGGGGCTAATTTAGGTAGGATGACCTTAAAGGCCTCTTTGAGAAAAAGTGAAAGTTGCTTAATCATGTCCGACTCTTTGCGACTATACAGTCCATGGAATTCTCCAGGCCAGAATACTAAAGTGGGTAGCCTTTCTGTTCTCCAGGGGATCTTCCCAACCCAGGGCTCAAATGCAGATCTCCCGCATTGCAGGCCAATTCTTTATCAGCTAAGCCACAAGAGAAGCCCAAGAATACTGGGGTGGGTAGCCTATCCCTTCTCCAGCAGATCTTCCTGACCCAGGGATCAAACCGGGGTCTCCTGCATTGCAGGCGGATTCTTTACCAACTTAACTATCAGGGCAGGTCTTTGAGAAAGGACCTTAGATAAATAATGTTACAATAAATGATGAGCAGAGATCAACCATAGGAAGCTATGGAAGCAGAGTCTCATAGCCAAATGGCAATGGCTGATCAATAGAAGGAAAAGCCAGGTTTTCTGAAGAATGTAAGTAAGGCCTATTAGGCTGGGGCATACTGAGGGGAGACAATCATCTCTATGACATCAGAGAAGCTGGAAAAGAGCCGCATCGTGTGAGCCTTTGTACACAAAAGTGATAGGGTGTTATTCCATATGTAAGGAGACCCATGATAACATATAGGTTTCCCAGGTGGCACTAGTGGTAAAAGCCCAGCTGCCAACGTAAGAGACACAGGAGACTCCAGTTTAATCCCTGGGTTGGCAAGATCCCCTGAAGGAGGAAATGGCAACCCACTCCAGTATTCTTCCCTGAAGAACCCCCATGGACAGAGGAGCCTGTCAGGCTACAGTCCATGGGATCACAGTTAGACATAACTGAAGCAACTTAGCGTGCACACATGATATCATAGGAATTTTTTAAGCATCCCAATTTTTCAACTNCATTGCTGGCAGATTCTTTAGCCTCTGAGCCACCAGAGAAGCCCAGCCTCTGTTCTATGCAAATACGGTATGAAACAAGACAGAAATCATCCTGCCCATCATAGAACTATTTATCTAGTGCAGTTGGGAGAAGGGGCAGAAAAGACATCCAAGCAGAAACAAATAAACATAGTAATGCAAGACACTTGAAAATTCTACAGAGAAAATAACATAGTATAATATGATAGGGGTCCCAGGGTGAAGGTAGGGGCTAATTTAGGTAGGATGACCTTAAAGGCCTCTTTGAGAAAAAGTGAAAGTTGCTTAATCATGTCCGACTCTTTGCGACTATACAGTCCATGGAATTCTCCAGGCCAGAATACTAAAGTGGGTAGCCTTTCTGTTCTCCAGGGGATCTTCCCAACCCAGGGCTCAAATGCAGATCTCCCGCATTGCAGGCCAATTCTTTATCAGCTAAGCCACAAGAGAAGCCCAAGAATACTGGGGTGGGTAGCCTATCCCTTCTCCAGCAGATCTTCCTGACCCAGGGATCAAACCGGGGTCTCCTGCATTGCAGGCGGATTCTTTACCAACTTAACTATCAGGGCAGGTCTTTGAGAAAGGACCTTAGATAAATAATGTTACAATAAATGATGAGCAGAGATCAACCATAGGAAGCTATGGAAGCAGAGTCTCATAGCCAAATGGCAATGGCTGATCAATAGAAGGAAAAGCCAGGTTTTCTGAAGAATGTAAGTAAGGCCTATTAGGCTGGGGCATACTGAGGGGAGACAATCATCTCTATGACATCAGAGAAGCTGGAAAAGAGCCGCATCGTGTGAGCCTTTGTACACAAAAGTGATAGGGTGTTATTCCATATGTAAGGAGACCCATGATAACATATAGGTTTCCCAGGTGGCACTAGTGGTAAAAGCCCAGCTGCCAACGTAAGAGACACAGGAGACTCCAGTTTAATCCCTGGGTTGGCAAGATCCCCTGAAGGAGGAAATGGCAACCCAGTCCAGTATTCTTCCCTGAAGAACCCCCATGGACAGAGGAGCCTGTCAGGCTACAGTCCATGGGATCACAGTTAGACATAACTGAAGCAACTTAGCGTGCACACATGATATCATAGGAATTTTTTAAGCATCCCAATTTTTCAACTAACAATAATATTAATACAAAATTATCAGTGATGCATGCTATAGAAGGAGTAAAACAAAGATCTATAAAAGGTAAGACAGTCCTTCCAGTTCCTAATAAAGCACGTTTTCAGAGAAGAGTGACATCTGCAAAAGACCTTGAAAGATGAGAAGTCACTTATTAAATGGACAGGCAAGGTGTTCTATTTCAGTTAAGAGGCAGCCAAGCTTAGAGGCACAGAAATAGTGTATTTAAGAACCTGGTAAAGAAAGAAGCCATTCAGCCCATCAGAAAGATGAAAAGTCTGGGAGAGTAAAACATAAAGCTGGAAAAGTAGATTTGGACTAAGTCCAAAGAAAAGGATGGACTAAGTCAAAAAGGATGGAAAAGACCCTGATGCTGGGCAAGATTGAAGGCCGGAGCAGAAGGGGATGACAAAGGATGAGATGGTTGGATGGCATCACCAACGAGATGGACATGAGTTTGAGCAGGCTCCAGGAATTGGACATGGAGGCCTGGCGTGCTGCAGTCCATAGCATCACGGAGAGTTGGACATGACTGAGCAAATGAGCTGACTGGAAAAAGATGTTCAGTATCAGGCTGAATGGTTGGGTTTTACTTAATAAAAAATGGGATTTTTTTGTTTGTTTGTTTGTTTGTTTGTTTGGAGTGGCAGTTTCTGTAAATAGAATGTGCTTTAGGTGACGGGTAGAACACTATGTAAGACATGTTAGGATGTATGGAAATGCCCAGAACAATTTTATTTGCTAGTGTCAGAAGCCCAACTGAAAGTGACTTAATCATTGCCCCAGTAAGTGGTAAGTCCAGGGGTATTCCAGCTTCGGGAATGGCTAAACCCAGGTGCTCCAAGTGTGCTGAAGTGGCTCTGCCCACCCAGTGGCTCTGTTCCCCTCTGAACTGTGGCTCCCTCCAGTGGAAAAATGTCCACCAGCAGCTCCAGGTTTATGTCACTCTCAAAGCACATGATCTCAGAAGGAGAGACTCTCTCTCTCTCTCTCTCCCAGTTTTCAAATATTAAATCTTAGAGAAAATAATAATAGTTATGATGATTACTAAAATTTATTGCACAATTACTATGAGCCAGAATATGCACCAGTCACTTTACATGTATTGATACTATCTCATTTAATCAGCTCAAAAATCCTATAAACTAATAATACAATCAGCTCCAATTTTCAGATTATGAAACAGAAAGTTGACATGATTTACCCACAACTTATTTACTAAGTGTTGGGGCCAGAATTCAAACCCGGGTGAAGATTCTAGAGATAGAACTCTTAATGTAATAATTTATTATAAAGAAACTTGAACATACTCAGAATAAGTCAAACTAGTGTTGTTAGATTTATACCTATTCTTGGCTGAGCTCCCCCAGGCAATCCACAGATCAACTGCCCCCTCATATTATTTTAAAACACATTTCAGACATTATATCATTTGCATTTGCTCTTTATATACCTCAGCATATATTTCTTAACAAGACCACCCTACACTATTACCCTAAAAAATAAGCAATAATTTCTTAATCTCATCAAATAACCAGTCCATATTTGCTTTCCCAGTGGGTTCATAAATGTCATAAATCTTTATTTTTACATTACGGGGCTGCAACAGCAAAATCTAGACTCTGAGGGAAACTGCAAGATAACCAGTGTTCGATAAGAGGAAAACTTCTTAAATTTAAAGGAGAAAAAGAAATGGAGGAGAAAATATAGATTGCTAGAGGCTTGAAAGACTCATCAAACAGGCGACATGTGGAAACTTTCTTGGACCCTAAGTACTGAAAATGCTTTAAAATTCCTTTTTGTGCACCAGGGATGAACAGTAATATTACAGTGTGTTAAAGCCATTTGGACTTGTTCTCCTCTGTGAAGTTATAAATAAAAGTGTTAGTCACTCAATCATGTCCAACTCTTTGCAACCTATGGACTGTAGCCCTCCAGGGTAAGTTGTGCCCCCAGTCAAATATGCAGGTTATTTAGGGATTGCTTTTTATATTTTTTGTTTAATAATTACAATAAAATATTTACACAATTACTCTTNCCTCTGTGAAGTTATAAATAAAAGTGTTAGTCACTCAATCATGTCCAACTCTTTGCAACCTATGGACTGTAGTCCTCCAGGGTAAGTTGTGCCCCCAGTCAAATATGCAGGTTATTTAGGGATTGCTTTTTATATTTTTTGTTTAATAATTACAATAAAATATTTACACAATTACTCTTTATGTCCCTCCCTCCCTTTTTAAGTAACTCTTCCATTTAACAGTTTACTCTTCCATTGTATATAGTTAGTTGCATCTTCCAGGGTTTGCATCAGCTATGTTTCCAGAGCAATTGCTTTATTCCTGTGGTTTTATGCACTTCTACTTTCTGTATCCCTCCAGTTTGTCCCATCCAACTATAATCAACCTTTTATCATCTGTTTCTTTTTAAATGTATCTGATAAGTTGTTACAAGTTGCTATAGAATATCTCTGTTGAACCCCAGCTCCACAAAGCAAGACGCAGTCACCATTATCAATCTTCACATTCTGATTTGAAGAAAGTTAAGGCTAATAGCAAGTATTTTCTGGAGCAAATAAAAGAGGAATGAGATACATACTGTAAATGGTACTAATCCACAGCACCTTCAGAGGCTTCAGTGCCCTGAGGCCAANAAATTGCTTTATTTAGGCTTGACTGAAGATGCAATTAAACCTTCTGCAGTGGTGAAAGCATTGGAGTCTTATGCCCACATGCAATACGGCATCAGGAAATTACCAAAGGCAATGTACCAGTATCATTCATTTGAAAGCAGGATTGTGACCATAAGTGTCATCTGCACTCTCAACAACATGGTCTTAGGACTTGCTGCACAGTGAAACTCTTGTGTACAAAAGAGATTAATTTTTTCTTCTCACCCATTTCAGTCATTGCTCTGTGAAAGAAGGGAGGACATAAAATTAAGATTCCTGTCTTCTCTGCATTTAATCTACCTCTGACTTCGGATGCTTCACTGACACATACTGGTGCCTTTACATAAACATTGTTGTTCAGTTGCTCGGTCTTATCTGACTTTTTGCAACCCCATGGACTGCAGCAAGCCAGGCTACCCTGTCCTTCACCATCTCCTGGAGTTTGCTCAGACTTATGTCCATTGTGTCAGTGATGCCATCCAACCATCTCATCCTCTGTCCCCCCCTAGATACAGTGCTTATAAGGCAAAATTGGATCCCTGTACTTAAGTAAGATTGGAAGACTCAAAGTTGCACCATATTCTAACTAAAGTATCACTGAAGCCATGTCCATGCTCACTAACATGCTTAAAAGCTTTGATCGACCTCTAGGTTTATCAGCTGTGAAATAAGCACTGTTAACAGAAGATGCAGTAGAAGTTCACAGGCTAGCAGAAAAGACATGTGATCAAAGGACATCCAACAGGGATGAACCAAGAAGCAAAGCCTAATTAAACAATATCTGGACCCCATGCATGCGTCTTCTCTGCAACTGATAGAACTTCAGGGATTGTTCCATTTTGGGTTTCACGATTTTACTTCCTGACCGGACCCTGTTACCATGACAGCTCCTCCAGGTTTGCATATTCTTTGAATCCCTATTTCCAGATGAAATTGGGCTCTTTTGACTTCTGGCTCTTCACCAGCAGTATCAGTTCTGGTCCCCAGCTCAGTTCAGCTCTACCCACCTCTTAGTGTTCTCTCTGAGTCATCACATCATTTGTAACCAATCCTCCAGTCAACATCACTGCATATGTGGGAGTGTGTGGATAATAGAGGTAAGAATCAAATGGTTTAGGGACTTCCCTAGTGATCCAATGGTTAAGATTCCTCACTCCCAATGCAGGCGGCCTGGGTTCGTGCCCTGGTCAGGGAACTAGATCCTACATGCCACAACTAAGACCTGGTGCAGCCAGTAAATATATAATTTTTTTAAAAAAAGAAAAAAATCAAACACTATAGAAGCAGAGGAAGGAATAATTAACTGTGCCGGGGAAAGTCAAAGAGTGCACTTAAACTGAACAATGAGGCTGAGGAAAAGAGGACTTGTAAGAAGACATACTGCAGGAAGAAAGATAAGATTCTATCTAGACTAGTTGATTAACTCATATTATTCAAGGCAAACATTCCAATGAGGATTATATCAGAATGTGCTATGGAAAAAGCACAGTCATAGAAGAGTGAAGGAGAAGGGGGAATGCAAGGAGGAGAAAAACAGACTTCAAAAAATATCCAATAGTGTGATCACCACTTGATGGTTCTACTTTCTTCGGGTACCTCTCAGTAGCTAAAGAGTTATTTCACTCTTGAAAGGATTCACAGATACATGCATCTTGTTGAATGAATTTAGCCCCCATTTAATTGCACTTGTGTTAATTGAGAAGATTATAATAATTTTTAAATGATTGGTGATGGCAATATTTAGTGATCTATTTTTTGTTGACAGGAGTTTACTTTTTAAGTCAAAATACATTTTGTTATTTCCTAGATCAACAAATACCTGAACAGTCAAAATACATGGAAATTTGTTTTTTATTTCAGCCCCATATTTTTTTCTTTCTTTGGTACCAATAAAAAGACCTAAAATAGTCCTAACCATATTTCTAGGCTGTTCAGGATATTTTAACCCAGAATATTTTATAGTTTATACACATTAAACAAAAACTGGTGGCCAAAGTTTTTCGTCTACAATTTCCTGAGACCTTTTATTCATCCTTTATGGCCATTACCCCTTGTCCCAAACTTACTCAGTTCACACAGCAAAAAAGAGGGAAACAACAAGGCAAGTTTTTAAAGCAAGTAAGTCAGACACGACTGAAGCAACTTAGCAGCAGCAGCAGCAGTGGAGAAAGTGGAGAGTAGGGATAAAAAAATAGTTTCCTCTCACTTTTTGTCTAAGACAGTAAGTTGTAGTTTTTCTTTCGTGTTTTTGTCAGGCTCTTTACTAGAAAGCAGCCATTACTTCAGTTGTTTAAATTATACAGCTCCAACTAGGATATCTAAAGATGAACTAGGATATCTAAAGATGGTCTAGGTGCTATAATTCTCATGGTCATTAAAAATACTACATTAGATGATGCAGTTCTAAGATACTACTGATTACATTAAACTGTCTCCCTATAAATTTAAAGTTCTGTCTAATGCCTTAATATTCTTAGTATGCTAAAAATAACTCACATAAAGACTGAGTGTCAAAATACCTTCTGTATTAGTAAAAATAAGGCTAACATCTGCAACAAAAGTGAAAAGAAAGAAGGTAAGTGAAGTCTATCAGTCATGTCCAACTCTTTGCAACCCCATGGACTGCAGCTTCCCAGGCTCCTCCATCCATGGGATTTTCCAGGCAAGAGTGCTGGAGTGGGTTGCCATTTCCTTCTCCAGGAGATCTTCCAACTCAGGGATTGAACCTGGGTCTCCCGCATTGCAGGCAGATGCTTTACCCTCTAAGCCACCAGGGAAGCCTCTGCAATAAAGAAACACCCAAATGTTCATGTCTTAAACCTGTAGATTTTTCTTGCTAATAAGTTCAGTGTGGGTGTCCTGATCAGCAGCAAATTTCCTCCAGCCTGTTCATCTTCTCCTGTCTTCTGACTCTGCCATTCTCTGAGCTTTTAACATATGTGTCTGTTCCAGTGAGAGGAGAAAGTATGTGGGAAGGATCAAGGAAGATTTGTGAGGGCCAAGTCTCTTTGTGACATAAATCACTTGTATTTGGTAATATCTAACATACCTGGCTTAGAGGGTAAAGTATCTGCCCGCAATGCGAGAGACCTGGGTTCAATCCCTGAGTTNGTTCCAGTGAGAGGAGAAAGTATGTGGGAAGGATCAAGGAAGATTTGTGAGGGCCAAGTCTCTTTGTGACATAAATCACTTGTATTTGGTAATATCTAACATACCTGGCTTAGAGGGTAAAGTATCTGCCCGCAATGCGGGAGACCTGGGTTCAATCCCTGAGTCGGAAGATCCCCTGGAGAAGGAAATGGCAACCCACTCTAGTACTCTTGCCTGGAAAATCCCATGGATGGAGGAGCCTGGGAGGCTGCAGTCCATGGGGTCACAAAGAATCGGACACAACTGAGAGACTTCACTTTCGCAACCTATCTGCAGAAGAAGTACCACGGTAAAAACCAAACAATACCTTTTACTTCTGTGATTCTAGGTCTTTTGAAAGTTGATAGATTAATATTTAGCTAGTTAGCACCCATGGGTTTCCCAGGTGGCTCAGTGGTAAAGAATCCACCTGCAGTGCAGAAAACATATTTGATCCCTGGGTCAGGAAAATCCCTTGGAGAAGGAAACTCACTCTAGTATTCTTGCCTGAAAAATCCCATAGACAGAGGAGCCTGACCGACTTCAGACATGACTGAGCAACTAAACAACAAAAATGAGCATCCATATCACTTGTCTTTCTAGATCTAATCATTCACCTATGACTTAGAATAGACCCAGATCCGTATAATGCTGTTCTTTAGTACTCTGTTTTGTGTAATTTCAAGATATAAAATCAACATTTGAATTTTATCTACAAATAAAATGTGCATAGTTGCATTTACTTCAAAACATAGAAAGGACTTCGTTCAAGACTTAAAGACATAAATTAATACCAGGATGCAATGATATGTAAGCATGGCATTTTGCTGGAAACAGATCACTTCATCTAGTATTGCTTAGTGCTTTTTTAATACAGTTATATTAGATTTTTGTACTGAAACTTGAAACCAAATGAAACTTTCTTGATGCGGGGTTTGGTTTCTAAAGGTTTGGGTTTTTCTATAAACTCCAAATCCATGTGTGGTTCATAGAAAATGTTGGTAAGATGCAATCAACATTTAGAAAACCTAGATAAAATTTCCGGCAATTAGGAACAAGAGAATAAATATGCTTTGTTTACTTTAGGCCAAATTCTGTGGCTTTTGAATTTGAAATTGAACAGTTGGACTTTAAGTTCCATCCACACACAGGGAAATCATGACTTCCTAGTGGAAAGACCTGGAGAAAACAACTTTTACTTTGGAAAATATAAAAACTGTTCATGCATGGGCTCTGGAACAAAACATCATGGTTGAAAAGAGGTTGCTTGAAAGGAATTTAAAGAAATTGTGTAGTATAGTATGTTCCCAGAAGCTATAACAGGTGTTGACACACATAATCTTGAGCAAGAAAATGTTAACATAAGTCATATATTAATAGACATAATTCAACAAGTTGCTTTTAAAATAAGCAGAATGTTTCGAAAAGCAAACAGTTATCAGTACATTGTCTGAATTCAGCTGGTTGTATTCCAAATAATAAATTCCTGGGAGGTAAATAAATGAAATAATTATTCTCATCATTTCAAAGACAGGAAATCTGCTACTTTGTGTTAAGGGTTGAATTTGTGTATACTATGTGATATTGTGAACCTTACAACCTTATTGCTCAGACAACAACTACTACCACGATCTGGGTTGATTCACATGGTTGAAGAAAACTTATATTTGTGAGGTTATGCTTTTCCTTTTGGCTTTTTATAGATTTTGATTGGAAAGCTTCATGGAAGAAGTGAATTTTTAAGAGGTATAGCTGAAAAAAACTGATAAACTGGAAAGCTAGGAGAAAAAAATAACTTCTTCCAATTATATGCAAAGAGTGTGGAAATGAGGTACGGATCATGAATGTCAGAGGATATAGTTAAAGGGTTGATTAAGCTCCCCTGCCTGGGGAAGAGAAAGAGACAGACTTAGAAATGAGAAGACTTCTGTCATGGCTTATACACTACTGTGTTCTGTGTTGTCTTTTGCCAGCAAAACATTTTTAAACTAAGAATGGAAATAGCTGTTAAAAAGGCTTCTCTGTCCATGGGATTCTCCAGGCAAGAATACTGGAATGGGTTGCCATCTCCTTCTCCAGGGGATCTTCCTGACCCAGGAAGTGAACCCCAGTCTCCTGCATTGCAGACAGATTCTCTGCCAAATGAGCCATGAGGGAAACTCCAAAAATTCAAAAACGGGCTATTAAATCTAAAATTTCTGAAATCAGTTCTACTCCTCGAGATTCAACCAGATTCTTGTCTCCCAAGAGAAAAAAGAGAGAGAAAGAGAGAGAGATTTCTAGAGATACATTTTGGACCTGGGCTGCAATTTGAATGAGATCCATTTGGAACAAGCTCAGGTCAGTTCTAAAGGTAGTGTATTTGGCTTTCAAATAAAGCTGGACTGGGTTAAAGGCAGGGATGAAAGCCATCAGAAACCTGCAAACAGGTGAAATTTAACAAAATAAGCTAATTTGAATTGATTTTTTAAGATTTCCCCTGACCTAGTTTTGAAGGGACCAACCGAAGTAGTAAATGTTTTTTGTGGATTTGGGTTTTTTAAAATAAGTTTGTATGCAAATACCCAGGGAAACAAACTGTCACGTTTTGTGAAACTTTGCTTTATTTGAAAGCCATATCCTGAAAAGACCCAGGCTTAATCCAGGTTTGTAAAAGGCAGTTTTTACATTTTGTGAGCTGATTGATTTTTAAGCAAATTGAGGAAGAAGTCTATTTTTGTTTTTTGTTTTAGTTTAAATGTTAAGTTTAAATCTAAATGCAATTTAGATTCCATAAATTCTAAGTCTTTAATTCAGTAACTTTTCAGGGAGTAAAAAGCTTAGAACTGCTGGAAAGAAGAGATTACAAATAGAGAATAATTCAAATAAAAGGTAAGCAGAATTAATAATTTAAAAATTCTCCACTTGGATAAGTCAATTTCCCAAGCAGATACATACATAGAAGAAAATAATAGAATTCTAGGCAAAATTTTGTTACAATTTATCTAGATTATTGATAGCAAAAATCCAACCTTTTCCTAACTAAATCATTATATAACTATCTGAACCCAGCACTGATAAAGAGAACTCAAAAGCTATATTCATCTATAAAAAGAAGAGTAATTTGGGATTAATACAAAGCATGTTATTCAGAATTTTTAAATTCTTAGGCAGAATCAATAAACTCCTATTAAACTGTAAACTTACTGAAGACATTTTTGAAGTACTCAAGATATCTAACAAGGTGTTAGCAAGATACCAGATCCTAAATGGACTTTATACCTTTAGAACATACCAAGTTCTGTCCACTGAAAGGGTCTAGAAAAAAAATATCAATCCAATGGCAATAACCAACTCTCACATCAATTTATTATTAACAGGATCTATGACTCTTTAAAAAAAAAAAAGGCTGATTCCATATCTGGGGCAGGAAATGTAAAACATGTACTTGAAGCATTTTATCATGCCACAAATCAAGGGAACTATCACATTATACTATATACATAAGAACTCAGAAGCCAACTTGAATAGGTTTACAGTGGCCAATGACAGAACAATATGAACATTTGTAAGATAATAAAGGCAATGAATTAAAATGCATGTAATATGTTTAAACACCGACATAATATTACCAAAATCCTTCACTGTTCATCTTTGGAGAATACTAGGAAACAAATCCACTATTTTGAAAACTGGAAAATAATTAAGAACCAAGCTTTAGTTGTTAATGTGCACTCCAGCATGGTAGCCAATATTAGGACATGAAGGGACAAGCAGAGAATAGAGATCTCAAAGATAAGCGAGCTACTGATATAAAATACAGAAGGTAAAGTAAAAAGTTTAAGCCTTCTCCCTCACATCTGTCTGTTAGTCACTCAGTCCTGAGCAACTCTTTGCGACCCCATGGACTGCAGCCCACCAGGCTCCCCGGTACATGGGATTTTCCAGTCAAGGATACTGGAGTGGTTTGCCATTTCCTTCTTCATCTCCCTCACATACCCTTTCACAGTTCCAATTACCTCTGCAGATTCAATGACTATTAAGAGCTTTAGTATTATTTTTTTCATATGTGCTTACATACTTCTGTACATAAATGGAATCACACATAGTAATATACATATACTAATCTTCAGTTTACTCTTGAGTATCCTTCCACTCATATTATTACAGATGTGCCATAATTTGTTAACTAATTCTCTTATTGATCATCAAGATTGTTTTTAGTCCTTTTAAAGACTGTTTAAAGACGTCAAACTCTGCTATGATGCAAACCCTTATTCATACGTCTCTGTATTCGTATGCAATTGTTTTAATAAAATGGACTCTTAAAAGTAAAATAATTGGGTTAGATGACACATGCAATAGCCTTTTAATAGCCTTTTTTGCATATAATTAATGTAAATATACAGTTTAATAATTTTTGACATAAGAAGACCCTTATGAAGTCATCAATGCCCACAAACACATGCAAAATGCACTCCTCACCCCCATGTTTTCTCATGCCCCTTGGTAATCCCTCTCTTTCATGCCTTCCCCAGTCCCCAAGTGGTCACTATCTGCTTTCTGTCACTTGTCAAATGAAATTACATCAGGCTGAGTTAAACAAGCTAGGAAGGCTTTATTCAAGAGTATTGCAATAGAGGTAAAAATTATTTCAGTAGTGAAGAGAGATTAAACACTACCCCACTGGAAAAGGCAGGATAGGTTTTTAAGCATTGGTGTGAGTTGTAGAAAAGATACTAAAGGAAGATCAGGGTAGGCTGGTTAATATGATAAGTCCGTCTGTGTTTAAGTGGTGCTTACCCAATCCAGGCTTCTACTCTCCTATAAGGACTGGGAGATAAAGCCCTATCTTTTTTTTTTTTTTTTAACTGGAGGAAGATTGCTTTACAATGTTGTGTTGGTTTCTACCACACAATAGCGTGAATCGGCATAAATATATATATATCTCCCCCCTCGTAAGCCTCCCTCCACTCCCGCAGTCCCCCCCCTTTCCATGATAGTGTGTACGTGTCAATGTTACTTTTCCATTCATCCCACCCTCTTCTTCTTCCACGGAGTCCACAAGTCCATTCTCTACATCTGAGTCTTCATTCCTTCCCTGCAAATAGGTACATCAATACCATTTCTCTAGATTCCATATATATGTGTCAATATACAATATTTGTTTTTCTCTTTTCTAACTTACTTCACTCTGTATAGCAAGCTCTAGCTTCATTTACCTCACTACCATTGAGTCGAATTTGTTCCTTCTTATGGCTGAGTAATACTCCATTGTATGTATATTCTACATCTTCTTTATCCATTCATCTGTAAATGGCTATTGAAAATAGCTTCCATATACTAGCTATCGTAAATACTGCTACTGTAAACATTGGGGTACATGTGTCTTTTAGAATTGTGGTTTTCTCAGGGTATATGCCCAGTAGTGGGATTGCTGGGTCATATGGTAGTTTAACTCCCAGTTTTTTAAGGAATCTCCGTACTGTTTCCCATAATGGCTGTTATCAGATTATGTTCCCACCAACAGTGCAGGAGGGTTCCCTTTTCTCCACATTCTCTACAGCATTTATTGTCTGTAGATTTTTTGATACTTCATTGTAGTTTTAATTTACATTTCTCTAATAATTAATGATGTTGAACATCTTTTCATGTGCCTCTTGGCCATCTGTATGTATTCTTTGGAGAAATGTCTGTTTACATTTTCTGCCCATTTTTTGATTGGGCTGTTTGTTTTTCTAATATTGAGCTATACACACTGCTTATACATTTTGAAGCCTAATCCTTTGTCAGTTGCTTCATTTGCAATTATCAAACCGATGCATCTATGGGCATCTTATTTCACAAATGAGGCCAAAATATACAATGGAGAAAAGACAACCTCTTCAATAAGTGGTGCAGGGAAAAGTGGACAGCTATATGTAAAAGAATGAAACTAGAATACTTTCTAACTCCATACACAAAAATAAAATGGATTAAAGATTTAAATGTAAGGCCAGAAACTATAAAGCTCTTTGAGGAAAACATAGGCAGTACACTCTTTGACATAAATCACAAGATCCTCTTATACTCACTGCTTAAATAAGTACAAAAATAAACAAATGAGACCTAATTAAACTTAAAAGCTTTTGCACAGTAAAGGAAACAATAAACAAGATTAAAAGATACCCCTCAGCCCTGTCTTTCTTGATGATTATATTTCAAAGAGGTGGTACCCAGGTCTTTGAGAGATAGTTAGTCCTGGGTTGTAAAACTGATGAGAGGCTGGGAAAAGATTTATATCCCAAAGGGGGAAATTTTTTTTTTTTTAATTACAAGTTTTCTACAGTATGTTGTTCAGTTACTCAGTTGCGTCCAGCTCTCTGCAACCCCATCGACTGCAGCACGCCAGGCTTCCCTGTCCTTCACTATCTTCTCCAGAAAAAGGAAGGTCAGGAGCCTATTGTGAGGAAGAAATCTGTCTAAAAGTTTCATCATACTGAGAGGAAACATTAAGGCCATCTTGGTCATGCTATAGATTAGTCTGAGTTTTCTAGAATTTTATATAAATGGAATCATAAAGGAAGTAAACTTTTTCTTTGGTGGCTTTTACTCAGCTTAAATATTTTATATGCATCCATGTCGCTGCATGCATTGATGATTCGTTCCTTTGTATTACTGAGTAGCATTGTATTGTATCCACACATCACAATTTGTTTATCCATTCATCTACTGATGAACTTTTAGATCTTTTCTGGTTTGGGGCTATTATTACATATAAAGCTGCTATAAACATTCATTTACAAGTCTTTGTATAGACTATACTTTAATTTCTTCTGGTTAAATGAGTAGGAATCTAACAGTTGATACATACCTACCATATGTTTTAAGAAACTGTCAAACAGCGTTTACTCTATATTTTCACCAGGAGTATATGAAAATTCCAGGTGCTCCACACCCTCACTACCATTTAGTATTATCAGTCTTTTTAACTTTGGACATTCCAGTAGTTGGGTAAGAGTGTCTTACTGTGGCTTTACTTTGCATTTCCTTAAAGGCTAATGACATTGAACACCTTTCTATGTAGTTATTTATCATCCATATATCTTCTTTGATAAAATGTCAGTTAAGATCTTTTTCTTATTTTTGTTGGACTGTTTTCCCATTTAAAACTTTGAATATTTAGGATAGAAGTCCTTTACAAGATAGGAGAGTTGCAAATATTTTCCCAATTTGGGTCTTATTTTTCCATTCTGATATAAGTATTTTAAAATTTNTTTTTTTTTTTTTTTTAACTGGAGGAAGATTGCTTTACAATGTTGTGTTGGTTTCTACCACACAATAGCGTGAATCGGCATAAATATATATATATCTCCCCCCTCGTAAGCCTCCCTCCACTCCCGCAGTCCCCCCCCTTTCCATGATAGTGTGTACGTGTCAATGTTACTTTTCCATTCATCCCACCCTCTTCTTCTTCCACGGAGTCCACAAGTCCATTCTCTACATCTGAGTCTTCATTCCTTCCCTGCAAATAGGTACATCAATACCATTTCTCTAGATTCCATATATATGTGTCAATATACAATATTTGTTTTTCTCTTTTCTAACTTACTTCACTCTGTATAGCAAGCTCTAGCTTCATTTACCTCACTACCATTGAGTCGAATTTGTTCCTTCTTATGGCTGAGTAATACTCCATTGTATGTATATTCTACATCTTCTTTATCCATTCATCTGTAAATGGCTATTGAAAATAGCTTCCATATACTAGCTATCGTAAATACTGCTACTGTAAACATTGGGGTACATGTGTCTTTTAGAATTGTGGTTTTCTCAGGGTATATGCCCAGTAGTGGGATTGCTGGGTCATATGGTAGTTTAACTCCCAGTTTTTTAAGGAATCTCCGTACTGTTTCCCATAATGGCTGTTATCAGATTATGTTCCCACCAACAGTGCAGGAGGGTTCCCTTTTCTCCACATTCTCTACAGCATTTATTGTCTGTAGATTTTTTGATACTTCATTGTAGTTTTAATTTACATTTCTCTAATAATTAATGATGTTGAACATCTTTTCATGTGCCTCTTGGCCATCTGTATGTATTCTTTGGAGAAATGTCTGTTTACATTTTCTGCCCATTTTTTGATTGGGCTGTTTGTTTTTCTAATATTGAGCTATACACACTGCTTATACATTTTGAAGCCTAATCCTTTGTCAGTTGCTTCATTTGCAATTATCAAACCGATGCATCTATGGGCATCTTATTTCACAAATGAGGCCAAAATATACAATGGAGAAAAGACAACCTCTTCAATAAGTGGTGCAGGGAAAAGTGGACAGCTATATGTAAAAGAATGAAACTAGAATACTTTCTAACTCCATACACAAAAATAAAATGGATTAAAGATTTAAATGTAAGGCCAGAAACTATAAAGCTCTTTGAGGAAAACATAGGCAGTACACTCTTTGACATAAATCACAAGATCCTCTTATACTCACTGCTTAAATAAGTACAAAAATAAACAAATGAGACCTAATTAAACTTAAAAGCTTTTGCACAGTAAAGGAAACAATAAACAAGATTAAAAGATACCCCTCAGCCCTGTCTTTCTTGATGATTATATTTCAAAGAGGTGGTACCCAGGTCTTTGAGAGATAGTTAGTCCTGGGTTGTAAAACTGATGAGAGGCTGGGAAAAGATTTATATCCCAAAGGGGGAAATTTTTTTTTTTTTAATTACAAGTTTTCTACAGTATGTTGTTCAGTTACTCAGTTGCGTCCAGCTCTCTGCAACCCCATCGACTGCAGCACGCCAGGCTTCCCTGTCCTTCACTATCTTCTCCAGAAAAAGGAAGGTCTGGAGCCTATTGTGAGGAAGAAATCTGTCTAAAAGTTTCATCATACTGAGAGGAAACATTAAGGCCATCTTGGTCATGCTATAGATTAGTCTGAGTTTTCTAGAATTTTATATAAATGGAATCATAAAGGAAGTAAACTTTTTCTTTGGTGGCTTTTACTCAGCTTAAATATTTTATATGCATCCATGTCGCTGCATGCATTGATGATTCGTTCCTTTGTATTACTGAGTAGCATTGTATTGTATCCACACATCACAATTTGTTTATCCATTCATCTACTGATGAACATTTAGATCTTTTCTGGTTTAGGGCTATTATTACATATAAAGCTGCTATAAACATTCATTTACAAGTCTTTGTATAGACTATACTTTAATTTCTTCTGGTTAAATGAGTAGGAATCTAACAGTTGATACATACCTACCATATGTTTTAAGAAACTGTCAAACAGCGTTTACTCTATATTTTCACCAGGAGTATATGAAAATTCCAGGTGCTCCACACCCTCACTACCATTTAGTATTATCAGTCTTTTTAACTTTGGACATTCCAGTAGTTGGGTAAGAGTGTCTTACTGTGGCTTTACTTTGCATTTCCTTAAAGGCTAATGACATTGAACACCTTTCTATGTAGTTATTTATCATCCATATATCTTCTTTGATAAAATGTCAGTTAAGATCTTTTTCTTATTTTTGTTGGACTGTTTTCCCATTTAAAACTTTGAATATTTAGGATAGAAGTCCTTTACAAGATAGGAGAGTTGCAAATATTTTCCCAATTTGGGTCTTATTTTTCCATTCTGATATAAGTATTTTAAAATTTTTAAACATTTTTGCAGCATGTGAGATCTTCCATCTTCATTGCAGTATGAAAGATCTTTTAGTTACAGCTTATGAACTCTTCCGGAGAAGGCAATGGCACCCCACTCTAGTACTCTTGCCTGGAAAATCCCATGGACGGAGGAGCCTGGTAGGCTGCAGTCCATGGGGTCGGGAAGAGTCAGACACAACTGAGCAACTTCACTTTCACTTTTCACTTTCATGCATTGGAGAAGGAAATGGCAACCCACTCCAGTGTTCTTGCCTGGAGAATCCCAGGGACAGGGGAACCTCGTGGGCTGCCTCGTGGGGTCACACGGAGTCGGCCACGACTGAAGTGACTTAACAGTATGAACTCTTCGTTGCTGCATGTGGAATCTAGTTCGCTGACCAGGGATGAACCTGAATTGGGAGTGCAGCATCTTAGCCAATGGACCACCAGGGAAGTCTAAAGGTATTTTTTTTTAAAGCAGTTCTTGATTTGGATGAAGTCTAATTTATCAACTTTTCTGTTACAGATTGTGCTTTGGATAGTTATTAATACTAAGAAATCTTTGCCAAATACAGTGTCACAAGGATTTTCTGTTATGTTTTCTTCTAGCAGTTGTATAGTTTTAGCTTGTATGTTCAGGACTATAAACTATTTTGAGCTGATTTCTTTATATGTATAAGGTTTGGAGCAAAGTGCTTTTTTTGCACATATCCACTATTCCAGCATCACTTGTTGAAAGACTACATTGCCACTGAATTATTTCTGAATGTTTGTCAAAAATCAACTGGCTACATATGTTAGTGGGTGAGGAAAGTTAGTGTTGCATTCTCAAGTCTGTGATGCACTTGATGAGAAAAACAGTGAAACATAAGAGACTCTAATTGGCAATTATTTAAAGTAATTACATCAAGTGTAGTTGATATAAACCCATTGTCTCAGATGGGTTTTTGCACACATTCTTTGATTTCTCTCCCAGTGTTTTTCATTCTTTTCATTATGAACAGACTGAGAATTTCCCAAGTGTTTAAAGTCTGTTTCCTTTCTGATTAACAATTACATCTTCAGGTCCTTTCTCTCTTCTCTCGCTTTACTGTAAGCAGTCAGGAGAAACCAAGACACACCTTCAACATTGGGCCTAGAAATTTCCTCATGCAAATAACCAATTTCATTGCTCACAAGCTCCACCTTCTAAAAACTATGAGGACCCAAACATAATCCAGCCGGGTTCTTGGCTGCTTTATAACGAGGATGGCCTTTCCTCCACTGTCCAATAAGGTACCCCTCATTTCCACCTTGGAGAAAGGAATGGCAACCCACTCTAGTATTCTTGCCTGGAGAATCCCATGGACAGAGGAGCCTGGTGGGCTACAGTCCATGGGGTCGCAAAGAGTCAGACATGACTGAAATGACTTAGCACCTTACCACATTTCCACCTGGATCTCATCACAGTGGTCTTCACTGTCCATATGCCTACAAAAATATCTGTTAAGATTACTTAGGTATTCTCTAACATTGTCCACAGCCTTCTTCTTCTATTTCTGGGCTCTCACTAAAATCTCTCTCTACAGTCTGTTCACAGCAATNTACCACATTTCCACCTGGACCTCATCGCAGTGGTCTTCACTGTCCATATGCCTACAAAAAAATCTGTTAAGATTACTTAGGTATTCTCTAACACTGTCCACAGCCTTCTTCTTCTATTTCTGGGCTCTCACTAAAATCGCTCTCTACAGTCTGTTCACAGCAATAGAGGCTTTTTCTATTATGTACCTGAAAACTCTTCCAACCTCTATCCATTATCCAGGTTCAAAGCCTATTCCACATTTTTAGGTATTTGTTACAGCAACACCTCAACTTCTCAGCACCAATTTCTGCCTTAATCCATTCAGGCTGCTATAACAAAACATTGTAGCCTGGATGCCTTGTGAACAACAGAAATTTATTTCTTATAGTTTTGGAGGCTGGGAAGTCCAAGTTCGAGGCACTAACATACTCAGTGACTAATGAGAGTCCATTTCTTCATTGAAGACTATCTTCTCATTGTAGCCTCACAAGGTAGAAGGGACAAGGAAGCTCTCTCAGGCCTTTTTATAAGGGCACTAATCCCACTCATGAGGACTCTGCCCTCATGACCAAATCACCTCCTCAATGCCCTGCCTCCTGACACCACCACGCTGGGGTTAGGATTTCAGTGTATGAACTTAGGGAGGGATACAGACAATTCATCTGTAGCACCTGTTAAGAGAAAACCTTAAGAAGAAAAAGACATTCAAATTTAGGAAACAAATGTAATACTTAGAATAGAAAATTTGTGCTATGTATTTTATCTTGATTATATGAAATCATAAATCACCTTACTTCTTAAATTTCTATTTTATACTGTGGTATAGTGATTCACAATGTTGTGTTAGTTTTAGCTATATACCAAAATGATTCAGTTATACATATGCAAGTATGCTTTTTCAAATTCTTTTCCCATTTAGGTTATTACAGAATATGGAGCAGAGTTCCCTGTGCTATACAGTAGGTCCTTGTTCTTATTTTAGAACAATATCAAGTGACTTTAAACTTTGACTACCAAAAAAAGGAAGTAAACTGTAATAAACTGAAGTACTTAAATACTTTCTAAGAAGCATGGACCGTGACCCAACAGCTGCCATTTGGATACTTGCTCTATACTATTTGTGTGTGAGCGTGCTAAGTTGCTCCAGCCGTGTCCAACTCTTTGCCACCCTGTGGACTGTAGCCCACCAGGCTCCTCTGTCCATGGGATTCTCCAGGCAAGAATACTGAAGTGGGTTGCCATGCTCCCCTCCAGGGGATCTTCCCCAACCAGGGATAGAACCCGCCCCTCTTATGTCTTCTTCATTGCTAGGCAAGTTCTTAACCACTGCTGCTGCTGCTGCTGCTAAGTCACTTCAGTCGTGTCCAACTCTGTGAGACCCCATAGACAACAGCCCACCAGGCTCCCCCGTCCCTGGGATTCTCCACTAGCACCACCTATATTTCTATACCATTTTTGTAAGGAAAGAAGTAGGCCTGGCCACAGATCCCAAAATATTTATCATGTACTCTTAAGGTGAAACTGTAAATTTCTTTCTTAAAGGACCATAGCATTTCCTTCAGATAACAAACTCTGGTTCTGAGAATTTCTTTACCTATGGAATCTAAGTGAAAAGCCATGATTTTCCACTACAATAGCTGTTAGACTTTTCACCAGCTCTCAATTTTTTCTAGTTGTACAAGCAAAGTGACCCCCTAGTGGGCTTCCCTTAGAGTATCCTCTGGGAACACATGGTCTATTCGCTGCACGACAGATCCTTGTGGGTCAACAGCTGTGATTCCAAATTGCTCCCCATTTTGGTAATTATGTATGCCTTTTCCTCTATTGGTTAAATGCTACCACCTAGCCTCTGTTGGTTCAGAATCCTTTGGAGCTGATACTAATCTGAGGACACTGTGATAGTTTGATGGCAGTATCTTCAAAATACTATAAAACCTTATCAATCACAGATAGCTGCTCCTGAAATTCCCACATCTTATCAGCATTGCCCTTAAACACAAGCAAGCAGTCTGGGTACCTCCGGGGTACAGCGCCGGGACAGCCTGCACTTTAGAGGGGTTTCTTCAGAGTTTTCTGAGTTCTCCTCAAGTGCCTGTACTGGCCAGGGCCAGCAGCTTCACACAGGTGGAATATTCACTTGGAGCTGGACTTATATCCCTCTTTCTCCTGTTTCGGGATACTCTTCAACCACCTACTCTACATGTAGGACCACTAGATGCCCTGAGAAGCCCCATAATCCAGACCTGTGAGACTTTCCAGGTCCGATCCCAGTTCTAGGAGAGGGGCCTACAAGGCCAGTGACCCCCACTGGCCAGTACAGTTCTTATTCCACAGGATCACTTGAGGTCGGTTCACCAGAATAGTGTTGACACACTGACTTGAGGTGACTCTCACTCACATCAGACGTAGGACAAGTTCAGGGCTCTTGGCCAGTGATGGTTACTCTTCGGTTAAGTCACAAGTGTGAGCCCATGCCTTCTTTCACATAATGTGATTTTGAGATCGTCTATATTAGTGTATGTATCAGTTCATTCTTTTCATTAATGAATTATATTCTAGTGTGTGAATATAGCACAGTTTATCCATCTATGACATCTATTTCAGTGGTTTCCCATAATTAGCTAGGATTATCAAAGCTGCTATAAACATTTGTGTGTAGGCCTTGTACATAAATCTGGATGTGTGCATGCATGCATGCTTAGTGCCTTCAGTCATGTCTGACTCTTTGTGACCCCATGGACTGTAGCCCACCAGGCTCCTCTGTCCATGGGATTCTTCAGGCAAGAATACTGAAGTGGGTTGCTATTTCCTCCTCCAAGAGATCTTCCCAACTCAGAGATCATACTCACATCTCCTGCATTGGCAGGTAGATTCTTTACCATTGAGCCACGTGGGATCCCCTACATAAATGTGGATATTGGTTGCTGTTTCATTGGGATAAATACCTAGGAGAGGAATTGTTAGATATATAAAGTGCATGTTTAATATATAAGATACTATGAAGCTGTTTTCCAAAGTGGATGTAAAATTTACCTCCAAATTATAATTTATAAAAGTTGCTCCATATCCTTGCCAAGAATCAGTATCATCAGTCTTCTTAATTTTGGTCTTTCTAGGGGATATGAAGTAGTACCTCCTTGTGACTTTAATTTGGATTTGGCTTAGACCGTAAAATGTTAATAGTTTCTATATATTAATATAATGGCATAATTGGTATAATAATTGGTTTATTTTATTTCCAATTGAATCCAACTCTCTCATTGGATTTGATAAAGTTATGTTGAGCATCTTTTCATTTTTTAATGAAGTATTTTTTCAATTATTTTCAAATTGAACTATTTGCTGCTATTGCATTGTAAGAATTCTTTATATATTCTTGCTTTCAGTCTTTTCTTAGGTACAAATATTGTGAATATTTTCTTCCATTTTGTAGTTTGCCTTTTTTTTTTTTCTTAATGGTATCTTTTGGAAAGCAGGCAGTTTTAGCTTTGATGAAGTCTAATGTGTCACTTTTTATGATGAGTGTTCTGTGTCCTCTCTCTTTCTCTCTTATGTGTCTTTTCCCATCCCAAAGTAGCAAAAGTTTCCTCTTGTATCTTTCTCTAGAAGATTCATAGTTTGTAGCTTCTATATTTAGGTCTGTGATATGTTGCAAAGTAATTTTTGTGTACTGTTTGAGATTAGTGTTGAGGTACATATTTTATATATTTATCTATATATTCCAGCATCATTTTTGAAGACTGTTTTTCTACCATTGAAAAGTGTTGGCTCCTATGCTTTAAAAAAAAAAAAAAAAAGTTGGGCATACCTGAAAGTATCTTCGGATTCTCTACACGGTGTCACCGATCTGTGTTTCTACCTTTATGCCAACACCACACTAAGTTGAAGCTGTACTTTTCTGAAAAAGATAATGTAAGTTCTCCCTCCAACTTTGTTCTGTCTCAAAATTGTTTTGGTTCTTCTGGGTCCTTTACATTTTTGTACAAATTTTAGAGTAAGATTATTGATTCCCTTTTAACAGGGGAGAAAGGTTACTGGGAGGTCAGTTGGTACTCCATTGAACCTATAGACAAATCTAGGGAGAATGGACTTCTTAACAATATTGAATGAGATCTTCATAACTTCTCTTATCAAATATTTGAGGCTTTTAGTGTAGCTGTTTGCACATCTTCTGTTAAACCTAAGTATTTTATCTTTTAGACATACTATAAAAGGAATTTTTATTCTATTTTCAAATGTATAGTACATATAAATAAAACTGAGTTTTTAATATTAATCTTGCATTCTTTGACCTTGATTACTTCACTTAATATTTTTAATTTTTTTAGATGATTCCTTAAGAATTTCTATATAGACAATCATATCCATTTCAAACAGAAGCAAGTTTTTTTTCCTTCCCTTCCAGTTTTATGCCTTTTTTTTTTTCATTTAGAAGTTGCCTTATTGCACTGGCTATTATTCCAGTAGGATAATGAATAGAAATGATGGCAGTGACATCTTTACTTTCTTTCTATTTCTGATGTAAGACAGAAAATATCAATTTTTCACCATTAAATGATATTAACTTGGATTCTTTGTAGATGCCTTTTTCAGGGTCAGAAAGTTTCCTTCTCTTTCTACTAGGCTGAATGTTTTTATCTTGAATATGTATTGAATTTTACCAAAATCTTTTTCCATATTTACTGAGATGACCATATAATGTTTCTTCTTTATTCAGTTAATGCAGTTAGCTATGTTGGGTGATTTTCAAACATTAAAACAAGCTTGCATTCCTGAAACCCTACTTGGCCATAATGTAGATGTATCCTTTTGTGGGTTTATTTATGCTTTTGAACTGTGGTGTTGGAGAAGACTCTTGAGAGTCCCTTGGACTGCAAGGAGATCCAACCAGTCCATCCTAAAGGAGATAAGTTCTGGGTGTTCATTGGAGGAACTGATGCTGAAGCTGAAACTCCAATACTTTGGCCGCCTGATGCGGAGAGCTGACTCATTTGAAAAGACCCTGATGATGGGAAAGATTGAGGGCAGGAGGAGAAGAGGAAAACAGAGGATGAGATGGTTAGATGGCCTCACCGACACAATGGACATGGGTTTGGGTGGACTCCGGGAATTGGTGATGGACAGGGAGGCCTGGCATGCTGCGGTTCATGGAGTTGCAAAGAATCAGACATGACTGAGCGACTGAACTGAACTGGGTTTATTTGCTAATACTTGGTTGAGGATTTTTTAATCTGTGTCCATGAGGGATACTTGTCTCTTCTTCAATTCAGGCTGCTGTAAAAGACCATAGACCAGTGGCTTCTATACAACAGAAATTTACTTCTCACAGTTCTGGAGGCTGAAAGTTCAAGCTCANGGAGTTGCAAAGAATCAGACATGACTGAGCGACTGAACTGAACTGGGTTTATTTGCTAATACTTGGTTGAAGATTTTTTAATCTGTGTCCATGAAGGATACTTGTCTCTTCTTCAATTCAGGCTGCTGTAAAAGACCATAGACCAGTGGCTTCTATACAACAAAAATTTACTTCTCACAGTTCTGGAGGCTGAAAGTTCAAGCTCAGATGTCAGATGGTTGAGTTCTGGCGAGAGCCCTCTTACATTTGCAGAGTGCCAACTTCTCATTGTATCCTCATGTGGTGGAAAGCAGACATTATGCAAACTCTGACCCCTTTCCTGACCTCATCTATTCCTAATTACCTCCCAAAGGCCACCTTCTAGTACCGTCACATCAGGGGTATAAGGTTTCAACACATGAGTCTGAACAGGGAATGGAGAAGGACAGTCTGTCCATTACAGTCTCTGGTCTCTTCTCTTATAAACCTTTGTCCGATCTTGGTATCAGGATTATACTGATTATGTAAAATGACTTGGGAAGCATTCCTCTCTCTACATTCTGAAGGAGAGTTTATACATAATTGTTATTATTTCTTACTTTGTGCATTATGTAACTATTTAACAGTGAAACTATCTGGCCTTGAGTTTTGTGAAAAGTTCTTTGATTACTATTATAAATTCAATGTATTGAATATTATATGGCTATTCCAGTTGTCCACTTCTTTTTGAGTCACTTTTGAAAAGATTTGCTTTTAAAAAAACTTATTTATTTCATCTACTTGCCAAATCTGTTGGCACCATTTGTTCCTAATCTTTTATTTTCCTATTAAAATCACTAAGGTTTGTAATAGTATTTCTTCTTTTATTTGTAATATTGGTAATTTGCTGCTGCTGCTAAGTCGCTTCAGTCGTGTCCGACTCTTAGCGACACCATGGACTGCAGCCTACCAGGCTCCCCCGTCCCTGGGATTCTCCAGGCAAGAATACTGGAGTGGGTTGCCATTTACTTCTCCAATGCATGAAAGTGGAAAACAAAAGTGAAGTTGCTCAGTCATGTCCGATTCTTAGCGACCCCATGGACTGCAGCC